>OY757913.1:36185938-36340486 GCA_963585895.1 Sepioteuthis lessoniana
CATGTGGTAGATTTTTTTTTAAGTTTTTTTTTAATAATTGAAAAATATTTTCCTCGCGCTTGTTTCGACAGTATCACCGTAACGGTGTGGCACTTAATTATATAATGTTTTTTTTTTTCTTGTCGTTTGGACATTATAAGCGTTGTTTTGGTGTATATTCCGCTATTTTTAGGAATGATTAAAAAATCCGTTTTAGCTTTGTAGCAAGTATTAATATGGTTAGTATTCGTTGCTATTGATTTGTAAATATCTTTTGTAATGATGGGTGTTTGATTCGATTTTACATTAATATATAACGGTTGATTATTTAGCTTTCTGTAATGTTGTTACGTGCTGGCGTTCAAAAAGATTACGACGTCTAGAAATTTAAGTTGCGTCTAAATTGAAATGATGATTTCTGAAAAGTGTTTACCCCCCCGCAGATATATAACACAGAATTTCGAAATATATATACTTATTTTATGATTTCAAAGAGTCTGGCTTAGTAAAACGGTAATCCTCGTAGGAAAGAAACATCGCGAATCGAGTTCAATTCCTGGACAAGGATGATTGCACTTGACTTCACGATAAAGTCCTTGGGAAAAGCATGAACTCATCACTTCTCCCTCCTCCAGCAAAAAGCAAACTGCAGAACAGACTGGGCTTTTCACCTTATGCAATCAGTCTTGACGGAAAACTCTTAATTCAGACGAGTTGTACTTTGCTTAAAAATTGACTTTTTGTCACATTCTGCTCGTGACGTTAGCGTTGGTTAAATGACACTTCCTTTACAATTCAGAATAATTTATTATATAGATTTATGTTCATATCTATATTACGCACTCACAGGCAGACACATACACCCACTCACGCACTGTCACACACTTTCACAAACTCACTCTTATACGCACACACACACACACACACACACGCACACACACACATACACACACACACACACACTTATACATATACTTATAGTGAATCCACTTGCCAAATATTCATGATAAATCATTGGACAAGAACCCACTAGCTCACCTCTCCAATCGCAAATGGCCCCAAAATTACATTAATTTTTCTAGTAATCTACAATCAGCAGCAATTATTTCAGACTATACCAACCCCTCGTGTTCTAACCGCTGTCATCGATCTCTCTAAATATAGGTTTATACTTCATAATCTTTAGTAAATCCTGTTAATATTCCTCTCAAAATCGGAGGCTTCACATTTGACTTGGTTGTGTTGAATTATACGGCTGAAACATCGATAGATATCTAAAATCATTAAAAGATATATCATATGCACTAATTCTTGAATAATCTTAACGTGCGTTTGGAATATCTGGAACGTTTGCTTTTTTTAAAGCTTATTTCATTGAGTAATATACTATCTATCATAAACCTTAAATGTATTTATTGAAGGCATTACGAAAAAAGTTGGTTAAATCTTTCTATTAAAATGTTTTTGGGTCTGTAAATGAATTTTGAGCTCAGAAATACATTATGTTTTAGAAAAAGTTGATATTATTTCCTGATCTAAAGAGTTTACAAGCTCTTGTTCAAATGGTCTCAAACTTTGATTGCGAATGTAGAGACAGTAAAACAGTTAAATGTTTTATGTCTGTTTTTTCTTTTCAAATATAAAAATGAAATCAACTGGAAAAACTCATTCAAACATAAATAGAAAATGATAATAATTATTACTATTTTACTTCTTGGTTTTCCTAACAGCGTTTGATGATAGGCTTTTGTTGGAGTCTAAATGACAGCAAGTCTTTTGACTGGGATTGTGCTCAAATGTCACTATCCTGCACTATTCCCAGTGGATCACCTTTCCCACCCATTCATACCTAGTCTTGTACGCTTTCTATGTTACTCCGGTGTCTACTATGTGATAAATTATTTTATCTTAATTTTGCATAACCTTAACTGGCTATTTTATCGCGTATATTAATTCTCGCTTTGATATAATTTGTCCTAAGAGCATGGTTTTGTGCTGCTATTCAAATACATCGATTTTCTTTCGAGATTTACCTTTCTTAGACATGTCCACATCTTCCCGCGTGTAATGTCACCAGTTTGTCGCTATTAATATACATATACTTATTTTTTCCCATTTTATTTCGTAATTTGTGTGTGATTTTTTTTTTTTTGCAACATGTATTTATGTTGCCTCTATGGTCACTGTAGTTAGTCTTTTTTTTGCTGTTTTTAATATAATCCTGGAGTCTTTGTATTGATGCATGAACGTAATATTCAATGCTGGCGAATATCGTTCCTCCTTCTTTTCTTGACACTAAGAGTCTGTCTTCGTCATCTCACTGATGTAATGCCTTGTGCATCATCAATGTTGATGTATTTTATGTTTATGCTTGAGTTCCTCTCATGTCCATTTTAAGAATGGTCCCAAATATCTTACAAGGGGGACTGCCCAGGTGTTTACTCCTTCAATAAGATTTCTGCTATAGAGCTTGATTGGGAGAAGCTTTCCCGTTTTTCAGTGGTGTTTTTCTTATTTTTTTCCTTTACCTATGCTTGCTCGATGGTGTCCATTTCCAATATTCGCAATTACTTGTACTTTTTCTTCTCTCCGAATGAATTTTTGATTTTGTAACTTTATTGCTTCAACTGACTCTCTTCTTTCCCTTTTCATTATCAGCATTGTATATTTTCAATGGCCAATTCCATTCCTTCATCCTGGCTGTATATACTTATTTATTGTATCAGGATCACCTGTTCTTTTTTTATTTTTTGCTAATAACTTTATGTCATCCATATACATAAGTTGATTAATATTTTCCTGTGTATTATTATTATTATTTTACTCTTTTGAGGTTTTACAAACCAGCGTAAATTCATGGTTCTCATTAGAATTTGAATGACAACAAGACTCCCCAAGTCCCCAGGAATTTCTTAATATTCTAGACGATCTTAATAACTGTGTAATTGAATGGTCTCTACGCGTCCTCTAATTTCCAAGTTCTCCAATCCCTGTACTAATATTTTGGTGACTGTGCCAAGCGCCTTAATTACATTTGGTAAAACTGTGACTTTTAAGTTCCATAGTTTTTTCAATTCTCTAGCAACGTCGACGTACTTATCTCTCTTTCTGCTTTCCTTCAGTTTTACCCTTTAATCAGCCGGAACAGCAATGTTCACTATTTGGCAAGTTCTCTTTTCATTTTGACTATCACTATGTCTAGTCGTCCAGCTGAGATTAAGCAGTCCGTTTGTATCTTAAAATTTCAGGGAAGTTTGTGCTTCTCATTCTCTATGACAGATTCTGGGCTGTGCATATACCATTTACTTGTATGGTCAAATTAAAATTTTTGGCATAATTCCCAGTGAATCACATTCCCACCCAGTCGAGTCAAGTCTTATACTCTTTTTATGCTAATTTACAGCATCTGCTAATTATGTGATTGATCATTTCCTATCTATCACCACATAATCTACATTTGCTATTTTGTTGCATCTTGTTTATTTTTGCTTTGATATATTTAGACCTTATGGCGTTGTTTTTGATTAAGTTTCTCTATTAAGGTTTCGTATTCTTAGTCATGTCCAAGTTTTCCCGTGTGTGATTACGCTCGTTTGTCGCTTGAAATATGCATACAGTTGCTTTTTCCCAATTTTTGTTTTCTTGTTATTTTTGATCAGTTGATGCTTATGTTATCCGTATTATTTCTAGTCACTGTAACCAGTCTTCCTCTGCACTTTTTAATGTAGTCTTCCTGTTATTGTATCGATGCATCTACGCTATCTTGAATGCTGGCGAACCCCCTTCCTCCTTCTTTTCTTGACACATACAGTTTGTCTACCTCATATCTGAAATCTAAGGCCGTATGCATCGTCATATTATTATTATTATTATTATTATTATTATTATTATTATTATTATTATATAACTACTAGGCATTATATTTAAGCACTTTATCGAAATATTTTCGCTTATTTTATAATATACTGGTCCGACTTCATATCAAAAAGATACACCCTCGAATATAAATTACCACATTCAGGAAACAGGATTTATTTTCGCTTAAGTATTATTATAAAAAGATATTACGTAACGTCATCTTTTTCGGAAGATGACTTGACGGTCTGTGAATAGATATTTGTTAAATCTACTTTAGACTAATGCAGTAGTAAAATATAATTTATGGTTGATTGACTGAGTGATGCTGACGGCATTTCAAATTGTCTCGGGTTTTATTATGCCTTCGAGAATCGCATCCATTAAACGTTCATATTTATAGTTGAATAGTTGTTGTTTCTTCTTAAGAGATTTTTTATTCCATTTATATGATATTTAGTAAAAATAATTTGCACACATTTGAAGATTTACAAGTAATCTTTTTTAATAGTAATGATCTATTTACAATTATATTGCTTTGAATAATTATTCTTATTTGATAATATTCATTTGTTTGCAAACGGTCATATGGTTTCAAGAAACTGACTGTAATCCTTCGTAAACGATTATAGATTCATGTAATTAGTCATATTTCAAGTAATTTGAAGTTATATGGTATCAATGGGGACCTGGTAGGAATGGCAATGGAAATGAAACGTTAGTCCACAGTTCCTAAAATCCCAGAACTCACCACCGAATACAGTTTAATGTCATACCCAGGACACCTTTTTTAGGGATCTTACTCCCTTTATAATGAAGGTAACCAGCTGTTTGTAACATATAAGTAATTCTAAAAGATCGTGTTTCGTCAGGCTCACAGGTTAAAACAGGGATGCCAAACCTTAAAATCAACATTCAAAATCTTGATTTTCAGTTTTGTTCGTCCGCCCACTACACAGAGAAGCACGAAAAATACAACTCCCTCAGCTACCAAATATCATGAATATATACAATAACCTTGACTGAAAACTTCGTAGAAATACACATATAACCAAAGCATAGGCAAGCGTTGACATTCATAAACAATCTTGAGTATACACTTTTCAATCCTTGCGTAATATACACGCCTCTATACTAATTTACACATATATGCAAGCAGATATAAGAAGTGCACATACGTGTTAACAAAGAAATAGCCTCGTGCGCATGCGCAGCTGCACTTGCGTTAGAGACAGACAAAGATGGCGGTTAGCCAGAAACGAACGCTGTCTGATCAATGTGAAGGGGAATGGAAATGAAAAGAGATAAAGTGAACTCAACCACACAAACCAATCCCAGCACCCCAAGAACACCGACCATCTCGCCCTCAACTCCAGCGCCCGCCCTTCAACCTTCGACCTGAAGTCAAAAGATGAATTCTTTCATCTCAGACAGGTCGGCATAGATTTCTGTTAATGGCGAATGGTGCGACAATGGTATTTTTGCGTAGAGGCATCGCGGCTGAGATGAAAAAAATCAGAGAGAAAGAGAAGAAAAGTTGTTATTTATCTGAAGTTCAATTTATCAGATTAGTTCCTCAAGTTTTAATGTGAAATATGAAGGTATGGCAAGGTTACCCGGTGTTGAATGGGTTAAAACAACTTTGCAATTAATCACTGTCCTTTTTTCTATCTTACTGTCTTTGGTCTTTACTTTTTCATTAACTTAATCAAACGTTAATGTTAATCAAACATGGAAGAAAACCACTGAACAAACATAGTAAATAACTAAAATAATACAGTGTCTGAGACTGTTTTAATCACTATTTAACGGATGGTTATCATATTTTTTAATGTTGTGATTTTATTATATAATTGGATTCCAGTGTCGTATTAGTTCGTTTTAGAGGAGATAATAAAATATACTTTCTTTAGAAGTTTATTCTATTGATGCTTAAATTTTACTCAATTTTTATGTGAATTTTTTTATATATTTTATATATTTTTATTTCAGAATAAAGTTTTGGCAATCATTATTCTTATTATTACTCAGCAGTATATTCTTTCATATTTGTTTTGTTAATCCAGCATGAAGGAAAACATGGAAGAAATGCAATTAATAATTAAATGAATTCACTCGTTTTAGCCTGTTTTAAACTTTACTCAATTTTAGTTTGATTTTTGTTTGGATATTTTAAATCCTTTTATCCATACTTACTGCTAAATAAAGCTTTTTCAATCCGTTTTATTATTATTATTATTATTATTATTATTATTATTATTATTATTATTATTATTATTATTATTATTAACTACTATCTACTTTCATCTTATTTACATAGGTCTTAATCACTGTAAATTTGCCCAGTCGGCTAAGGCTGCAGAATACACTGACTGCACCTCTGCAACGAGTGTCCTAGATATGACAGTAAACAATCTGGTGGGAAGGTTCCAGTAATACTGGAGCTTTGGGGAATGCAGAGTAGCCCTCTATTGTCATCGCTCCAAGATCCACTCTGACCCGGATTAGTAGCACCAGATAAGGATCAAATGGAACTAAACTGTGTACTTATGCAAAACTGAATTGTTTGAAATAGAACAGTTTTTGATATTTAAGTGTGTGTAAACAAAAACTATACTTATGCTAAACTAAATTGTCCAATTTAGAACTATTTGACTAAACTGAATATTTTGAAAAAGAAATTAAACTGTGTACTTATGATAAACTGAATAGTTGTAAATAGAAGCGTTTATTTGTAAAAAATGGATTTGGCATTAAATAACCTACAAATATTTATATGCCATAAAACCAACCAACCAACCACTATAAACAAATTAATTGAGTCGGTAGTTCAACGCTTAACTTCGTTGACTGAGATGTTGAGCACTTAAACGTCAAGATGGAAGGGATATTTCGTCGTATAGTGATATATATAGTGATTCATGGTGTAATGGTCACCATCTTAGGAAATAAACGTGACGACACGAGTTAAAATCCTGGACGATACTGTTTTTATTTCATATATCACTTTGCAGAGGAATGGATCCAACTATTCTTCCTTGGCTATAAGTAAATAGTAGGGTAGACTTGTTTCTTCAATCTTGGAATGGCAACCGGTCTAGAAGAAGGAAACTCTGTATACACACCAGTTAAAAAAAAATCGACCTAGTGTTACATCCTGTTCATGCAGAGTTGTAGGTATATATATATATATATATATATATATATATATATATATATAGGGCACAATGTGTAAATTGTCGCCATTTTAAATAATTAATTTCGCGCATGCACTTTATTTATTTCAGGTTTTGTCTATTGTCCAGCAAACTTGATTCACTGAGCACTCCTTCAGAAATTTGGAAATAGCATGTTGAACTGCTAAGTATTCACCCCCGAAAATCAGATTCGAAGATTTCACTGTTTGGGTGTCGATCTGAGAACAGATTCATGTTCATATTGGTGAAAACTGAACACCCAGTTCATATCTTGGTGTTTGGGGTGGTCACAAGCAATGGTGACGTTATACCTCCATTAACCTTCCCATATGGCCTCATTCTCAACGCAGAGGCCTACATCGGGTGCCTGGAGGAAGGAGTGTTGTCCTGAATTGAGAGGATGGTTACTGGAAGACCCAAGCTCTGAAAACAGGACTCTGCGCCATGCCACACAAGCAGGAGGACCGTTCATTTGCAGTGAGAAAATTTTTCCAAACTTATCGCCTTTAATATTTGTCCGCCTGACTCCAAAGATTGCAATCACCTTGATTATTATGTGAGGGACACAGTTAAGTGAGAGACCAACAAAAGTCTGTTCGACCCCAAAGATAACCAGGATGCTTGGATAACGGCAACATTTACCAATTTAAATAAGGATACCGTCGGAAATGCTCGCAGGAGATTCCGAAGTTGACTAGAGGCTATGGTTAAAACCAACCATGATTTCTTTGAATAAATTTACTCTATAGCATTTCGAAATGTTTTAGGGATTAATTGTCTTTTGCTGCAGTATTTTCAGTGTATAAACAAAGTAACTTTGTTGAAATAGAAACTTAAAAACGGTTTTGATCTATAAGTTCTTTTATACATACCCATCAGCAGCAAAATGTACAGTAGAATATTATAAGCATTAATATTTACCACTGTCTTGTGTTTAACAACGAAATATATTATGAATGATACTTTATTATTTGAAGTTAAAGCCCTCACTTATTCGTATATATATATCACATTTACTAACCCCTCCCCTCGGGCAGGATATGACACAAGGTCAATTTTTAAGCGGAGTTTAACAGGTTTGAATTCAGAGTTTTCCTTCTCCGAGACTAGTTGCTTCACCAAGGCTTAAGAACTCAGTCTGCCCTACTATTTATCCATAGCTGGAGGGAGAATAATTGGATTCATACCCTTCCCAAGGGTATTAGTGTTATGTGAAATGCAATCAGTCTCGTCCAGGATTTGAACTCGTGTCACCGTGTCCATTTCCTGCGATGATAACCATTACACCATGGGCACGTATATATATATATATATATATATATATATATATATATATATATATATATATATATATATATATATATATATATATATATATATATATTTATATATATATATATATATATATATATATATATATATATATATATATATATATATATATATATATATATATATATATATATATATATATATATATATATATATATATATATATATATATATAATATATATATATATATAATATATATATATATATATATATATATATATATATATATAATATATATATATATATATGAACCTAGAGAGATAGTTATGAATAGACAAAAATATACAGATTAATAGATGGGAATAGACGAATATAGATTGATATTAAGCAGACTAAGATAGATAGATAGATAGATAGATAGATAGGCTTTCACTATTACTACTTTTTTCGTGACTCAGTTCGTCATTCAGCGACAGTGAATCAATATCAATAATAATAATAGAAGGTAATTGGCGCGCGATCTCACTCTCAATTTGCCACCTAAATGCCCGTATAAATTTGATAGTTGCTCAACTAACTGAACAAAAAGGGGATTTTGCTTTGCAGAATCTGAAATCAGGCCAATAAACAGATACCTTATTCTGTTTTTCGATTTCGTTTAGTTGTTATTCCTTTTTAGACGAGCAGTATAGATAATATATCTTATTTTCTGTTGTTGCTTTTAACCAGGTTTCATGGAAAAGCTCACATGGGTTTAAGTCTGATCGAAAGCTGTACTTCGCTGTCTTAGAATGATTATTTGATTGATTTGCACCTAAAAGTAAAAAATATTAAAGAAAATATTAGTCCAAATAAATGCTAATAATGATTATTCAATCACATTTTGCTTTAACCCTTTATAAACTGTCATGAGAAAAATTCCAAAAATATGTAATATGGCCAGCAAATATTACCGTGGGGTGAATAGATCAGACATCCAAAAGAAGCCAACAGCTGGAAGACTTACAAGTTACCACAGTTCATCATTTTGGCCAATAGGCAGTTGTAACAAGGTATGCTGGTTTCCACTTCCTTGACTGTAAACGGCAGTTAACCACTTGCTGTGGTCACCAGACTTTATCAGCCAGCTAAGTGGTAGCGAGAGCTGTCCGAATGATACTGCCCATTCAAAGTGGATGTGGGAGTTCAACGTTCTGAGATCTAGAATAAAAGAAGATGGATTCCTCGATTTGTTGTTTTTAAGATGGCTGGGGTTCGAGGAGACAAACTTTTGAGTTCACGGATGCAAGTGAACTTTTCAAAGATACATGAAGAGCTGATTCCTACAAAAATTAAGTACCTCCTCCGTATGTTGAGTACCTTATAAACTTCCATCGGTTTCCACAATCTCGGACACTGAAAAGACAGAATGAAGCAACAATGGTTCAAGCACTTAAGACAGGTTTTTGTATTTCTCCTCTCCCATCCGACGTGTAGACCTCACAGACATGTCCGTAGTCAAATACTGTACTATAATTCAAATCAGAAGATGAAATAAAATTATAGATTTTGAAGATTAGTAAGTTGAAATTTGGGTTTCTAGTTTATAAATGAAAATGTATTTATTGGCGCTTGAAAAAAACAACAAAGATTTAGGAAATGTCCATGTTTAAAACAAAAGTGAGAAAGATCAAACGTAAATAAAGCATATAAATTACACCACTCACTTGGTTACCACTGTAGACTACGCTTAATGCACCTATGCAGAGATGTTAGTCCCCACCCCAAACGAAAACTCCAGTTGGCCGTGGGTGACCACTCTTAATACTTGAAGACGGGATCCTGGTGGATTAGCATTCTGTAACCTGACAACCGAGTGGTCATTTGACTAACTAGGTAATCGGAGAGACCTGATCCGATCAATCGGCTGGCCATGTCTCGCCGTTGCACCAATATGATTATCCGGGTTGCTCTTGTTGCAGACAAACGTACAACACTGTTTTATTTTAGGGGTACCAGAAGGCGGTGGTTGAGGGTCAACTGTGTTGAAATTCAATACTAAAAAGCCCATAAATCTGTGTGCAAACAATGATTAATATTAAATATTAAGTAGAATTATTAGTTTTAAATAGTAATACTTCAAACCATTTAACTCTGTGAAAGCAAATAATATGAAATAGAATTTTAAATGCTAGGTAGCAATATATGATAACAATACTTGAAACCATTTTACAATGTACAAACAATTGCTTTATATTCAATTATGATTATTATCAATACTTGAACCCATTTAACTGCGTGCAAACAAATGAGCTCTAAAATGTTTTAGAATATAGTTACCTACAAACTATTTGCTTACAAATTTTAAATGTTTCTAGATAAACAGGATTTAGCATTTAATAACCCACAAAGGTTGATATGCCATAAAACTCAACCAAACTAAAACATTTATATATTACAATACTTAATAATATCGTTTAAATGCATTTCTTTTAATTACAATTTCCTTGAAAAAGTATGAACTATGACACTGTTGTCTGAAGGATATTTTTAATATCTCAGAAATTTTGAAGCAGGGTTATCGAGACTTTTCGGGTCTCATCCGCACAATTAACCCAAGCGCATAACGTCATCGTCGAAGGAAATGGAATCGGTGACTCGAGTTCGAATCCTGGACGAGGTTGTTTGCATTTTTATTTGCTCAAATGTTCTTGGGAAAGGCCTGAAACGTCCTTTCTCTAATCTCTGCTATAGGTAAATAGTAGGTCGAACTAGTTTTTTTTAAACCTTGGTAAGACAACCATTTTTGAGGAAGGAAAACGCTGTATTCAAATCAGCTATATTAAGCTTTTCAAATGACCTTATGTCCCACCTTGTAGGTTATGAGGAGAATTTAGCTAAATGCATACAACTAATTCAAGCTAAAATGCGACCTAAACGATATATATATATATATATATATATACATATATATATATATATATGTGTGTGTGTGTGTGTGTGTGTGTGTGTGTGTGTGTGTGTGTGTGTGTGATTATAACATATATATCTATACTAGTGTTATCGTTTAGTGTGTATATATATATATATATATATATATATATATATATATATATACCAAGTGAGAGAGAGAAAATAAGTGAGACAGACACATAGAGAAATTAGAAGGTAAAAAGAGAATTAAAGAGATAGATAGATAGATAGATAGATGAAAGAATTGCGTGACATCGAATTTTCAAGGAAGTTTATGTCATATAACGATGATTATTAAACAAATTCTAATGAAAGCAAAGACTATAATAAATTAATGTAATTTATGCATATGATTGATTATTTGATTTTGACTTTGGAGTACTTCTAAGTGACGAGCAAAGCATATCGTCAACTAAGGTGCTCAGCCCAACGGAAAGCAAGAATTGCCGAAAAGCGCAAAGTCCATGTCAGTATCTGCAGACATGCGAATTTCCTTGAATATCACATAGATTCAGTTTATTTTCTGAGCAGTTACAGAAACAATATGGTCCTTGTCAGACCAAAGAAAAAACTGCCACTCCTGGTTCAAAAAACCCACTTCCACACAAATATTTTGAATTAAACAAAAGATTGGTTTTTGACAGTCTGACCAATATTCTCACAATGACTCGTCACAGATGAATGACGTATTTTATCCGGATACTTTTTTTCCTAATAGAACTGGTTAGAAACGATACAAAGTGGTAGAGTGTTTTAAATGGTTTGCATAAAGATATAGATGGGCTTAAATTTGTATACTTGTATCTATATACACACACACGTGTATAAGAATACACACATATATACATTTAAGTATATATATGCTCTTATCATTGTAGGACCTGAACTTGATGTCCAAATCTTGGAGCTGTTTGCATTATCTTTCAAACAATACACCTAGAGAAGGCATGAATCGCTTCTCCCTCACACCAAGTTCTGAATAAATAGAGCAAATTAGACTTGGTAACGTGTCCAATCTTGGAGAAGATAAAATTCTGAACTTAAAACCTTGTTTTATAGTGAATGAAAAAACAGTGTTAAGACGTTTTTCTTTAATCAGCAAAAGGTCTTCAAATACGGGTCAGCTGTGTTGAATTATGCTTTAAAAATTTTTCTCACTTCTTGACTATGTTTCATAGATTTGAAAAAATACGATCTTCAGAGGAAGCATTAGACATGCTTCATCTAAAACATGTTTCATCTGAAGATTGTATTTTTCCAAATACATGAAATATCTACTCTTGAGAAAGTGAAAAAACAATTTATTTATTTAAGTATATATATATATATATATATATATATATATATATATATATATTAATACAGGTGTATGTGTGTGTGCGCAATGTCCAAATTAATGGAGATTTAACCCAAAAAATTGTCGGAGAATTAGATCAAATTTAGTGACGTCCAAGAGAGGAATCAAAATGAATGAAAACATTTTTTGGCTATGTATTGTTTTGCGTGCATTATAAACATCTAAACAGAAAATTGCAGATGAATCTAAATAATTCCTTTCATTTTGTTCAAATAAACGGAATTCTTGACTTTGCCACAGCGGAGTAATGTAAAAGCAGTTCAGGTTTGAACAAATATTACAGATACCGATGCTAACTTGCTCAAACGTTCACTCGGGTTTGTCGGGTCAAACACATTGCAGCTCCAATAAAGTAGAGAAAGATTATATCTGTTGTTATTTCTACGTCTTAAGACTTTTCTGTGATGTTTCTTTTCCTGAGACTTAAAGTTGTCACCTTCCATAATAATTACACTTTGTTGGATGTATTTCTAAGCAGCCACTGACCAGATTTCTATCGGATTAGATGTCTTTCTCGGATGACTCACAACATCAGCTTTACTCAGTGATGGAAGCAGAATATTTATGCTTATTCCTTTACCAGCATGTATAAGACTAATGCTCACACACACACACACACACACACACACACACACACACACACACACATTTTGTGTATATATATGCTGTTATCATTGTTTGGACATGAATTTCATGTTCAAATGCTGGAGCTGTTTGCATTTCGAGCAATACGCATAGAGAAGGCATGAATCTCTTCTCCCTCACACTAAGTTCTAAATAAATAGTGCAAATTAGACTTGGTAACGCAAACGATAAAAGAAAAGGTAAAATTCTAAACTTAAAACCTTCTTTAGTCGGAGAATTGGTGGCGCAGGAGTGCACTTTATTCTGTTATCAGCAAATCCAAATACTCATCACTATAGATAAAATACGTGTGTAGAAATTTTATTTAGCTTCAGTTTAGTTCATCAAACCAATGATATATATATATATATATATATATATATATATAAAATGGTGAAGGAACAAATCCTTGTAAAAGCTTTTTTCTAAAATCAAGTGTTCAAAATCTAGCATGTTGAGCAAGATACAGCCTAACACCAATTTCACCATTATAGGAAAATTTGTGCCATTGTGAGTAATCATTTTGACAATTTTATCAATGCAATCATTTTTCTGTTGTAGAACAGCCATTTCGTGCAGTTAGTATGGTTTACGTCATATCCTAGGACCAATTTATTACTAATTTTTATATATTTGCAACAGTGGAATGTATTTTTGTCTGTGTTTTTTCCCTTTCATTTCCCTTTTTCTGATCCTTCGCCATGCACTCATTTTGTATTGAGTGATAGATAATCAGTATTTATTAGATTTGCTTCGTCCATATTCAGGCGATAATACTGATTATGTCATAACTAGTTAAATAGGCGTACACCTGTGATATCACACATTCGTACACATAGACACATACACACACATGTATATATATATATATATATATATATATATATATATATATATATATATATTGTGGGCGTGTGTGTGCATTTTTATACTGAAATGAGGGAATAGTTTTAATGCCTATGCAAGGAAACCTTACATAGAGCGGGTGATTTTACACTGTTTATTTGTAGTTACGGTTTTGTCAACGATTTCATTTCATAAAATGATCTGAAAACCAAATTACTCCGCACAAATGTTCACTGAAGTTATCAGTGCGCGTGCGCAAACAAACTCACTTACCCAAAATGTTATTGCCTATTCGCAAACAGCACAGTTAAATAATAACAGTTCATAAATTCAGGCGAGGACCCTGCAGTGGGATTCGATGAGCGTAAAGTTTCCTTCGGCGTTTTAGTTAGACAAAGAGAAACTAGGGAAAAATATCTAAAATAAACAAGACAACAGCAAAAAAAATTAAAACATCCCATAAAAGAGAAAGAAAACATGGCCTTGGGGTGACTGGAAGTGGAATAGATATGATAAGAAAGAAAGAAAGAAAGAAAGAAAGAAAGAAAGAAAGAAAGAAAGAAAGAAAGAACGCCAAAATCATGAAAATACACTGACTGCAAGAAATGTACACATCAAAAAGAGAAAAAGAATTAATGAAGGAAGAGAATATCAATATACAGACTATCAATACAAACAAAATTGAAAGTGAATTTATGCATGCACACATACACTCGCAAGAGAATAAAAAAAAGATAAATAGCATAAAGTAAATAGCGACTGGAGAAAGAAAGAAAGAAAGAAAGAAAGAAAGAAAGAAAGAAGCTCTGATAGAAATCTGAATGAATGAATGAAAGAAAGAGCAGAAAAAAGACATCACATCAAATCCCTGAAAAAAGCTACGAGGAAAAAGCCCTTTGACACGATGCAGAAAGGAAAAAGACTTATAAATAAAGAAATGAGAAAGAAAAAGAAAGAAAAAAGAAAAATAAAGTATCAAAAAGACAAATAAATGAAAGAAGCAGAAAAGCAAAGAAGAATTAATTCTTACCTAAAAGCCCTCTGAATATGCACTGAAAAAGAAATCAAAACAGAAAAGAAAAGAAAAAGAAAAATTAAATAGTGTCGAAAGAAATGAATTTAGATTAAGAACCTCAACAAATCGAAAGTTAAATTGAAAATACATAAATGAAACAAAAGACAAAACAAACAAACAAGTTAGAATAGAGCTGGAGTAAAACTAGATATCTGAGAATTTATCTTGTCATGTAAAAACAGGTGTACAATATTGTGAATTCTATAAGTTTACGTAGCCTCAAGTAATAAACACCTAACATCATTTTGTATAAACATTCATAAGAAAGACCCATCACAGAATATTGGAAAAAAAAATCCCACCACTATCAACAACAACACTCACGCACACACAGACCCATACACAGACATTCACGTGTACATACATACATACAGGGAAATCATTTGAGATGAGGGTCATAATGAGTTAACAAAAGAAGAAAAGTGACGAAGCCAACATAAGACAATGTAAAAGAAAAGTTAGAGGGCATGAAAAGGGAACGTGAGTTGCTTTTTCGATATGGCAGTTGCGTATTTCTTAATGGTGCTAGTAGCTGGTGTTCGAAAAAAAGTGAAAAACAGAATTTCAAAATTTTGGTTTTAAGGCATATGTGGTTAGTTTAGCGGCCTACGTCATAAGAAGTGGAATCAATGACCCGAGTCCAACTAGTCTGATTAGGTTTTACTTTTCATTTAAAGTAATGTTTTCTTTGAGGGTGTATGCAGTTAGTGCAGAATTTTATATTATATCAGATATTGTTTACATAATGCATACAATCGTGAATTCTTTTGCATTACCAAACTTTACAAAATTAGTCACGAAACGTTGAATTGTACATTGCAAATTGTATATTGAATTGTATATCACACGTCACGTCACGAATGGATTAAGAATATTGATTTATTTCATCTGCATTACTCAAAAAGAAAGGGTAGGTTTCCATTCTGAAACCTGGACATCGTTTGGTTTTGTTCTTAATTCAGAGAGCTAAATACTCGAGCAGACTCGAGTAAGCTTTTTTGATCATGTAAAAAGACAAAGATTTTATCAAGTCTTGAAACCAACTGACATAACTAATGAAATGGTTGGGAAAATCAAAAAAAAATTATTGAAAAAAAGGAACAAAAATGTTATAAGTCAAATTTCATAAACATATTTTAACCACCCTTGTGTAATAAGCATCGATTATTCTGAGAGAATATGTTCTGAAATTCAAACACATAGTCTGGTATCGTTCTTCCTTCAGACAGTTAAACACTCAAGATACCAGAAGTTAAATGAGGAAGGACAATGACGAAAATTCTAAACGTGTGTTTTATTTCCTTCATATACAAAAGGAATTCATCAGCCTACCTGATCATTTAAAAAAACATATTTTATCCGATCTCGAACTTATGCCGCAAGCAAAATGTTCACGAATCAGTGTTTTTGTAAAAAAAATCTTTTTAAAGTTCAGGTCAATTTTTGATCGATAATCGAAATTAGAATAGTTAACCTAAAATTTGCCAATCAGAATGTAAGAAATCAGTTCTCTGGAGTCGGCAGAAAATTATTGTCTGTTTGGCAATAAATTGTAATTTTCCATGACTCAGCAGTTCATGTTGATGTTTTGGGACTAAATCTGACATTTCTAGCGAAGTGTATTTTATGTTTCAGTGATTGACATGTGCACATAAACAAAAACGGTTAGAGGCGGACGTTGTTATTAATTATCATTCAGGTTTGCTGCAGATTTGAAAGTTTTAGAGTTCAGCAAAACTATAATTGAAACGCATTCATCCAACCTAATCCAACTACTCAAAAATGCACAAAATTTCTAACCCTGTCAGCGGAGCTTAGAATATAACGACTGTGTCATCAGTTGATGATTAATATTGAACCATTGCTCCGTTTTGCTCAGAGATTTTGATGCAAATACTATGGGTTTTCCCTCCTGCAATATAGGTGTGCCAAAACCTCTACTGGATGCGTATACCTGGATTACAGTTTGTATTTTGGGATCCAAAAACATCAACAGCGTTTCTTTGCAAATCAGATTTTTGATTGTTTGAAGAGACTTTTTGGGTATTTTCAGTACACTTGTACTCAGATTCTTTGTTTAGTAAATATCTCTATTGGTAATGTGAAGTCAGAGAGATGAGGAATAAAATCTGCCATGTAGGTGATGATCCCTATCACATTTTGCAGGTCTTTGATGCTTTTTGGGCTGGGTAACATCTTGATTTCCATCCACCTTTTTGGGGTCAGGACGTATTCCGTTTTCGTTATATATAGCCCCAAAGAAGTGAATCTGCTTTTAGTCAACTATGCATATACCGCTGCTAAAAGTGAACCCTTCAATCTTTCCTATCTTGGTTAGGTTGAGCAGATTCCAATCATGAGTCTCTTTGGTTTTGCTATACACTATGACGTCGTCAGTTAGTGCTCATGTACCAATCTATTTCTTCAGAATCATATACATTTTCAGCTGGAATATCACCAGACCAAAAGGCATTCTCTGGAAGCAATACATTCCAAAAAGAGAGTTGAAAGTGGTAGTAGCTGTGATACAAAATCGAGCTTGATCGACCGATCGATTTTTGGCATCAAGTTTGGAAAAGTACATTGGAGAGTTTGTGCGCGAGTTCCTCCATTGTGGGAGTCTTATGGTGACATCGCCCTAATCAGATTCTTAGAGTCTAAGCAGAGACGGAGTTTTGCGAACATACACTTGGCTGTTAACACATTTTATGGGCTAGCTTACTCAGTGAATAATGCCCTGTTTTATAATATCATCCAGATCGGTCTTAACGTCATCTCGTATACAAATGGGGTATTTCCTTGGTGCATGGTTGACAGGATAGATGTCAGGTTTTAGGACAATGTGCCATTCACCTGTGAAACTGCCTTCATGGTCAAATTGATCCGGGTATATGTTTCTCAGAAATTTTACAGCGTTGAACTGAGCTCGATTCTATTGGATGAAACTTCGCTTGTAACAAAGCTTCAGGTCTCTGATTGACAGTATTGCAAGTATATTCGATCCCTCTGTGGTTATCTCAAAGAATTTGATTTTTTTCCACTAATTTTTGTAGGTTCTCCGAATGTTGATGGATCTATGTTGAGGGATGTTGGAGCCATAATACGTAAATCAATTCACTTGACTTCTTATACGTTGCATTCGAGAGTGGCTGTTAAGAGGATCTAACTTTGTGAGGAACCAAATTGCGGAATACTCGTAAGAGGAGGGTATTGCTTTCAGCTTCTTTGTCAACCTTAACTTTTACTTTGTGCATGCATGTTAAGTTGGGAAGTGTGATATCAAGATCTACAAAGAGTGTCTTTGTTGCCTTGTCGCTGAATTGTATCAAGCAGCATTTGTGCGAATTGTACAGCTTGTCGCTTATACACTGACAGGCATTTACTGAGTAGGCATGATTGCTACGTTTCCTATTCCGATGCCAGTGTTGGTGATTACCATGTGTTTCTCAGGGTCCAGGTTTAAATCTCGGGCCCTTCTGTGTAATGTGGGTTTTTGGGTGTCTTTCATTGTTCTCTTATCTGTTGTTACAAATTTTTGCCTAGTGGCCCTTCCATCCTCATGCTGAATATATAGTACTCTAAGCTGGACTCTTTCCTTATTGGTGGGAATGTGTGCTATCACATCTCTTACAGTTGCTGTACTTTAATGTATCAATTTCCTGGTACTTTCCATCTTGGATTTAAAACCCAACATTAAAAAAATCAAAACACTCAACCACATTTTTTGACCAATTGGATGAGCTAAAAAAAAAGGGTCACCTTCTTCGTTTGGAATTCTGGAGCTAAGTGCATGTGCATGACCCTCCTAAAAACTATAACATCAAAACATCTCCAAAGGCATTTGAGAACAGTTCACTTAGCCCCAGTCAAGACGTATACGACTGTGCTTCGGAGTTATAGCAGCCTAAACTTGCTTAAACGCCAGACGACCCGTATCAAGTTACTACTGTCAACTTGAACCTAATCAACTCTACGTACAGGCTAAGAACTCTCTGCTACCCACAGTAACTTAACACAAGAACAATTTCATTTCTTTGTTTTCAGATCCATCCCAGAATAAAACATCTCTATTTTTGTAGCACTTGTGTTAGCGGTGTTATCTTTATTAAAATTAATCCATTACATATACCAATGGTATTAAAATAAAATAATGTATAAACACGGCCCATTAACTAGAAATGTACACATACTGTTCCATGAAAAAGTACTATGTGGAACAGGTACAAAAATTGTATTAAAAGATTCACTTGATGATTGAAATACCTGGCAATGTCCTTAGCACATCTCTCTTGTTTAAAGAACAGAAATCAAAGAGATTGAGAATGGGTTGCTGAATTTTCATGGAAAATAATCTTATATTATCTCATTACAATGGCTATGCGCCATTCTTTTCAATGAAGAGTGCGTATCTGCATATCTTGAAACTCATTCTTCATACTCACAGGCAGCAAAAGGAAATATATAATTACTATACATAATACAATTCCTGTTTATCAACTTAGATTATTAAACTATTATTTTCATTAGCTTCTCCTCTGATAAACTTTCAATTCAATTATGTTTTATTGTTTTATCAAGCAAAATCTTTCAGTTTTTCTTTACCAGTCATCAGAGTGTTAAGGATTTTATTACCAAAACAAATCTACGTTAAAGGAAGAGAAATTATGGAAAACAAATTTGGTTTGTTCATATTTATTTTTAATTTGTTGAAGTCGATGTTCCATAGCAATCGATAGATTTTATAGTAAAGCATTCAGACGCCAAACACAAAACACGTGTTTGAAAATTTATTTTTGGTGATAAAATCATGTGCGCTCTTCTGGCGAAACATGTTATCTTAAGTTTCCCGAAATATTCTATCTACTTTTAAGAAGTATCTATCAATATATCTGACTCTTCATAATCTATATTAGCGCATATCTATCTATCTATCTATCTATCTACGTCTATTTATATGAATGTACAAGGATCATTAAATAAGTTTCCAGACTTTTTTCGTATGGGCACTTTTATTGATAGTACACACATAAAACTCTAGTCCCCTTCGAAGTAATCTCCTACGGCTGCAGTGTACTTGTTGTACCGTTCCAACAACATGGAATTCCTCTTGTATGAGCGTGTCAATGACCTTCGTCACAGCCTCTTTCATCTCTTCAATTGTCACATAACGACAGCCTCTGAGCTTAGGGAATAACCAAAAGTCACAGAGACCATCGTCTGGATATCTTGGTCAAATAGTGTGTGACAAGGATGGAGTTGTGGACTGGTATGTTGTCCTGGTGGAAATACCACTGACCCGATTAGAAGAGTGCTGGCCTCTTCCCAAGGAATCTCTTCCTGAACTCCCTTAAAACCTCAACGTAGTAACCCTAACCCTAACCCTAACACTTTGGCCAATCAGCTCTGGTGTATTGACTTCCTTACTCCTACCACACCTCTCATCATCCCTCACAGACTCCTTGCCTTCTTTGAATCTCTTATGCCACTCAAAAACTGATACTCGATTCATGCAAGATGCTCGAAAATCAGTCTGAAGCATTCCACACGTTTCTGTGACATTTTTCCAAGTTTAAAACAGAATTTATCGTTTTTCTAAAGTGTCGTTACGTCCAGATTGCATTTTTGAAATTCACCAGCTTTAGTAGGGTGTATTCCAATTGCTGCTGTAGCTGTTCATTTGAACGTGAAATCATAAAAATTGGTCAGTCATGTCATAACATGTATAGTAATCATATACTAAATTTTCAAGAGTCTACGACAATTTTAAATGCCTGTACAAAAAAGTATGTAAACTTATTGAATGCACCACGTATTTCTCTCTACAGAATCACACCTAAATAAGTACACTGCTGATAATTCTTTAATAAGAAAATAAATTTCCTCAAAACCAAGATTTTGTGATTTTATTTCTTGTGAAATATTATACAATAGAAACAGATATTAGTTATTATGTATTACAAAACTCTACAGAATACCACTTATCCTGTATGAAGTTTTTATAATCTATCTTGTTGGGTGGTCGTTGCTTATCAACTTTCCATTTAAATTGAGGGGTGACCAGGGTTGGCTTTTCCGTCACTGGCCGAAGAGCTATTCAATTCCTTTCAAAGTAATAAAAATTCTCTGAAAATAGATCATTTATCTTTGAATTTGGAGGAACTCGAGTTCTCAATCCGAACCATCATGATTAATTATCTTAATCCAATTTCATTGCTTTGCTTGGTTTTCATGCCTTAAACTGTTAAGATCATTTATGCTGAGGGTGTTCATAATAATGTTACACGAAGAAAAAAAATATGGCTAATTATTTCGGGCCTATGAAAATTAACATTAAAAAGCAAACGAAATATCATAACAGAAGAGAATAGATTTCTAGCTGAAATAATGAAAATAATCGTTAAAAATCATAAATATATTTTACTATCCGTTTTTCAAAGAATATATTCTTGTTTCAATAGGTAAATTTTGAATAGAAAAATTGCTTCTTTTTGTTTTTCTTATAATAGTATTAAGAATGGAAATGTGCAAATACGACGTCGAGCCCCAAAGATTCGAGATGGTTCTATTTTCTATGATTACTGGTGTGTTCAATGGGGGGGGGGTTGGATCTATGTTCTCTCCTGCTGACCCAGACAGTGAGTGTTAAAGATCAAAGATTCTAGTGGCGACTGAGACAAACGCTTACCCTGGGTCAAAGACATTTGTTTTGAAAAACAGAATTGATAAAGAGAAAGTATCGTTTTGTTGTGGGTATTATAAGTCATTTATCAAGTATTAACACAGCAAACCTGAACAGGCATAGAAATTTGATGAATTGTATTTTAAAAAATATAGTCGGAGAGTAAAATTCTTTTTATATTCTAAATCATACATGAAGTAGATTATGATGACAATGTAAACCCGAATAACTTTGATGATTTAAGGTCATTACAACGAATTATCTAACTCTCTTTCTTTCTAATATATATATATATATATATATATATATATATAGATAGATAGATAGATAGATAGATAGATAGATAGATAGATAGATAGATATCCAATATATGTACCTTAAATTATAACATAGGAATTAAGAAGTGGCTCCTGACGACAAAACTTAAAAGTTGACTATCAACTTGTCTTACATAACTGATGCCACGCTTAGCATAGTGGTAATTGTTGTAGAAAACAGAATCAAAGACTAGAGTTTAAATCCTGTTTGCGTTTCACTTCTCCTGAATGCCCTTGGGTGGGGCATGAATACGTCTTCTATCCCCCAGCAATGGTTAAATATTATGACAAACTAGGTTCTTTAGCCTTGGTTAAGCAACCAGTCTTGGAGAAAGAAAACTCTGAATTCAAACCAGCTGTAGTTCACTTAAGATTGACCTAGTGTCACACCATATCACGGAACGGAGGGGTAAATTCATATATAGCCACTATCTTCAAGAGTTCATCCTCCATATAAACTAATGTAAATGCATAAAACAATTGTCAACTTTTATAACCCAAGAAAACTTGTATATCATGCCATCTAATCATATTTACGAGGCTTTTTTGGGGGGCCAAGCTCAGAGAATTAAATGTAAAGAAATCACTGAGAACTGAATTCATTGCCGCAGTAATAGTCTTCCATTATGATGTAGTAGGCATTCAAGTGTGAAATACCGTAGGCAAAAAAACAGAAAGTCCCGTACCTAACATTTCTCTCCCCACGCAAAGTCTATTCAAGGAAGTAAAACATTTTGGTGTGGCCATATTAGATGCAGGAATGAAAATAAAGCAAGCAGGTCGATTGAATGAAGAGAATGTCTGTTTGAAAGACAGTCGAAATAAATAAATAAACAAGCAAATAAATAAGGAAAGCATTGAATGTTGTGAGTAGAAAGGAATTTATGGTTGGGTCTGCGTTTTTTTTTCCTTATTTTATTTTTGTCTTTTTAACAATTTGTGTGTTATATACTGTCCCTTATAAATTATACAGAAGTGGAGTTTTTTTTTCTTTTTACTTATATAGGTTTTTAATTATCTAAAAATAATCTGATAAAAGGATTTTATTTACACAAGACCAATTAGACGAAGTGACCAGAGTTGGTAAAAAAAGAACGAAAAGGTTTTTTTAACTAACAAATTGAAAAATCGAAAATTTAAACACCCCAAGTCCCTGCGTACAAGACGCACATTTGGCATTAATACAATTCTATGCTAATATCACAGAGCGTCTAATTCTCTGACATAATTATAGCTTATCAAATAAAGTTTAAAATAGACAGCTATGGAACTTGAAGGGATTACAGTGAGTTGTAGTACCCCTAATATCTTTATGAACTATGCTTCTTATATGCCGGTAAATAAGATAACTTGACACATTAGAACTAAATTTTAGTTTGTTCCGCATATGCATAGAATAGTTGCCACTCAGTGAGAATCGTGCTTACTTCATAATGTATTTTTTCTAACAACTGGGAATCCTTTGCTAAAAAATAAGTATTCAGTAGGGATTGAACTTATGACCCTAGTGAATGGTCTGTGTAATTAGCTCGTTAAGTTTCTGTACAATTCAACTTAACCTGATAGGTCAGTTAAGAACGGTTCTGAAAATCGCGTACCCATATCCATGAAGGTTAGATTTTTGAATAATTTTTTAACAACCCTGAGAATAAATTATACATAAATATTAAATTTTATATAAAACTAGCCAAGTCACCACTATCGGAAGATAAGATATTTAATCTCCCTGGGTAATATGAGTGGGTTGTACAAACAATTAGATCACAGATATTCCTTACCTTAAGCTTCTTTTTGCGCGGTGCCAAAGTAGAGAGATCCCAAAGGACTTCCTACTCAATATCTTCGGGAATTATCTGAGTGACGAAAGCTCTAGCCAAAGATTATGACAAACTTTCTGGTTTAGCATATATAGACAGCTACTGATCTTTATATATTTTATACAGGGTTACAACAAAACGTATACTTAACAAAGATCGTAAAGAGATAAATGGTATAAAAAGACAAAGAATATAAACTTTGATTTACTGATTGGTACCCATGGCATATTATTTATTGGCATGTCTACATTTTGTAGCTCACAGTGAAAGTAAAAATATCAAACAGTATTTGATACAGAATGAGGGAAGACGGACAAATATCTATATATCAACATGCGTGTTTGTAGGTTCGTACCAGTTTTTAAAAAATACCTCTAAATTCAAACCTTTAGTACTCCGTTAAAAAATTGATAGTGCATCCCATCCTCCCAATGGCTGAGGGTAGGGTAAATTGGACATATATAACAATCATTTGTGCCTGTCACACTGTCAATCATAAATATATATCCGTTGCCGATTGCTTTGTAAAACTAAAGTCTAAGAAGATTGGAAAATAAGGGGATAGTGAAAAGACTTAGATATGCAAAACTGGAAAAAAATAAAATTGGGAAGAGGAAAAAAAGGTCGACAAAAGAAAAAAGGTTGTCGGGAAAAGGAAAGTGGAAGCGGTAAGATGAGAGTGAACAAGAATAAAGAAGAAATATGAGACAGCTTAAATAGTCAACTTCCATGGAAATAGAATGAAAAGACATTGTGTTTTAAAATGATGTTGCTTTAATATAAATTTTAAGTTGGCCGACCGTAGTCGATGGTGACCTGAAGGTTTCCTTTTAAATAACTACAGCACCGAGGTGTAGAGGAGAGCGCTGCTTCTTTCCCTGGATTGCTCCACTTAGCCTTGATTGGTTCCTTGTAATGCTGTGTGTTCCGCAAGGAGACATTTTTGAGTTTTTGGTATGACTCTACCTGATTGAATCCCGGTCTCCTAGACCATTCACAACAGTCTAACCACTACGCCAATGGGCTGGGTATTGATATAAATAACCTTTTTTTTTAATTATAGAAAATTTCTCTAAATATTTTTACGGAGTATCTGTCTGTGGATATATTGTGTATGACACGAGAAGAGGGAAGAATGATATTTAGATATCCATAAAAGAGGACCGAAAGAGAAAGAAAGAAAGAAAGAAAGAAAGAAAGAAAGAACGTAAACTTGTCTTATTTCCGACCTTCCCTAACAAAAATCCTACTTTTTGCAAAACTCCAATTTCTTAACTAAGTATCTAAGAATATAAGATGTCGGCTACAGAAAAAGAGGAGAGTGTTAAGTCTATATCCATAAAATAGTTTACGAACAGAACGAAATAAACCACAACATATCTGAAAGGGGAAAACAAAACTGAAAGTAAAAGTGAAAGAAAGAATATGTAAATAAGTATTATATATATATATATATATATATATATATATATATATATATATAATAACCCATTAATAGAGTATTATAATCTTACACTCGTTTTTAATCCTTGATTATTGTTTCCAGTTAAACTGTGCAATTTCATAAGTTCAGCTCATGAAAATGAACCACTGCAAACTGAGGAATACAACAAGTAACAAATATTGGCAAATTAAAGAATATATAAATATTAAAAACTAATATTCGAGACGCTTACTCCTACTTCATTTCTGAGCCCAAATTATTTTGCCTGGTGTGAATATGACGATTCATCAGTTTGACTGATGAGAAAGAAAGCGTGCCATATATAGATATTCACTCACAAACAAGTACTCCTATAACATACATAGGCACACACGCTGTAACACATACGAGTAGCCACTTCAACAAACCGAAGCGTCATGATATTAAACCTGTTTGGGTCCGCAGAGACACTCTCGCAAGAGATATATATGCGATTGACTGATCACACACACAGTGATAACCTGGCCGTGAATACTTTGGAATTGGCTCATAGAAAAGAGTGTAAGAAATGAACCAAAAGCAAAGCCTCAGTCCCGTTGAGATACAGAATGCCATGGGCGTTGAACACGCAAATACGAACTGTCCAGCCCTTTCCCCACCACCCATATAGCAAGCATTCCCGCCTGTCAGTCTTTATGTGTGTCCATCCTTCAATATATCTTTCAGCCGATTTGAAATGGCGGGCCAGTTGGTCATAGAAGGGAGAGACACGGTGATTGTTTGGTTGGCTGTCCAAACAGCCCGGTCAGCCATTCCAAGGGCCGCAATAGATGACGTGGGCGAAAGAGACAGTGTCCATCAGGGATTTGGACGAACGAGAAGGCCAAACGAAACGCTTCTTTTTGCCAAGAACACTGCTATTCAGCCCAAAAGATGTGAAAGAAAAGAGTGGGTTGAACGGGTCGGGATAATACACAGCTGAGGTCTGCGGAGTAGCACATGTGGAATTATCAAATTTGATATTTTAGCTCTTTCTTCCTTGTTACTATTCACAATAATGAAGAGCAATGGTATCAGTAGTAGCAAATGAAGTATAAAAGAATGTTGAAAGTTTCTTAACCAAACCAAGAACTAATCAACATTTCTTTCTTAGTTCTATCTATGTTTTATCGCTTTAGATGAGGGACTCCCAAACATATTTTATTTCAGAATCCTGAAATAGTTTTCCTAAGGATCATCGAAACCATACCTGTATTTTCTTGTCTGGCAATTCCAAACACCGTCATTTTATTTATACACTAAATGAAAAAAGAACTGCTTTAGAATACTTGAAAAGTTAAAAATGTATTCGTATT
Source organism: Sepioteuthis lessoniana (assembly GCA_963585895.1). Taxonomy (NCBI): domain Eukaryota; kingdom Metazoa; phylum Mollusca; class Cephalopoda; order Myopsida; family Loliginidae; genus Sepioteuthis; species Sepioteuthis lessoniana. Next base: position 36,212,688 of record OY757913.1, read on the forward strand.
AAAAATATCATGAATGAAAGCTTAAAATAGAAAAAAAAAACTCTGACTTTATTAAGAATTTTCAATTGTTCTAAAAATATTAGAATAATATATATATATATATATATATATATATATATATATATATATATATGATAGTCACTACGGTTTTTAAAGTGATATTTTATAATTACTTGAAACACGTTAGCTCACGAAGCACTAGGATTTGGGAGTAAACTTTGCAAAAAAAAAAGCTGATTTATGAATTTGTAATTTTGATGAAACATTTATTAAATGAAGATAAATTGTTCGTGTATATATATATATATATGTGTGTGTGTGTGTGTGTGCGTGTGTGTGTGTGTGCATGTCTATATATTTGTGTGGATATGTATGCATGCATGTATGTTAGTATAAAATAGTCACAGCTATTTTAAGTGATATTTTATTATTGTTAATCCTTTGAAGGATTTTCTCTCGCTGATGATTTCCCCTTAGAGTTTCAGTGACAGCAAGTCTCCTGTTGTCTCCAGGACTCTTCTCAGTATTCTGGCTGATCTTAACAATGGTAAAGTTTAGAAGGCTTCTACTTGTCTTCTTATTTCCAAGTCATTCAATCCCAGTACAAATCCTTTGATGATTATACCAAGCCTCACAGTTACAATCGGTTCCATTGTTACTTTCAAATTTAATAGTTCTTTTTTCAGTTCTCTTGCAAGATTTAGGTACTTTTCACTCTTTTTGCTTTCTTTCAGTTTTGCCCTTTGGTCAGCTAATTTGGCAAAGTCCATTATTCGGCAGGTTCTCTTTTTGTTTTTTTTGTTTTTTTGTTTTGTTTTTTTTTTGTTGTTGTTGACTATCACTAAGTCTGGTTACCTGACCGAGATTAGGTGAACCGTTTGTATATCAAAATATCAGAGAAGCTTGTGCATCTTATTTTCTAGGACGGATTACGACTTGTGGATATACTATTTGTTCGTGTGGTTAAATTTAAATTTGTAGCATAATTCCCAGGAGATCACCTTCCCTGCCCAGTTGTGTCATTTCTTTTACTCTTTTTCCTCTAAATCCTTGCATTCACTTATGTGATTGATCATTTCCTCTCACTACATAATCTACATCTGCAATTTTGTTGTATCTTGTTTATTTTTGCTTTGACATAGAAGATCCTTATGGCATTGTTTTTAAGCTGGCATCTGAAGAGATTCAGTTTCTCTCTTAAGGTTTTCTTTTCTTAGCCATGTCCATTTTTTTCTCGTGTGAGATTTCGCTTGTTTGTTACTTGAAATATCCATATTGTTGTTTTTCTTCCCATTTCTTATTTACTGGTTATTTTTGTTCTGTTGATGTTTGTGTTATCTGTTTTGTTTCTGGTCCTTGTAATCAGTCTTCCTTAGCACTTTTTATGTTGTCTTCGATTATCTTGAAAGCTGGCAAGTCCTCTCCTCCTTTTCTTGACACTGTGTCATCTCTGGGATGCAAGGCTTTATGTATCGTCAGTTTTCTTGTTCTCTGGTCCATTTGTTGAAGTTCTTTCCTCGTCCGTTTAAGATTATTATTATTATTATTATTATTATTATTATTATTATTAAGAGATATACTTGCGGCATCAGGGTTTTTTAACAACTGTCTTTAGGGGAAACACTAATCTTTTAAACCTAAGGTGCCTCAGCGTAAACCAAAATACACCAGACATTGGATTGTTGTTGGAAATATATCCTAACTGTACTGTAATAGTTTTTTTTTTTTTGTAATTTTAAGTTGTTATTATTCTTAATTAAATCACTTGGCCACTGGACTAATGAGGGGAGTGTTTGCTAATGGTCCAGTGACCATGGTTCAATCCTAGGTCGAGTCATACAAAAAACTCAAAAAATGGTACTTGATGCCGCCCTGCTTCACAATCAGCATTAAAGGTAAGGATCAAGAGTAAAGTGGAGCAATCGAAGGAATGGAGTAGTGCCCTTTCCTACACCTCGGTGTAGTAGCTATTGAAAAGGTAGCCTTCGGCTCACCTACTAAAGTCGCCAACTTTACTTATTCTTTATTAATTCTGATTATTAATTCTCATAATAATATAGTATTAACATTTTCGTGTTGTTTTATACGTTTATTTTAATGTAATCTGTGTTATTTTGTATAAGATTTTCATGCATATATTCTATTTTTGTAATATCCGATCAAGTAAGAGGAAGATCATTATTTTTATTTAAAATTTTGTAACATCGGAAGAGTGTTTTTCTCCCACCTTTTTTGAAATATTTTGCTTATTCATAGCATTATTTCTCCTTTAGTATTATTGGGAGACTTACCTTCTTGCGGGGAGTAACTTCTAAAAAAAGCCATGAATGTTACCATTCTTTTGTTCCAGCACAGCAATTTACTGCAGTTAGAAGTTCCTACTAAATATCATGGAACCAATTGATTTTCAATTTTTCATAGATATTTTGTTATAATGGAAGGTGCAAGTGCTTTATTTTTCCACTTTCCTCTTCTTACTTCCGTTCCTACGCCAGACACCAATTTATTACAATGTACGACGAGTATTTATTAACACTTCTTCGTTCATTCTACTCACACATTTTATGTGAATATTGTATTTTTTTTAAATAAAGACACAGTAAATCTATTGGCATGAGACTGACATGAAGAGTTGAGAAATCTTTTATATATTTTAGGTTTTAACCGGCTCTACTGCCAAGTATTTGAACAATTTTCTGATTTAAGAAAAATGATTGATCCTACTTACCCAACCCCTCCGCTCGGGCAGGTTATGACACAAGCTCAATTTTTAAAGCGGAGATTAGCAGGTTTGAATTCAGAGTTTTCCTTCTCCTAGACTAGCTGCCTAACCAAGGCTGAAGAACCTAGTCTGCCCTACTATTTACCCATAGCTGGAGGGAGAATAATTGGATTCATACCTTTCCCAAGGGTATTAGTGCTATGTGAAATGCAATCAGTCTTGTCCAGGAATTGAACTCGTATCGCCGTGTCCATATCCTGTGACGATAACCATTACACCACGGGCACCTCCCCAAAAGAAAATGATTTGTTCATTTCCCAAAACACACACACACACACACACATACACACACACATATATATATATATATATATATATATATTTGTAGAATTAAAAAAATTATATCCATAGGATAATATATATATATATATATATATATATATATTGCGGGTGGTTACTGCAATGTGATATTTATGTTTTTACTCTATAACAAATTTACTATAGTTGGGTTGGGTTGATCGCCCGGCGCCTGAGGCGCCCATAATAGGGGGAATGCCGACGGGGCTGTAGGCATTTTTGGGAAATGCCGGGCGCGTGTGGGCTACAGTCCTGCATCCGCACCCACCTAAAAAAGACCTAGTGCCACACTTGCCCGTTAGGTGGGGCGTGCAACAAATACCATAGTAATGATTCTAATCATCACTTGTCGACGCAAAATTGCCCCCTCATTCAAGTGGCAAAATATTTTTATGTCTAGTTTGGTAACATTTTCAAAATATATAAGATTGATTCCTCACTTAATATACATCAATAGGCTATCATCAAAATTCCCATTTATATGAGATTGTGGGGTGGGTCCCCATGGCGTAATGGCTAAAGTGATGGATGGCGGCCACAAAAACAGCTCAAATTCCAGTCATGGTAACTACATTCAATTTCAGACTAATACCTGTATTGTGACCCTCCTTATTCCTCAATTATGGTTAAACTGTATCACTGTTGTTCTTCTCCAAGGATGGTGTTGGCATTAAATAAACCATGAAGTTTGATACCATAAAACAAAGAAACCAAACCAAATATTGGCTATATTTTCAAAGCGGCTATCAAAAAGCGGCTATCCCTCGTCCCAACTTATGCTGGTTCATTTGGTTTGGTTTCTTTTGTCGGTTATTTAATACTAAAACCATCATTCTTGGAAGAACAGCTGCAATGTTTTTTAACCCATAGCTGGGAGGAGAAAGGGGTTCATACCATTACCAATGTTATTTGTCCGGAAGTGAACGTAATAGCGTGACTGGAGTTCGAACTTGATTACTACAATTCCGCGGTCCAGCGCTTTAATCATTACACCAAGGGGACACCTTCGGCATGTATTGAGAACCAAAGATTTTAGAGTGCGTTAAACGAGAGGCAAATTTTAGTTTATACGATTAAAGACTACAATTTTACAGAGGCAGTAAGGATTGAACTCACTGCAAATGTTTTAATTCCACTAAAAGTATACATTTAAAGAATGACTTCTTGAGATTTAAATAACATCAATCGGGTCTTTATACCCACAATGTCTTCCCAAAAAAGGAAAGAAAAGAAATAATTAGGGTAATCGATATTGATCTTCGTATATTGATCATGGTCGATTTGGATCAGTAAGAGACGACGTTTATCAGCGTAATTTGTACGGATATATGAGGACCAGCTGACTAGTTCCAGATTAGAATTGGTGAAGACGTGGGGAAATCAATATTGGTCTGCAAGAATCAAGGATGATCACTGACAAATGTTGGTTTACAGATAAAGCAAAGAAAAGAATCTAGGCAGGAGTTTCGATTAATCAAGATCGATTATTGAGACACGATAACCGATTTTAATGGGACATTTAGGACGAACTTTGGAAATCCACAATTACGACATAAAGAGTCTTTGGTGGCAGAGGTTCAAAATAATATTTAAAATCCATTTTGCGGAAAAAAACTTTGACAAAACTAATTTAGCACAATCACAAATCTTTAAAAAATCGAAAGAAATTCCCTACATAATGATATTAAGGAAACCAATTAAAGATATAGGCAAACAATTTGATAAACAGTTTAATCAGACTTTGAATAGTCGATCTGGGATTTAGGAACCTCATACTTGTAAAAGCAAATTGAAGACAATGTCTCAGTTTTCTTAGGAAAATTAATACGAAGTTGGACACGGCAGGTAGTTCAAGTTGGCCTCAGCAGGGTTGAGGAAGCTCAATTCAAGTCATAGACTCAACACATATTAAAATGATCCACCAGGATTTAAGTTTAATTGACTATCAAAATCTCAACCGAAAACATTGGCTGTTCTGTCGATGGTACTTAGAATACGCTAATTGCAGAAGGTGAAGGACCCTCCTTCAAAACTTTCTGTCCTGAGAATAACTGGAAACTGTATCTGATTGTGAGGCTCTTGTTCCGGTGATCTCAGGAGTCTGGAGTAGCCCTTCATCCATATCCACTTTCATCTGAAGTGATAGTACCTGGTAGGTTTTCATCTCTGGATTTACTTAAGTTTTTTCGTATTTGATAGAAACGTGAACAAAAGATATCTCTTAAGAAACAAAAACAGAAAAAAATGAACATATTATAAACGCTATTCCCTAACGTGTAGGTATAAAATGACCCTGAACTGGTTTACTTGTCATAATAATCGATCAAATCATAGCCTCGATAAAGCTTAATACTTTTGTAAAGCTGATTTCCAGGTATATACTCACCAGTCTTTTAAATGCCCAACTCAAAACCGCACGACGACTGTTTGGAAATTCCCAACTAAAACAAGCTTTCGACTGCTCTATTGAAGACAATCTTTAAAAATGCCCATACAAGACAGCTTCCAGCAGTTTTGGACTGCTCAAATTGAATATAGGCTCAACAGTCACGAGTGTATTTTTTTAGGTCATGAATTCTGATGTTTTCTGAACTTGCTGAAAGTTGATAATTTCCTGTTCAATAGAATGACTAGAACAAAAACCCGCTTAGTTGATCTTGAATTGATAAGTTTCTGATATGCGTTTTGGTTCAACACCACGCTGTTGACATTTGGCTTAGCTGATTACAAAGCAATCACCATGGGGTAAATGAAAGCTAAATATATTTCGTCATATCTCTCTCCCAAGAGACGCCAGTCTGTATGCGTAAAAGATTAATTTTAGAGTTCTTGCCATTTTGTTTGAGATTAAACTCCAACCATTCTTACCGGTAGAAATATGCAACATTTTCATAGACAAAAGCTTATTCTTTTATGTGCGAGATTTAATCAATTGATATTTCCTTAGAAAATAGTCGGATCAGAATTGTTTAGCTAAACTGAGGAAAATGGAAGTCAAAAATATAATGAATAACGAAAAGCTATATTAAAACAGGTTTATGTACATTGACTTTATCCAAGGCTCGACTGCAAAAAACTTCATCAAAAATTAATTGATCAATATATTCGATAGCCATTTTGTTTCTTTCTTTTCTTTGGCCATTTTGCCATCCCAAGTTGTTCCATTTCTTTTTTGCTAGCTATGATGAATAATCAAGATGACCTCTCTTGTGTGCTCACATATTTTTTCATGTAAATGTCTTTATACACATCACCGACATGCACATTACCAGGAACCCCAGGACCATGGATGAAAAATGATGACCGCTTCATTCGACGGTTCTCGGTTGATTAATTTTAAGTCAAAATCTATTTTCTAACCTTTATCATTTTAATCAGCTGATTTACAGTCCTCCAATGAAAGCCAAGGTTTCAACCTGCTTTAAACGATCTTTGCCTTATTTGATCTCTGCTACATTTCTGCTCTCAGGACAACTGTAGAAATCTTTTCAAAATTACTATACTTCATGCCAAATACATATTTGCCTAATCAACTATTAAACAAATGCCGATGCTAAAAACGTGTAAAAAAGTTAGATTCATACTTGTCTCTCAGACTTCAGGTTGAGCTCATTAATCAGCGATTATTTCGCGTGTTTTTGAGTATATGTCTTACGAAAAAGGGAATGCAAAATTAATGTAATCATGTATCAAACTTCACAGTGATACAAAAATATTTAACAAGTAAAGAATTATGCAAGGCTAACGTTTTTTAGCGGCACAAGGATGAAACCCGTTTTGGTGAACGGCATATTTCAGTAACAGGAGAAAAGACAATAAAACCAAGGACTCTTATTGTATCACTTGCTATGTTTATCTTTTCGTCTTCGTCTCGATCTCTCTCCATCTCTCTCTCTATATATATAAATATAAATATATAAAGTTTCGGATAATTTTCTTACTCTATCAATTGTAAATTAGTTTGGTGATGATGAAATCATTTTCGGGATGATAATGCATTTTGTCACAGAGCAAAAATGATTAACGCTTCTTTTCATGAAAAGTTTATAAAATCAATAATATCGCCAGCAAACGGTTCGGATATAAATCCAAATGAAAATTCAGAGTGGCAATTTTTTAAAAATGGCCCATGAGAAGACTCCATCCACCAAAGAAGATCTATAAACTGCTACTCTGAAAGTTGTTACCACTTTGATAAACAATATTACATAAACAATACCTGAAAAAGTTAGGGCCGCCATAAAACCTCCTATAAGGGCCTGTAAGTATCAATTCTAAATTTGTCAACGAATCCATTATTTCTTATTTGATTTTGGGTTATTCCATTCATTCATCTGCATGGCCGGGAAAAAAAACTGGAACCAATAATTTAAATTAGCAAATCAATTTTTATAGAGAATATTGTAAGAAACGTGATTTTCAGTTTTTGAATCGGAATGAGTTATAGGTTATTAGTCTCAGTAGTTTATTTATTGCTAAATGAAAAAAATCGCCTAAAAGTGTACTTAAAACATATTTTTTATAGGAGTAGTAGATTCATTTCAAACCTTTTTTTAATGCCAAAAGATTACATTATTAAAACCAAACCCATGTACTTTTGGATGATCAGTAAAATCGAATTTTCTCTAAGGAAGAAATCAATGGAGATATTCTGGTAGAAGAATGAATTTGATAATGGATAAAGGAAGACTAAGGTAGATTTATGCAATTGTTGATCCATAACTCACCGCCAGAGCCACCAATGGCAAATGATTAGCGGTGTAGCGGGACAGGTCGTTTGTCTTTATGGCTTTGATCAAGAGAGGCACTTTCTTGTCGGAGTGATGATGGATCAGGCTTAACGGTTGCGAAAGGCAGGCCACAAACTCATGCTCGTGTCGCTTTTCAGGCCTTGCGTGTCAGGCTCAATATGATCGTTGTGCTGTTTGATGCAAGCGAGAAGACAATCTGATATCAAACATGTTTTTACGAGTGTCCCTTTCAGTTTATCGCCATAACTGTCGGAATTCCGTACTGAGTAAATAAATTATGAACTTATGTTTGGACACTGGAATTAAAGACACGCTTCAAAATTCATAAAGTTAATTTCTCTTTTCCTTTTTCTCTCTTTATATCCTCCCCCTCTCTCTCTTTATTTCTTTCTTTCTCCCAATATCCTTAAATCCATTGCAATTTCTCTTTTCTTTTTATCTTCTTTTTATTTTCTATTTCTTTCTTTACTCTCTATTCTAGCTTACATATATTTGTATTTATTTATATTTACTTTTATCGCATTCACCTATCTTTGTTTGTTCTTTTTTGTTTTTTGTTGTTTTGTTTTTTATTCTAATTTCCCATTCATTTTATTCTTCCTCTTTTCAACTTATCATCCAGCTCTCTTTTTACACTTTATAGGTTATTTCTATTTTTCTTTATCTAACATCTATTATAGTCTTTTTAATCCATTTCATTTTCTCTTATATATATATATATATATATATATATATATATATATATATATATATATATATATATATGTGTGTGTGTGTGTGTGTGTGTGTGTGTGTGTGTGTGTGTGTGTGTGTGTGTGTGTGTGTGTCTACTTCGCTATATTTCTTTGTTCTTTCTTTCTCTCCACTTTTTGTTCCTCAATTTTTCTCTTTATTAATTTCTTATTCTTCCTTTTTCTACTGTTTTTAATTTTTCTTTTCACGTCTCTATTTTTCAATATATTTCTTTCTCTCTTTCTCTCCATCTGTCTGTCTGTCTGTCTGTCTGTCTGTCTCTCTCTCTCTCTCTTTCCTTCTAATAAAGACGCACACACTCACACACACACACACACACACACACACACACACACACACACACACTTTTCTTCCTCTCTCCTCTCACTGAATATCTTTCTTTTTCTCTCCAGTTATCTCTCTTTGTTGATTTACTATTCTTTCGTTTTCTTTTCTATTTCTCTGTCTGATTATCTTTTCACTCTCTTAACATCATTCGATTTACTCAGTAGTTTATGTCACTTTCTCAAACTGTTATTCCTCTGTCCTTTTTCTAAAACTCCCTTTCTCATCAATCTTTTTTCTATAACGTCTTTTCTTTCTGATATTTTCCCTTCTTTTTTCTTAAATCTAACCTTTTATTTTATTTTCTATTCTTTTTTCTCCCCCCACCTCTCTGTCTCTCTCACTCTCTCTCATATTACTTTGTTTGAATTATGTTTCCATTTTTTCTCTATTCCTTTCTTTCTGTTTGTTTTTCTTGAATCTTCCAACATCATAATTCTTTCTTTCTTTCTTTCTTTCTTTCTTTCTTTCTTTCTGTGTCTTGAGAGCTATAACTTTATTGATTCTCTCTTTTCTCTGGAATTAATTATTTCTTTTTGTTCTCACACCTTTTCGTCAGTTCTTGTTTATCATGTTCGTTTTATGCAATTTTATTCTTTCTTCCTCCACTCTCCCTTCTCTCTCTCTCTCTCTCTCTCTCTCGCTCGCTCGCTCGCTCTCTCTGACACACTCACTCTCTGTCTCTCTGTCTCCTCTTCTCTTTCTCCGCTTGCTTCCTCCGGGGACACACGTTAAGCCCGGGATGTGGCTGAGGTAGACATTAGACGTTGAATGGATTGATATCGTAGCCGATGTTATTATTGGCTATAAGTCACTGCTTCTCTGACGGACACGACAAACGTAAGTGACGAGTTGTAAATACTAGAATCTATGCAGTTCCCAGGGTGATAGCTGAATGCTTACAAGCTTCGACAGGAGCCTAAAGCTTTTCCCACGCATTCCCCAAAGTCACTGACTTTACTTCCTAAAAATAACCCTGTCCTGCTTTAATTTGGTAAAGGAACAGACTTACCTCTGGCTCTAAGCAGTCAGTCTGAAAAAGTTACCTTTTTAAAATATTTTGGTCACATTAAGAATGCAAATAAAGAAAAGAAAATAGAGATATAAGAAAAAAGAAAGAAGAAAAGTTACTCTAAAAATGAGTCGTATAAATAGTTTTTTATAATTAAAGAATCGATCTTATTTCAATGTTTATTATCATCATCTGAACATTATGATCGATAAGGTTCTTAGTGCTTTTTTATATAGGATCTCTTACGTTGGGAAAGGTATGAATCCTACTATTCTCCCTTTAACGATTGGTTAATAGTCAAAGAGACTGGATTCTTTAAATTTAGCATGGCAACCGATCGAGGAAAATAAAAACTCTGTATTCAACCCTGTTAGATCTCACTAAAAAATTAACTTTGTACCGCGTACTGATCGTGTGTAGGTTTCAGAATATATATATATATATATATATATATATATATATATATATATATATATATATATATATATATATGGAGAAATGGTAAATTTTGTTAAATCTGACAAGATGAGAAAAATAAGTGGAAAAGTGGATAAACTAAACACTGACAATTGATTTAGCAATGATATTTCGTGTTTCTTTAAAGAAGACTTCCTCGGAATGACAGTTTTTTCTAAACATCAGCACTGGAGGAAAAAGATGATTAACAATAAAGATAGAAATAAAAGGAGGGAAGGGGGCCTAGGAAGGAGAGACGGAAAAGAAAGAAATGGAGAGAAAGAGTTATACGTCAGAGTGATGGCGGAAGGGGTTATTGGCTGTGGTTGTAACAATCAGGGCAATAGTTACGGCTTGGTAGACAGTGGGAAGACTACAGCCACCGTCGAGCGTATCAAGTTTCGTCAAAGATTTGATCACCAGAGATGGAATATCTAAATGAGAAAATAGGAAAAAATTTTTAGGAAATATGGAAGTGGATAAACCAAAATACTGTCAATGGGTTTAAAACAGTGATATTTTGCTCATCAGAATTTCGGGGTTTTTGTTGTTGTTTTTTTTTGTTTGTTTGTTGTTTTTTTTTTAATTACAACATCGGAGAAAATAGATTAGTAAAATTAAAGATGAATATATATGCGTATATGTATGAGTATATATATATATATATATATATATATATATATATATATAGAGAGAGAGAGAGAGAGAGAGAGAGAGAGAGAGAGAGAGATGAATGGAGATATTGATAGAAAATATAAAACTGAAGATTTTAATATGAGAAAACTTTCATTATTTAAAAAATTCTAGATTATTTAACCTACCAAATATTTTGCTGGCTTTCAATGAGTGGAAATGTGATGCGGTTTTCGGAATTCTTTGAAGTATAAGAATTTTTATATCCATGTCTCGGTTTCTTGATGATGCAATCGATGGCTGATAGGAAAAGAATATTTTCAATAATCAATAATTATCCGTTATTTAGAATATGAACATCAAATATATTTTATAAAACATTCTATAATGACAATTTTCATTAAGAAAGCTTTACGTTTAATTCATATTTATATTAAATATTAAAGTTAATATTCATTTTGAATATACTTATTATTTGGTATTATATATAGGTAAATGGATATCGTGTTTATCAATTATATCAACGATAACCCACTCTCTCTCTCTCTCTCTCTCTCTCTCTCTCTCTCTCTCTCTCTCTCTCAGTGAAAAAGTCAAAACAAAAAATGATTGCAACGCAGAATTTTAACAATATCAGCTAAATCTATCGGCTTCACGAGGACATTTTCAACTTCAAAGAAAGCTGTATGTGACTATTAAGACTTAACTCAGGTTATTTGCAACTTATGAGATTTATTTTAAAGAAAAAGTGCTTTTTTTTTTCAAGTAAGAACCTTATTAATATTATGCATGAATGTATTGAGTGAATATATGGGTTGGTAGATCAATAGGTTAGTTCTCAAACCTAAGAGAAGAAATTCCTTTAAATGGACTAATATTTTTTATCCCATTGAATTTATTATTACATTGAATCACAAGCTCACATTGCAAACCCTCAAATAGAATTAAAAATAGAACCCTCAACCAACTCATGAATAAATAGAGTCATATATATATATATATATATATATATATATATATATATATATATATATATATATTAGTTGCTAATAGGATAAAATGCTTAGCGACCTATGCAAGCAGGTGATTTTTATATCTCACTGGTTACGTCTTACTTCTGGGTTTGTGTCACAATTAATTAGAATTATATATTTATATATATATATATATATATATATATATATAATTTTAAATAATTGTGACAAAAGCCACAATATATATATATATATATATATATATATATATATATATATATATATATATATATATATATATAGTCTGCTGTATTTATAACTAAAGAATGTTCAATATCCTTGATTGAGCGTATATATTGAAGTTGGAGTAGTGTAAGCATCGAGTAAACGGTATTTTTCGCATTGGCCAACAATGTAATTGTTATCCCTATGTCTACGCCATACAAACGTGCGGAATTATGGTAATTTTCTTTAACATAGACACCTTGAAATTCAGTACCCGCATTTCAGCGAGCTTTCCAGAGGTTGAAATACCTTTGAAACTATTTTTTTATACAAGTTGAAGATATTTCTAGTACTGTCAATCACTTCATCAAATCTTACCTTGTGATGGTTTGGAAGTTTAGGAAATAACTCAATAGTTATGTAAGAGTTTGGTTTGGTTTCTTTTTTTAATGGCATATTGACTTTCATGGGTTATTTACGCAAAATTCACCTTGGTAGACGAAAGTTGGCTGTACTATTTATTCATAGCTGGGAAGTGAATAAGCTGGTTCATATATTTCCAAAGTGAAAACAATAGAACAATAAAAGATCGAACTCGCTCACAAATATATCAGAGTTCAAACTCTTAAACATCAAGCCACGGAGACTTCAGGGTAGAGTTACACCCTGTGAGTGTAACAGGTCTTGCACTTACACAATCATATCTCCCCCAAAAACAGTTTGTTCAAAATTATCGCGAGAGCTTATCATGCCGTATCGAGAATTGTTACTTTCTCATGTAGACGTTTAGACATCAGCACTAAATTATGTATATATACATCTTTATTCAAATTTTAGAATATAAATTTAGAACAATTAAGATTTTGATCTTTAATCATTAATGTGAATAATTGTTGTTTTTGCTGAGTAATTTGTACTCGTGTTATCACAAATTCCATAAACAATTATTTTAAAATAGTAATCACACTTTTTGTCATATTCCAAGGAATAAATACGTTTGGACGCCATGATAATTAAAGCTATATATATATATATATATATATATATATATATATATATATATATATATATATATATATATAAAGCAAATATAATTTACATTTGATTGCGGTTGATGTTTAAAATCAATGATTCTTTGTCCGAGATAATTAGAAGGTAGATGCATTTATTTAAGGATGAAGTCGAAACATTAAATTGAAAATGGATGAAATAATGGACGAGTGGAAAGCTATACGCTCAAATTATTCATTAGTGAAAGATTTCTCATTTAGCATGCATTTTGAAGATAGAAAGAGCCCGGAACAACGTTAATAGTACCAAAGGTTATAATATCATGTATCCGTGTGACGATAAACAGGAAAATATGATTTATTGAAATAGCAGAGAAGCATGCAAAGGTCATCTGTAAACAAAAGTACGATAAAAACAAAGGTAATTTCAAAAATCAAAATCGGAATGTATAGTCCTTACGAATGACATCGGCTTTGTGGTATGGCAGTAAGGCTGCACACATTATATATATATATATATATATATATATATATATATGAGGAACCAGAAACCAGACGACAGAGACACTAGATACTTAGATTGGTGAGTCTCCCGATCGGAGATGGAAATGACAGTCGAGAATAGATAGTTGGGTGGCAGAGCGACTTTTTTTATATACATAATACCTCCACCACAAACGAGATGCGATACTCGGTCAATTTTTAAGAGAAAGGATAATTGTAAAGAAATTAAAATGTTCCAGTATGCTCAAGATATCATCATCATCATCATCATGTCGCGCCGTCTGCGCGGATATCCCTGACCGTCTCTCGCCATTTCTCCCTATCACTCATCGCCTCCGGCAGGTCCTCAGGATTACAACCCGTGTCCTCACATAGCTGCTGTATGTAAGTTCGTGCTGGTCGTCCCACACTTGCACATCCATGAGTGGGGGTCCACAGGAGTACATCGCTTATGAGCTCGTCCTTGCTTCTCCAGCAGTGTCCCGCGTGTCTGGTTCGTCGAACTTGTATAGTTTTTGTGATGGGGGGCAGGTGTCCGTATAGTTGGAGTCTCGTGGGGTGCTGTCGCCAGGACTTGTTTAATACTGCTCTCAACATTCTTGTGTAATTTCCGTCCAGCCTCCTCTCCAGCCGCTTCGTAAGCGTCCATGTGGTGCATCCATATAGCAGTATCGACACAACCGCTGCCTGGAAGAAACTGCGTTTCATTTTATCTGTTAGGTCCGACTTCCATATGATCGAGAGCCTATCGATAGCTGTCCATGCCTTCGTCAGTCGTGTGTCGATGTCCTTCTCGGTTGATGAGACGCTGCTTCCTAGGTAGGTGAATTTGTCGACTAGTTTCAGAGAGGCTCCGTCTAGTGTGGCAATGTTGCCTGTTTGGTTGTAACACATATATTCGGTTTTGTTTGCATTGACATGTAGGCCAATGCCAGCTGCAGCTCGTTCCAGACTATGTAGTAGTGTCTCTGCTTGATTAGGCGTATTCGCTAGTAACGCCAAGTCATCAGCGTAGTCGGCGTCCGTGATTGTTTTTGCGGGGTACCTTTTGCTTCTTCTCTTAGTCAGCTCAAAGCCATTTTCTCTGATTTTGTCGATCGAAGTCCTAAGCACATAGTCTAGACAGATGATAAAGAGGTACGGGGCTAGTGTGTCTCCTTGTAGTACTCCTGCAACAATGTCGAAGTATTCCGTGTCTCCATCTGGTGAACGTACTTTTACTTTGGTGTTTCTGTAGAGAATCATTATCGCTGCTACGGTTTCTTGGAAATATATCAAAGCGTCTTTCTCTCTTCATTAGGCCATAAATGCCATATTTGCTAATCTGATGTCCCCAATAAACTCAAATGATAATGCAAGTAAACCATAGACCCCACTAAAGTTAAAAGTCAAGTTTATATCCATACAGAAAAGTTTTAATTACTAGAACTTTGGCTTTGATACTTCGACAGACACACGCACAAACACATAAATATTAGTATTGATTTATTGTTGTATAGATTGATGTGAAATTTGTTGTTATTCAATATATATGTATTTACACACAACAAACACCACAAGCAGGATGCGACATATTGTCAACTGTTTTACATGGAGTACTGAGGGCTTGAATCAGTTTTTTCATTCTCCTAGACTGGTTACTTTACCAAGGATAAAGAACAATTTTTGCCCAACTATTTACCTACTGCTGGGTTAAGGAATCGAGAAGAATTCATGCCTTTCTCAAGTGCATTAGCATAATGGGAAACACAAAAAAATTCATCAAAAATTTCAACTCAGGTCGCAGAATGCATTTCTAATGGCGATAAACGTAACACTAAGCAATATTTAAGGAACATAAAACAAAATTTTATTTGACAATCTATAATTTTGGATCTTAGACATTCGCTGCTAACTCAAATTCAATTCATAAAGTTATCAACGTTAGCTTTCTTCTATCATTGATCGTCTTACCAAGGGTAAGCATTTATTTTAAGACATATCAAATTATTTATCAAATATTTTGAAAACCGTACATATGTGTAAACAGGCTTTGGCATTAAATAACCTATAGAGGTTAATAAGCTATTAAACCCAATCAACCAACCAACCAAATATTTTGATTTATTCAATTCAGCGTAGTTAAAATGGGATTTCTCCCAAGGAAAAATAACCCAAGAGTCCAGTTTACGAGTTATTTGTTGTCATTAGTGATATTAGTGTGGGATTGCTTCTCCCCACTCCCAAAAGAAAGAGGTGGCTGGTAGGAGAAGAAGGTGTAAGCCAACACAAGAAAACAAGATACGAGATGTGGATTGAGTTTCAAGCAGTACTTATCAAAACAGAAAAGAAGAAAAAAATGACTAATACGTTAGATTTCTTTGGCATTCAACACTTATTTCAGTCAGGCTTCTGTGTATTAGAGCAGCTATAAACCTTCTCTTTTGATATGGTGCAAAGCTAAGCCGTCGTATATTTCAACATGCTTCACATTTTCAAATCAAGCCCTGTCTGTTGCTACTATAGAATACACCGACTGCATTTCTCCCGAGGAGTAATACCCCCACCCACTAACAAGTGTCCAGGTTACGACATTAAACAATATGATGGCGATTTTCCAGTAATGCTGCAGCATTGAGGTATGTAGAGTACCCTTTCATTACCATTGCTCCCAGGTCCACTCTGGCCCGGAGTGGTAGCGCTTGATAGGGTCCTATTTATGGGTCAAATAGAAATGTTTGCATTTAAACTGGGAGCAAGGAAATGACTTTTGCCAGATTGAATTATTTGAAATAGAACTGTTTGATCATTTGACTATGTGTAAACAAAACTGATGTTTAAATAAATTCTTAGTGACACATAATTCTTTGAACGATTTTACTTTGTTGACTTATGTTTAAAAATCTTATATATTTACTTTGTATGCATAAACCGGATTTGGCATTAAATAACCAACTATATTTGATACGCCATAAATCAAACCAAACCAAACATTCTCAACTCTTAAAATTGAAAGAAATCTTTAGTTTACGAAACAAAAAAATAGTCTCACATAGCCAGGTTTGGGAAATATCTTCGGTAATACACTTTACCAATACCGTGTTTTTCAAAATTGATTTTAAGAAATTATAAAAACTGATTAATATATATATATATATATATATATATATATATATATATATATATATATATATATATGCCTGTTGGATTAAATAATAAAGACACATTTTGTCTTTATAATCTTATTAAGATCCTTTCAAGTTTCCCGGTAAGTGTTTTGGCTTCAGGTTGGAATTGGTGTATGAACTTACCAAAATTGTCTCGATCGCTTTCGGACCTTTCATAGACCATCTTCAGGGGTTGTTTGCATGCATAAGGAATGTTTTAAAGAGTTTTTAATAGAGAATTTTTAGGTTTTTATAACATTACAAAATTACATAAGCGCAAAGTTGTTTAAAACTGAGATGCTGATGTCATCGAATTAATTTAAAAACAGAACGCTATCAAAAGCCTTTCAAAACATTGTCGCTTTTTTCAAAATTAGTTCTATTGATTCTATTTTTTTATATGTAGGACTTCAAGGATTTATGGGCGTTTTCCACAAGAATTTTCCGAAATTTGGATTTGGAAATAGAGAAGGGTTTAAGATGTAAAGCTATGGAACTAGAATCATTAAGGTGCATAGTAATCCGAATTGAAAAAGTCGTAGTAGTAAGACTAACGTATGTATTATTTTCGTTAGAGACAACGTCTGCTAAGGGACATTTGAACATATATGCGACGTTTGTCCTATCAAGAAGAACAGTGGAGGGGGATGAGTTATTGGAAATAATCAGTTTGGACGTTTTAAATTTTTTGTAGTAAATGATAAATCGGAAAATTCTTGTTGAAAACACCTTTATAACAGCATACAAAATTAATTAGCGAGGACTACAAATCCTCGAAGTCCTACATATAAAAAAAAACAATCTAGAATAAATAGAATCAATTTTGAAAATAGCGGCAATGTTTTGAAATGCCTTTAGTCTTTTTTTTTAAATATTCTATTTTTCTTGATGATAGCGTTCTGATTTTGAATTCGTTCGATGTCATCAGCATCTCAGTTTTCTCCAACTTTGAGCTTACGTAATTTTTTAATGTTATAAAAATACTTAAAAAACTTTTTAGAAACACCCTTTACACATGCAAACAACCCCTGATGATGGTCTAAGAAAGGTTTGAAACGATCAAGACAATTTTGGTAAATTCATCCACCGATTCCAAACTGAAACCAAGAAGACACTTCTCAGGAGACTTGAAAGAATCTTAATAAAATATTGTAGACAAAATTGTCTTTATTATTTAATCAAACATGCTCAAATGAAAGACTCCTTCCCAACTACACACACACACACACACACACACACACACACACATATATATATATATATATATATATGTGTGTGTGTGTGTGTGTGTGTGTGTGTGTGTGTGTATTAAAATGTACAAATATGAAAATATGCAAGATCTTCAGAGGATTATGTATTTATAGTTTGACTTATTTGGCAACGTTAAACTTTTCGGTTTGTTTAACATAAAACTTCCTCAAAGTGTTTGAATATGTAAGGATGTATCTTCTAAAATACATTGATGATGGTTTAATATCTAAAAAGACGAAAATCTTAACAACGGTAAATAATTCAAATCATAAATAAAATAATCATCTGAAGATCTTATGTTTTTCATATTTGTATATTTTTGTACTGTCGTATTCACTTTTCTTTTCTCACACACACACACACACACACACACACACACACACACACATATATATATATATATATATATATATATATATATATATATATATATATATATATATAATTTTAGATTCGCATTGACTTGTTTAGTCAAAATCTTCACTTCTAGACAGAGTTTCTTGAGATGTGCATTTAAATTTCAAATTTTAAAATAGAAAAAAAAAAGTTCCAGTTCCGATAGTTTTTGATAGCTACTCGTAAATGAGGACGCATTACAGTAAATGAAAAGGAACGTTAAGGAAAAACAGAAAAAAAAATATGAAGAAAAGCAGAAAGACAGATTGAAAAAAGAAAAGTGAGAAGTTGGTAAAGAGGAAGAAGAAAAACTATGAAAATATAAAGTAAAATAAAAAAGACGAAAAGGAACAGAGAATAGAAAAGAAGCGAAAAAGTAGACGATGTGAAAAAAGAAAATAAAGAAAATGGTGGTGAAATGAGCTTGATTGATTATTGATTGATCAATTGTAACGGCATATAACACCGTCTAGGATTATTTTATTCCTATTGATAAGAAAATAGCGGTCATTGCACGTTCATATTTACATATTTTGCATTGTTGTTTTTGAAAATATATTTTTTGCTCACAGTCCAATCAAATCAGAAGAATTTTTAAACAGCTTCCTTTTGATCCAAACATGTACGATAAACTCCGGGTTTTAGTGGTCTTGGGAGTAATTGTAATGCAGGGGAACTCCATACTCACCAGATTTCCTGAACTAACGCCTGGTCATTAGATACAGCTTAATGTCATTCCCAACACATAGATGTTTGTCTTTTGTGGTGCCCAAGGGTGGGGAAATCACAGTATTGTAAGTCCAACTTCGAAGGCGGGGAAAATGGGAGAGAAGATAAAGAAAGGGGGGAAATATAAAGTAAAGAATAAACAGAAAAGTAGCTGAAGAGGAAACAAAAAAGAAAACGGGGTATGAAACAAAAAACAAAATAAGAAAAAACATGGAAGAATAAAGAGAAAAAAAAGAAAAAGAAATGAAAGACCAAAGGGGAAAAATAATATAAATACGAGAAATCCCGAAGACAACTTGCATATTGTTGATCGTTTCTCAAGTTTTGTGCAGTTTTTTCTTCTTTTTCTGAAAGGACGAAGAAAAAAAAAGAGAAAAAATGTGAATTTTCTGAGAGCTCTAAAGGATTAATACAATCACGAATAGTTGCGCCAAACTAATAAATAGGCACATGTCTGCGCATAGCCTCGCTGCATAAGACGAAATAAAATGCGAGCAGGCGAAGGCCTAACATCCGGGTACTATCGTCCGGACGATCGATCAATCAATCGATAGATCGACCATTACCAACATCAAAAGAATGCAACGAACGAGGCCGACGTTGTGCAAGTCGACTTGAAAAGAATTCATTGTCTATTTGTTTGTTTGTTTGTTACGTTATTTATTCTCTAGGGGACTAAAAACAAAGTTTAAAATATAGAAAACAGATTCATGCAAATATGTGTGTGCCTTTGCGTGTGCATGTTTGCATGTGTATGTGTATTTGCCGTGTGTTGAATGATTATATATATATATATATATATATATATATATATATATATATATATATATATATATATATATATATGTTTATGTGAGTGTGTTTGGTTATTTTCTAGCAATAAATATATAGGTATATGTAAGAATATATATATATATATATATATATATATATATATATATATATATATATATATATATATATATATATATTCTTACATATACATATATATTTATATATATATATATATATATGTGTATGTAAGAATACATATATATATATATGTATATATTCTTACATATACATATATATTTATGGCTATATATATATATATATATATATATATATATATATATATATATATATATATATATATATATATATATACACGCATGTATACGATTATGTATGCAGATATATCAGCATGTATATGTATTTGTAATATGGAAATGCATGCACATACACAGTCACAGATATATACATCCACATATGCATAAATGCATTATATATATATATATATATATATATATATATATATAGAGAGAGAGAGAGAGAGATAGAGAGAGAGAGAGAGAGAGAGACACACACACAGAGAGAGGGGGGGAGAAAATTTGATAACAAGGTAATCCAAGCTGAAGGAGAGATCAATTGAGAAACAAAGTCGACACTATAGCGTTTCGCTTCTAATGACCGTCAGGACTGGGAGGGATGATATTAGTGATGTTAAATAAACTATGAATGTTCAAAAATAAACAAAAACCTAGGGAAACTTTACATATCAAGGTTGGCCGTTTAAATAATATTTTGTTTGTATTTAAAATTATCGTGTGATTTTGGGAGAATATTTATGTAGAAATTACATGTTCCATTCGTACATCGAGAAATTTTGAATCAAAAAGAGGAAGAAAAAGGAAAAAGAGAGCAAAGAAAGAAATAGAAAGAAGGAAGAAGGGCGGAGGAGAGAAGAAAATAGAAGTGATGGTAGAAAAAAGGATAGAAGAAAGGCAGTGGGAAGGAAAAAGATGAAAAAAACGAGGGGGAAAGGACAGGATAGAACGAATGAAACAAGCATGAATAACAAAGTAACAAAGTAATTTTAAATGGCCGAAATAAACGATATAAAATGATCTGCGATTTTCTACACTTTAGTCCTCAACGCTACATAATCTATGATGCCGATATTTATTGTATTCCTAGTAGGAATGGTAAATTAAGATGTATTTGTGAGACGTCCAAGAACCTTCATGTTCGTTTGAAAGTACACAAAAGAGACATTCGATTTGGTAACCTTAATAATGCACTTCTTCAACATATTTCTTAATCAGATCATAACTTCTAGTTCAATTATGCAAAGATGCTTGTTTACATTGACAACAAAAGACAAAGATGAAATTTTAAGCCGGTTCTATTTCATTTTAAAATTCGTTAAACACTCAGCTGAGTTTTTATATTTCTCTGTTTTTGTGCAAATTAATTTTAGATAGCAACAATATATTCCATCTTTAATTAACATTTTCCATATATATCATAATTCCACACATATTAGAATTTTTAAAGGTTAGAATTTATATTTACGGTTTCAAATTTGGGTTTAAAAGTAAAAACTTAAATTTAAATTTAGATTTTCAAATTTGAATTGAATTCGATGAGTTTAAATTCTAATGTATGACACGCATTTACCGTTTTTACTATTTTAAAAACTAATTCTACTTATTTTAGTTTTTTTCTTTTTATATGTAGGGCTTCTTGGATTTATAGTCGTAGCTTATTAATTTCATGTGCTATTATAGTAGTGTTTTAAACAAGAATTTTTCGAAATTTGGATTTAGGAATAGAATGGGTTTTAAGATGTAAGGCTATAGAGCAAGAATCATTGAGGTGCATAGTAAGACGTCTTGAAAGATTTGTAGTGGTAAGACTAACGTACCAATTATTTTCTTTGGAGACCCAGCCTTCCATGAGAGATTTGAACGTATATACGACGTTTGTTCAATCAAGAAGTTCAGTAGAGAGGGAAAAGTTATGGGATATAATTAGGTTGGAGGTTTTCAATTTGTTGTAGTAAATCATAAGTAATACTTTTTTTGGTAGGATCCGTAGGGAGAACATTTTTTGGATTAGGTTTTTTAGTATTTGTTCATCTGTCATATAATTACTATGAAATTGATTTTTGTGGTAAAGTTTTATTGATTGTTTATGATTTTGAGTATTGTCTATGTTGTTCAGTTTTATGAATGAAATGTTTAATTTCTGTATCAACAATGTAGTTGGGAGACCTGTTATTATTAAGGATTTCTTTTATATTTTTAAGTTCATTAAGGAAGATAGTTCAAGTGGAAGATAGTAGTTTAGCTCAGGAAATGTATATATATATATATATATATATATATATATATACGTGATGATTTCAATAAGTTTCCAGACTTTTTTGTAGACCATTTAAAATTGTCGCAGACTCTTGAAAATTCAGTATCTTATTGCTATACATCTGATGACATTACTGAGCAATTTTTATTATTTCACGTTCAAATGAACAGCTACAGCAGCAATTGGAATACACCCTACTAAAGCCTGATTGTCAAAGCTGGTGATTTTCAAAAATGCAATCTGGACGTGAGGACACTTTAGAAGAACGATATGCAATAAAATTCTGTTTTAAACTTGGAAAAAATGATGCCACAGAAACGTATGGAATGCTTCAGACTGCTTGCATGAATCGAGCATCAGTTTTTGAGTGGCACAAGAGATTCAAGTAAGTTAGGGAGTCTGTGAGTGATGATGAGAGGTGTGGGAGGAGTAAGGAAGTCAATACACCAGAGTTGATTGGCCAAAGGGTTAGGGTTAATATGTTGAGGTTTTAAGGGAGTTCAGGAAGAGATTCTTTGGGAAGAGGCCAGCAGTCTTCAAATTGGGTCAGTGGCATTTCCAGCAGGACGATGTGCCAGTCCACAACTCCATCCTTGTCACAGACTATTTGACCAAGATGGGCATCAAGACAGTTTCTCAGCCTCCCTATAGTCCAGACATTGCTTCCTGTGACTTTTGCTTTTTCCCTAGGCTGTCGTTATGAGACAATTGAGGAGATGAAAGAGGCTGTGAGGAAGTTCACTGACACGCTCACAGAAGAGGACTTCCATGGGGTTCTTCTAGATGTTGTTGGAACGGTAAAGCAAGTGTATTGCAGCCGGAGGAGATTAATTTGAAGGGGACTAGAGTTTCATGTGTGTACTATCAATAAAAGTGCCCATACGAAAAAGGTCTGAAAACTTATTTAATGAGCCTCGTATATATATATATATATATATATTATGACTTAAAATCCTGATCCTCATTTACATGAATTTTTTCTCAGATACGCTTTGCGGGATTTACTGTGCACTCTCTGTCTGTCTGTCTCTCTCTCTCTCTCTATATATATATATATATATATATATATATATATATATATTTATATATATATATATATGTGTGTGTGTGTGTGTGTGTGTGTGTGTGTGTGTGTGTGTGTGTGTGATAAACTAAAATGATCGTATAACCAAGAATACGCATTCAAAATTATTTAATTCTTAATTTTCAATTATTCTAAGCTAGTTTCAAGTTCAGGTCATCGTTAGAAGAAAATATTTTTGAGGAGAAAAGTTTTTGGGAGTCTTTTGAAACATTTCTTAAAAGGGTGTCCTTACTCAAGTTTATGTCCCATATAAAAAGTTATGAAAAATGAACCAGTACTGTATCATATATATTCGTTAAAAAGGGATTCTTTTTCGTATCCAAGTGTAGTCTGGGGATACAATCAGTGTATTCTAATCCCCACTAATAGGTGGAGAACCGTTCAGTTACTGATGCTAAAAAAATAAAGCAAAGATCAGAAAGAGATTAAATTGATATATACTTTTTTTAAAGAATGAAATTTATCATAAAGAAAGTAAAAATCTCTGAAAGAAAGAAAGAGTGGAAGAGAGAAAAGGGGGAGTATAACTAGTTCCGAATACGTTAATATGGCTGCAAAACTTCGCTCTACATGAAACAAATAAAATCTCTTTGAAATTTCTTGGACCAGTCACGCCCATTAAGTTGGGACGTGTTCATTGAAAAGAGCAAAAGATCCGTGAAGAAGCATCAAATGAGATTGGCTGGAATTCTACAAATAATAAAAAAACACAATGACGAACAAATCAAGAAAAATGCCGAATATATATATATATATATATATATATATATATATATATATATATATATATATATATTATATATATATGTGTGTGTGTGTGTGTGTGTGTGTGTGTGTGTGTGTGTGTGTGTGTGTGTGTGTATTGGTAAAAATCTAAACGAAAGTATCAAAACAAAAAGAAAGAGAAAAGGCATTAATAGCCAACGATTAGAGAAGAAAAAAAAACTGCTGATAAAGCGTTAAGTCTATCGTCAATAAAACTAGCTTCGGTTAAATAATCTAATTTTACAGTCGCAAAATGTTTTGACAATTTATTTATTGTTAAGACGCCGTTACCGAACTTCAACTGTAAAGAGCAGTTGAGAACTGAAATTAGTACTTTACCTGAAAGATGCAAAATTACGTACAAGACTTCGCTTTTGTGAGATGTAAAAAAAATTATTTACATAGCTCCTAATCTACTCTCCTTATAACCTTACATAAGTAAGTTGGCGACCTTAGTCGAGGGCGATCCGAAGTTTCCCTTTTCAATAGCTACCACACCGAGGTGTAAGGGAGGGCACTACTCCATTCCCTCGATTGCTCCACTTTAGTCTTGATTCTCACATTATAGTGCTTAGGGCTAAGTGCAATGCATGGCGGCATTAAGTACCATTTTTTGAGTCTTTGGTTTGACAACCATATATATGTGTGCCTAATTTCAGAATGTATACATTTACAAAGCTGCTTCTAGCCTGAAACAATCTTAAAATCTATCTTGCAATTGATAGTTATTACATTAGAGCGGGTCTTTTAGTTAATTACTTTGTTAGGAAGAAGACTAGAAGGGTGATATGACCGAGGTTAATAACGAATTGAACAGCATGACCATTATATGATAATATCTCTTCTTGGTTTAATCTGGAACAAGACTTCAGAAGTGCGGCAGTATTGAATTCATGTTACCAACATTTTGCTTTGATTTGGTTTCGTTTTTTTTATTTTGTTTAATATCATATCAACCTTCCTGAATTATTTAATGCCCAAGTTATCTTTATAGACGAACAGTAGAGGCAGTAGTTAACAAATAACTGGAGGAATAAGAGTTCATACCTTTATTAAGAGGATATACATTTGCCCACTACCTGTTTATTATCTGCCAAGATAACGTGCTTAGAACGTCTATAGATTTAATGAAAGAAAACAGTTTCAAGTTGGCAAAGCAAGGAAGCGTAAGGTATCCCGCACAAACTATTACGGACGTGGACTACGCCGATGATATAACGCTTCTGGCAAATTCACCCGCCCAAGCCGAATCCATGCTACATAGTCTGAGACGAGCAGCTGCTGGCGTAGGCCTCATTGTCAACGCAGACAAAACAGAATATGTGTTTTAATCAAAGAGGTGACACCTCCATACTAAAGGATGGTCTTTGAAACTAGCGGACAAGTTCACCTACTTCGGAAGCTGCGTCTCATCAACTGAGACAGACATCAACACGAGACTAGCAAAAGTATGGACAGCTATCGATAGACTATTGGTCATATGGAAGTCAGACCTGACTAATAAAATAATTCGCTGTTTTTTTTTTCCAAAGCAGCTGTCGTGTCGACACTGCTATATGGATGAACCACATTGACGCTAGCAAAAAGTATGGAGAAAAAGCTTGACGGCAATACAACAAGAATGCTGCGAGCTGTATGGAACAAATCCCTACAAAACAGTGGCTGTCCGGCCGCCTACCACCTATGACAAAACTATCCAAGTTAGACGAACCAGATATGTGAGACGCTGCTGGAGATGTAAGGACGATCTCATAAGCGATATACTCCTGGTGGACCCCTTTATGTGGACGAGCAATGTTTGAACGACCAGCGAGAACCTATATACAATAGCTCTGTGCCGATACAGGATGTAGCCTGGAAGATCTCCCAGGAGCGATGGACGATAGAGATGGGTAGCGAGAGAGGGTCAGAGAGATCCGTGCTAGCAGCACGACATAGTAATGATGATGATGACAATGATTCACCATGTTAGCTACAACATCTTGAGACCTTCTTCATAAATTGCTTTGCAAGATATCCAAGTTAACCCGTGCACTATGTAAATAGTAAGACAGACCGATTTCTTTCACAAACGGTTGAAAAGGAAATCTCGGATTCAAACCAGTTTAAAAAATTGACTTTTTATCAAATCTAAATATGGAGAGTTTTGCTAAATCCAATATTGTAAGTGTTTAAACTGTTACACCCATATATATTGAAGAAAGGTTTTCATTATCATTATTTACTTATTTGAGAGTTTTCACACCAGCGTAAGCCGATGGTTTCTAACTGAATTTTGAGTGATAGTAAGTCACCTCAAGTCTCCAGGACTCATCTCAGTATTCTGGCCGATCTTGATAATGCCGTTGTTAAGATGGTCTCTACTCTTCCTCTTTTTTCCAATTCCTTCAGTCCCTTCACGAATCCTTTGACGATTGTACCAAGAGCACCAGTTACCATTGGTATAACCGTCATTTTCATGTTTCATAGTTTTTTCACTTCCCTAACAAAATTGAGTTACTTATCTTTCTTTACGTTTTCATTCAGTTTTACTCAGTGGTCTGTCAGGTGTGCAAATTCAGAGATTCTCTCTCTCTTTTTTTTTCTTGACAACTACTAGGTCCAGTCGTCCGGCCGAAATAAAGGGATCCGTTTGTATCTCAAAATTCCAGAGAAGTTTGTACGTCTCATTCCCCAGGACAGATTCTGGGTTGTGCATATACCATTTATTCGTATGGTCAAATTTCAGTTTTCAAATTTATTATTATTATTATTATTATTGTTGTTGTTTACACATTTAAAGTTTTTCACATCAGTATTAGCTGATGGTTTTTCACTGGAGTTTGAGTGACTGCAAGTCTCCTCAAGTCTCCGGGACTCTTATCAGTATTCTAGCCGTTCTCAGTAATGCTGTCATTTGCATAGTCTCTACCTGTCCGCCAACTTCCAAGTGTTACATAGCCATATACACGAATATGGCCATGTGCAAAATGGACATATAATGTTCATTACGATAGAACATAGAAATCTCAGAATTCGAAAACACGTAACGACTTCTTGTTCAGGTACGAAACCTTTTTATTAATTTTGAGTTAAAGGTTTCGACGTAAAGAGGAGAGACACAATCTTCTATGCTGTCTTATTCATTTGGCCCCCGTCTCGTGCGGCCCTCATAGGCTGCAAGTTCGCCTCGCGCCTGCGAGCTCCATAAGTCGATCCTTCTCGTTTGGAGTGTAATTCTCAACTCTCTAACTTCCTTCAGATTCTCACACAAACCTCCACGCGCTTCCTGTGCGTGATGTCAGCCGCACTCCGTCACCCGTTTTGTCTCTGAGTATTGTGACATCTGAGTGACACCTCCATCCGCCTGTGCGCGCCCGCGTTAACACCAGCCTCTATGTTGCACCCAACTAACCCATGTGCTAAGCCGAAAGGTTCTCAGCCAAACTAAACTCAAAGGCATGAACCGAAATCCCTCGGCTATTATATAACACAATTCCTCCAGGCCTTTTAATAATCCTTAAGTTATTGTGCCAAAAACATCAACCACAAGTGGTACAATCGTAACTTTCATGTTCAAGACCTTTTTCAATTCTCTAGCAAGGTCGAGGTACTTATCCTTCTTTTCACGTTCTTTCAGTTTTACTCTGTGGACTGCCGGGACAGCAAAGTCGACAATTTTGCAAATTCTCTTTTTTTTTATTAAGTATTATAAGTCCCATAGGAGTTTATGTGTGTCATTTTCTCGGAAAGTTACTGGGTTGTGCCTATATCATTTTTTTAGTGTGTTCAAATTGAAATTTCTTGCACATTTCCCAGTGGATCAGCTTGCCGACCCAGTTGTGTCTCGTCTTATAAACCTTCTGTGCTAATTTGCTGCATTCGCTTATTATGTGATTGATTGTTTCGTCTCTGTCACCTCATAGTCTACATTTGCTATTTTGATGCGTCTTGTGTATTCTCGCCCTGAAATGATTGGTTCTTATGGCGTTGTCATGTGCTGCTATTAGGAGAGATTCCATTTGTCCCTTAAGGTTACATTTTCTTAGCCAGGTCCCTCTTTTCTCGGGTGAGATGGTATTTATTAGTCGTTTAAAGCAGCCATAGATTTTTTTTTTTTCCCATTTTTGTTTCCTACTTATTGTCATTCTATCGTCTATCCTGTTGTCAGTATCGTTTCTGATGGCTATAATCAGTCCTCGTTCGTGTTTTTCAATGTAATCTCCGAGCCTTTGTATCGATGCGTCAACACCGTCTTCGATGCTGGATAGTCCTCTTCCTTCCTCTTTTCTAGATACATATAGTCTATCAAAGTCGTCTCGCGATGTAATGCCTTGTGCATGGTCATTAGTTTTCTTGTTCTTTGATCAATTTGTCTAAGTTCATCTCTAGCCCACTTGAGAAAGAGTCCCGCATATCTAACGAGGGGCACAGCCCAAGTATTTATTCCTTGGATGAGGTTTCTGCTAGAGAGTTTTGTATCGAGTAGTTTTCTAGTTCTCTTGGGATATTCTTTTTAAATTTTGTCTTTCATTTCCACTTGTTTGATGGTGTCAGCCTCCAAGATACCCAAGTATTTGTAGGTTTCATTTTCTCCGAGCGTTCTAATTTTGTCCTGATTTGGTAGTTCTATTCCCTCAGTAATATGTCGTTTGCCACTTTTCCTGACTAGCATGGCACATTTTTCAATGTCAAATTCCATTTCTTTGTCCTGACTGTATATTCTAACGGCGTGTATGAGAGTTTCTAGTTCTTTTTCATTTTTTTGCGTATAGTTTGATGTCATCCATGTACATTAGGTGACTGATCTTCTCTTGCGATCTGCGAAGTTTGTATCCGGCTGTGCATTTTCTGAGTATGCGCTTAAGTGGCATCATGGCTATTATGAATAGTAAGGGTGATAGTGCATCTCCTTGGAAAATACCTCTTTGGATCTTTATTTCAGCTAAGCTTCTTCTTCCTCTTGTCAGCTCTACTCTCCACGTCTTCATGTTTTTTTCGATAAAGTTTATGGGTTCATGTGATATTCGTACATTTTGAGGCAGTTTAATATCCAGCTTTGTGGAACCATGTCATATGCCTTTTTGTAGTCGATCCAGGCCATAGCTAGATTTTTCCATCTGGTCTTGCTCTCATTCAGGATGTGTTAATCTATGAGAAGTAATTCTGTTGTGCTTCTGGATCCTTTGCGGCATCCTTTCAGTTCGTCAGCGAACAATATTTCAGATGTAATTTTTACATTTTTCTATGACAATTTTTTAAGAATCATGTCTTTGTTTTAATTTATAGGTTTTCGTTGAATTTTACCCTGTTCGTGTAGTTACATTAGTCAGTTGTTTGATGTGTGATTTATTCATTTTAAAAGTGACAAGTGAAGAGCAAGGTGAACGATTTCATTGGGGTATCAAGGGTATGGAAAAAAAGATACGTATTGGGATATCATTATATTGAGATGGCCTCATCTGAGAAAATATACCAATTGGCTTGGGAGAAAAAAAAAACGGAAAAGATATAATGACTTCAGTATTTATATGTAAGTAAGTGTATGTTATATCATCTAGAGGACTTTCTAAGAGCCATAAACGAAGGGACGAATAGCCAGGGAGAGTCAAGAGAATCCGTGCTATCGGTTCGTCGTGATGCTGCTCCTGAAATTTGCTTTGTGCTTATGCTTTTAAGACTACTCTAACAATATTTTTTTCATATAAAAGTCATTTAGAAAACCATTATATAAATGCATTTACATATATACCTTTAACATTTCCGTTAGATTTATTTTTGGTTTCATATGAAAATGTGACGTAATGGAAATTTTCTGTGTGTATTTTTGTTGTGTTCATGACCGAAAGACTCTTTAATAACCTTAATTTTGTAGGTCTTTGTAAAAATTAACCGCTTGGAAATATAGAACGGAATTGTTTATTGGGTCTCTATGTGATAGGGGTTTCTAGAATGTAAACAAATGTGACAAACATGGAAAAAACAGG
The DNA here is from genome assembly GCA_963585895.1 of Sepioteuthis lessoniana. NCBI lineage: Eukaryota > Metazoa > Mollusca > Cephalopoda > Myopsida > Loliginidae > Sepioteuthis > Sepioteuthis lessoniana. The sequence goes on from OY757913.1 coordinate 36,242,872, forward strand.
AGGTGCATCCTTTGGATTGTGAGAAAGTCAACAATAGGTAAACAGGTCTAATGGAATCAGTGTAGAATGAAGAAAAATGCATAGACCCATGGTAATTCCAGATGTGTCGATGACTGAAAGTTTCCTTTGTCTGGTCTTCACTCAACTTTATCTTTATCTTCACGTTTTAACCCTTATCCTAAGAATCAACGTTACCTGTCTAATTACTTAAGTATTTAAGCACTATCTTAATCTCAAATAAGAACAATAAAGAGTACATATATATATATATATATATATATATATATATATATATATATATATATATATATATATATATATAATCATTTTCTTTTGTTTTATATGTAGTTTTTTTTTTGTTTCTGCACATTTTTATAGTTTCTATATCTTAATATATTTCTATATCTTATGACCCATTTTCCTTTCAATGTATAATTTCAGTGAATCATAAATTCATGCTTTTCCATCCCTACATGCTTTAAAAGCTTTGTTCATTTTTTTTATAACAGCCAATCTTTCTATATCTTTCACTCTCTCTCCCTCTTTCCACCCTTTCTCTTTCTCTCTTACTTTCTCCCTCTCTTTCTCTTTAACTTTGTCAGCTCGTCTCTATTTACACCCAGCGACCACTTCCTTTTAGCACTCATTAACAATGGTTATAAGAAAGTTCAGTAAGTTAGCCGACCGTAGTCGAGGGTCACGTGAAGTTTCTCTTTTAAATAACTACTATACCGAAGTGCAGGGAAGGGCACTACTGCTTTCCTTGGATTACTCCACTTACTTTCAAATACTTATAATTTATGTATAATTGTATGTTTTCAACTATCTATTCTTATTCAAGTATGATAGTTATTTATTTGTACACAGTTACATGGCTTGAAGAATTCTCATTCAATACTAATAACTTAAAAGCACATCTATTTTATACAACGATCGGACCCTATCAAGTACAAGTGCCCCAGGATAGAGTGGACCTGAAATAGTAATGAAGAAATACCCTACACTCCTCAAAGCTCTAGGATTGGAGCCTTGCAACTGGATGCAGTTTAGTATCATACCCAGGATGACGTATACAAAACCCACCAACAGGGCAAATGTCTGTAACTACGCATGTGTGTATCTCGGGATATCTGTAGTGTTTCATACTGTGAGCTACGAACTCAACTCTTGTGAATGGGTTGGATACATACAATTCAAATATACATAACAAATTGGCAAACTTATAAATAACTGTTAGAGATAAGCCGAAAGGTTTCAAATTATGAAAAATGTCTAACCTCACCACAACTGTTACATTTATAATCTGGCCTTATGTTCGTGGAAACATTCCTCGATTTAAGTGAGAAAGTCACCAACAATGTGCGGACAAGAAAGGAAAAAGGGTTGGAAGTAAAAGTGAATTCCAGGCCAAATCATTGCACGGCTTCTTCCCTTAAATGCTGGCGGTTATATCTTGCCAAAACGAAATTTCTCTAGAGTCGGTGTGTATAGTATAAATGTGAGACGAGGGAATCACTAACCTGGCAGCTATTTATTATCTGATGCAATTTCATATGTTCATGAAGATGGACCTCATAGTAATATTACTAATACCCCTTATTATTTAAAGAGAGATGCTGGTCCAAAACTGGTTAAACAAACAAACAAATAAACACACACACACACACACACACACACACACACACACACATATATATATATATATATATATATATATATATATAATATTATACGTATATATATATAAACTTAAAGTAGTTAATGTCTTACTTTTTACAATCGTTTCATAACGATAAGTTATATACGTCATCTATAGAATTGAAGGCACAATCAGATGATGAAATTCAAATTATTGATAAAGAATACAGATTAATTTTATTGCAACTAAAATCTTCTAAGACGTAGATATATTAATTATTTTTATTTTTCATACTGCTCTGCTGGGCAACATTAGAGAACTTTTTGCATTCTCAAACACTTTCTTAGAGGTTTCTTATTCTCATTGATTTATTATGTACACACATGCACAGGTATATATCCATATATATATATGTATAATCAAACACATAGACACACACACGTACTTACACGCATCCACACACACCCACACCCACAAATATATATATATATATATATATATATATATATATATATATATATATATATAATCCTTATATCGATCTCGAGATACGAGGCCCTATCTGTTCAGTTAAAGACATGGTATTAATCGTATAACTAATTTTATGTTTAGCTGCAAAATTTTTAGTAGGACCTGCCAATTTTTCCCTTTTATTATTATATATATATATATATATATATATATATATATATATATATATATATATATATATATATATATATATATATATATATATATATATATATATATATATATATATATATATATATATATATATATATATATATATATATATATATATATATATATATATATATATATATATATATATATATATATATATATATATATATATAAAGTCGGTGACAGTAGCGTAACGGCTAGCGTCGTAAGAGATGGACTTACTGACCCGGGTTCAAATCCTGAATGATGTTGTTTACATTTCACTTCGGGAAAATACCCTTGGGATAGTTATGAATCTCTACCTTCTCCCTTAAAGTAAGGAAGACTTGTATCGTCAGCCTTGGTACATCAACTGGTAAAAGGTAAAACATATCATGTATTCAAATCGACTATTATCATTGTTTCGTCGAGCTGACAGCATGAAATTCCCTGACTCTTTCTCGCTATATCATTAAGAGCTGATGCATACAAGTCTTTGCATTTCGTCCAACACAAGCACGTCCATGCGTAGGAGTATATAGAAGAACATCACTTATGAGTTCGTTTTAAATGATCTAGCAATACCGTGCAGGACTTACTTCAATCGTTTATAGATGGGTGGTTGGTAATCGTAATATCGCTTCTAAACTGATCTTATGTCGCATTCTACACAAGTCGGGATAGTTGATTTCATATATACATTACATGTCTGTCTCCGTGTGTATTATATATAACATATGTATGCATATTTTTTTATATACAAGTATGTATATGCTTTCACATATTTATATATAAATATATATGTTTGTGTGTGTGTGTGTGTGTGTGTGTGTGTGTATTTATATAAATTATGTATGAGTTAATATATATATATTGTTATGACCGTTTATCAAATCAATAAATAAATAACTCAACACGGAGATATGAGTGCAACACAAATGTATCCAAAAGTCTCTGAGGAGGGTATCCTTGGTTCAACGTACACGAAAACAGGCAAGGTGCTTACTACAGCTGGTGCTGCTGTTCTGTGCTCGACCAGCTTAGTTCTTGATTAATATTCTCTTAGGGTAAGTCCATTATTCTGGTCATAGGTGAGTGACTTACAACATATATATATATATGTATATATATATATATATATATATATATATATATATATATATATATATATATATATATATATATGCTTAGTTTTTGAACATATATATGAGTGTGAACTGTATATAATGTATGTATGCATATATGCTTATTTGTACATGTGCACATATATTCATGTGCATATATTCATTCTCATATATATATATATATATATATATATATACGTGTGTGTGTGTGTGTGTGTGTGTATGTGCGTGTGAGCAGTAGTTTTTCTCCTCGCCAACTTTTATTATATATGATAGAACAAAGATCATTTAAATAATATTCTTAACTTTTTTATTGATTTCGCAGAATATTATAAGACCATTGCTTCCCTGATAATATTATATAATATTATACTAATTATATAATATCATACACATTATGTATTATTATACAAATATTTGTAAACAACACAAACGTAGAATTTGATATAAACTGAAAAAATACAATTAACTAGAATAAATTCATGCAAACTACTTCATGAAAATAAATAAATAAATAATAATAATAATAATAATAATAATAATAATAATAATAATAATAATACCTTCATTCAATAAGATAAAATGGATATATCATATATTCAAAAAGAAAATAATAAAAAGATGTGAATCTACATAATATAGCAAACAGTTTATATGAGCACAAATTTGAAAATATTTCAACAATTTCTACACACTGATGAGTCAAACATTCATATAGATAATGTTTTATTAAATCTTTATGCATATATATAGTAGAATAAATCTACACTTATACAAATAAAAATCTATCAATATGTGTATGCGTTTGTGGGGGGGGGAGTGATAAATAATGGGGATACTGAATTCCAGAATTGTTGTTAAGTATTATGACCAAACAGTGAAAATCAAGTTGTCTCAATTAACCCTTGCTCGTATAAAATAGAATCTCAGTATATTCAAAACAGTCCCTAGGGGTCAAGAGAGTTCACAAACTAGGCACACATCCTGATTGCCGCATTAGCATAGGAGTCCATATATATGCTTCCATGTTGATTTATACACATACACGCGCACACACACACACACACACGCATATATATATATATATATATATATATATATATATATATATATATATATATATATATATATATGTATATGTTAAATGGTATATTTTTCCAGAAAGTTTAGTGATTAGATAACGCACGAAATTTGATATGCCATAAAGCAAAAACCAAACACAAGTATATATATATATATATATATATATATATATATATATATATATATATATATATATATATATATATATATATATGTGTGTCACAATGCTTATCAAAATCTTTTACTCAAACATTCTTGAGGTTAATATAGTTGTAAATACTCTCTGATCAAATGTCTTTTAGATCTTCTTTTATCTAATTTCCATAATCGAAGACGAAGAAAACTTGATATGACGAAATAAAAGGACTTCACGGAGACATCGAGAAAAAGTTGATGTTGTCGCTGATCTAACCTTTATTATAAATGTATCAAGTCCTTTTTAAGATAGCTCTGATTAAAAGAAAGATGTTAGGAGTTTTCAGTTCAGTCAATGGAGGAAAGATTCATTCACTAATAAATCGTATCCCCGCTGATTAATGAGAGAGGTCAAAATTAACTCCCCGAATTATTAGTTTTAGATAAGAATACTTGAAACAATTCAGCTATCTGCAAACAAATGGTTATTATTATTAAATAGGAATAGTTACTTGACAAAATATAATTGCATTTTGGTTACGCTCCGTGACATCTAAAACTCAACTCCTTACCCTTTTAAATCTACCTTTTTAAATTTGCCTGTGTGTCGACATGGATTTTCCCAGATTTACAAGGTTGCGGATTTGAACATTGAACCACCATCTGTCAATTACTCCTGATAAATATTTGTAACATCCAGTTCGGACTACTGGGAAGCCATTACATGACACGAGTCTCTGCCGTTTTTATTGCAATATCGTCTTTAAGTATCAAACACTGATCTCCCAAAAATATGAATATACTTCTGGTATTGGGTTATGATATCGTCACACATTTGGAGACGAGTATACATAAAATTGTCACTTAGGATATTGTACGCCATATCGATTTATCAGTTAAAAGCGACCCTTTTTCCGAGCTAAATGATAACTGTTGTCCTCAAGATGATATGGATTTATTATTTCTCGTGTACAGCGCTATCATAACGTACAGACGCCATAATGCTGACTTAACCTAAAAATTAATTGATTTTTAAGATCCTTATCTTGGTTATTTAATCAAACATAATTGATCAACACATGAGGAGGTGCCCGTGGTGTAATTGTTATCGTCGCGGGAATTGAACACGGCGACACGAGTTCAAATCCTGGACCAGACTGATTGCATTTCGCATAGCACTAATACCCTTGGAAAAGGTATGAATCCAATTATTCTCCCTCCAGCTATGGGTAAATAGTAGGACAGACTAGGTTCTTCAGCCTTGGTTAGACAACTAGTCTAGGAGAAAGAAAACTCTGAATTCAAACCTGTTAAACTCTGCTTAAAAATTGACCTTGTGTCATATCCGGCCCGAGCGGAGGGGTTGGTAAATAAGATAATTGATCAACACATGAACAGACGCAGTTAGATATAGACAGATATATACTAAGCAGTTCTTTCAGTTAGCACAAAGCTACAAGTAAGGATGAAAATAACACCTATATGAGGATATCTTGCAAACAATTTCCCCATTACAGAGGCATCTTGTTATTGTGTAATGGTAAACAAGTTATTCTCAAAACTCAATAACAATTGAGTCGTTAACTCGATTCTCACTAAGGGCTTCATATTTTCATACTCATCTTACCAGATCAAATGTAAGCTTTAGGCTCTTGACATAATGTCATGTTTATAGAGCTCGGCCAGTAGATGCCTGTTGGTGAGTTTGATTCCAACTGAGTGCACCATATTTTTAGTCTAGACAAGAAACAAACTGAACTAAGCTTTATAAATGATATCAATCCTTGTACGAGAATGAGACGCTCTAACAACATTAGATTTGAAACAAGATTATAAAAATGTGGCACTAAGACTAGTTTGTTCACTACAACACCCAGATGAAGTTCTCGAGACAGGTTGTCAGAGGAAAAAATAAACGTTTTAATATTTCGTTGTCATTAGTAGAACCGGCCTCTATCTGCATTTAAGTGGCCAGTGTGTACACCTCAGACTGACTGATTAATTGATTGATTTTGATGGCCTACCAACCCATTTTGGGTTATTTCCTGCTTAGATTTTAAATCATAGTATTCAGTGTACGTTCTTACATTTTTGTGCAGTTGTTATTTAAGAGTTTGTTTTTCTTTTTGCATATTGTAATATGATTTCGAGTAATCCAATCTAATTCAAATAAGTCGCATTCACTTGTATTATTTCAAGTATTTCTAATAGAATTAATTCATACTCAGTTATAGAGTTTCAATTAATTATTTAGTAATAATCACTTCTTTGCACATAGCCATATGGTATTGCATAGGGCTTTAAAATTGAGAGATTACAAAGACATACAGTGAGTCCAAAGAGAATGAGGAAGAGGATTTGTCAACACTGAAGTTTCCATTGATGCATCAATTCCCGGAATCGAGGACAACATTAAAAAGATCATAGGAAGACTAATTCGCAACATATGAAAATAAACAGCAAAAAATTTGGAAGCAGAAATAGGAAGAAAACAACTGTATGGATATTTCAAGAGGTAAACTGGTGAGATTGCATACGAGAAGAATTGGCCTTTTTTGGAAAAGGGAACCTCAAAAGTAAATACATCTCTTTTAAACAATGCGTAAGAATCAATTATAATGAAGCAAAAATCGATAGTCCGCAGCAGAATAGAAAATGTAATTTATATGATGACAAAGATGGAACGGTTAATCACATGGTAAGCAAATACAGCAAGCTGGCACAAAAGGAGTACAAAATTAGGAAGGAAAATTGATCCACTGGGAAGTTTTCAAGAAAATTAAATGGTTTGAAATTAATTTAAACAATACGAAATGATAGACAAATAGTTGGAACTTGCCAGAGAAGTAAGAAGGTTGTAGAAAATGAGGGTGACAGGTAATACCAATTGTAATTGGCACACTTTGAACAGTCCCTAAAGTTTTAGAAAGGGGACTAGAAAACTAGAGAATATACCGACTACAGCATTGTTGAGATCAGCCAGAATTCTCATAAGTGCCCTGGGGGGCTAGGACGATTTACAGACACTCAGACTCCATGAAAGTACCACTAGCTGACGCTGGTCTAAGGAACTCGTAATTGGGAAGATAATAATAATAATAATAATAATAATAATAATAATAATAGAAGAAGAAGAAGAAGAAGAAGAAGAAGAAGAAGAAGAAGAAGAAGAAGAAGAAGAAGAAGAAGAAATATGCTTTGTAATTGATATGTCAGTGTCAATAGATAATGACATATTAGTCAAAGAAAACAATAAAATGACCAAATATAAAGACATGTAAATAGAAATGTTCCTCCTTAAAGCTACCACCATGCCAGTAATAGTTGGAGCCCTGGCAAGGTCAAGAAAAGCCCTTATGAACAAATAGATGGCAGTCCCAATATATTTGAAATGCCAAAAAATGCCCTTAAGTTCTTGGTAGACAAATATCAATGTAAATGAAAAATGATATCCAATAGATTTACCAAAATAAAAACAGAATGCTTATAATCTGAAACATCCTTCATCCGAGATCTTGGGAAAAAACTCGCTGAAATATTGAAAGAAACCAAAAGTAAAACTGAAAATATAATAATAATGATAATAATAATAATAATAAGAAGAAGAAGAAGAAGAAGAAGAAGAAGAATATTGGATAGTGAAAAACGGTATAAAGAACAACCACACTGGATAACAGAAGCCAAAGGAGCAATTATTCTCTTGGTCTTTGCTATCATAACTGATAGAACGATAAACAGTAATAGACCAGAAATAGCAGTAAATGACAATAAACGAAAAACTTACCTTCTTAGTGACCGTCAGTGCCAGTAAATAATAATATATCAATCAAAGAATATAATAAAACGAGTAAACAGAAAAACCTGGAAATAGAAATTGAAAAAATGTGACTCCTTAAAGTTACCGCCATGCCAGTAATAGTTTGACCTCTGGGTAGGATTAAAAAGGAACAGATAAACACATTAACAAGATACCGGGCAGTTCCAGCTTATATGAAATACCAAAAAAATTCACTTTGCCGAACTGTACATCTCCTTAGGAGAGCACAATCAATGTGAGTAAGAAATATAATCGAAAAGAGGCTGAAAATGACAGGAATACGTAAAATATAGATAAGCACTACCTTTCCTAAGGTTCGGTCTTGGATAAAAACCCGGTGAAAAATTGTAAGAAGCCGAAAATAAAGCTGAACATTAGCAGCAGAAAACGTCATAAGGACTATGTCAAAGCGAAAATAGATAAGACGCGATAGTAGAGCAAATGTAAGTTATGTGGTGACAGAGACGAAACCCTTAATCATATGATCAGAGAATACTGCATGTTGGCACCCAAAAAGTAAAAGACCAAACACAACCAGGTAGGGTAGGCGATCCATTGGCAATCGTGCAAGAAATTAAAACATGACCATACGGACACATAGTATATTACCAACCGGAATCCATCCAGGAGAATAAGACATATAATTCTCTGGATTCTTGAAATACATACAGATCACCTAATCCCAAGCTGAAGACCAGACTTTGTAATAGTTAACAGAAAATGGAGAACCTACCAAATAGTGGACTTTGCAATCATGGTGGACCACAGAAAATCAAAGAAAACGAAAAGAGAGACAAGTATTTAGACCTTGCGGGATAACTTTAAAAAAGCTGAGGAACATAAGGGTGATGGTGATAATAATTTTAACCGGTGCGTTTGGAAAGATCCCCAATGACTTGGTAAGGAGGCTGGAAGTGTTAGAAATCGGGGAACAAACCGAGACAATCCAAACTACAGCATTATTGAGGTCTCTCAAAATAATGAGATGAGTCCAAGTGACCAGAGGAAACTTGCTGTCACTCAGAGTCCGGAGAAAAACCTACAGCTAACTCTTTGGCAAAAAGATTTTCAAAATCATAATAATAAACTCATCAGAGAGATAAACACCTGAGCAGTTTCCCTCGTGAGGTACTCGGGACCATTTTCGAAGAGGATGAGTGAAGTACTTGAATAAATAGACAAAGGAGAACAAAAAACTAATGACGATGCATCCCAGAGATGACACAGACAAATTGTTTGTGTCAAGGAAAGAAGGAGGAAGTGGACTTACCAGGACTGACCGATGCAGTGACATGAAGACCTCATACACAAACGCGGAGGAAGACTGATTAACACCACCAGAAACAATACAGGTAATAAAATCATCAACAAAACAAAAATAACCAGAAAATAAAAATAGGAAGGAAAACATTTTTATGGACATTTTAAGCGACAGACAAATGAAATCTCACACGAGAAGACCAGGAAATGGGTAAAAAAGAGGAACCTTAAGAGAGAAACTGAATCTCTTCTTATTGCAACACAAAACAACGCCATAAGAATCAACTATATCAAAGCAAGAATAGATTAGACGTAGTACAATAGCATAGGTAGGTCATGTGGTGATAGAGACGAAAGGATCAATCACATAAGCGAAAGAAGCAAATTAGCCCAAAACGAGTATAAGATTAGACACGAATGAATGGGGAAAGTGATCCACTAGAAATCGTGCAAGAAGTTTAAATTTGACCTTACGAGCAAATGGTATAAGCCATGGCGTTCTATACTATAGGCCAACTCATGGCGTAACCGAGAGTCAGAACTGGAGGCTTATTGAAAAATGTAAGATTTTCAGAAATTTTAGAAGAAAATTAAGTCAATCACTTTTGAAAATACTTAGAATAACATTTGATTAACACCATAGGATGATACGATGAGTGGAAAGTTAAGTAAATGAAAATATGGGGTTGTACTATGGACACTGACTATGATTTCTTGTAAAAGATATAATATCCATAATATTCTATCAGAAGTATCTATATTATTTACAAGTGTCACTGAACCCTTTATTCAATCTATTCCCTGCGAATGAATAAAGAGTTTGGTTAAAATTTACATGACAGTTACTGGGTTTGACAAACAGAACCCGAGAAGGCTGGAAGACATCAGCCGAAGCGTATATATAACAATCAATCATCTCAGAAACATTGACGAATAAAACAAATTAATCCTAGGAAAGTTTTAAAACTTTTAGAGCTGGTTCTTTTTTCTTATCTGGGTGTGCTATGTTTTCAGAACTATATTTGCAAAAATAGAAGCATGCTTTTTCTTCATGTTGAAAAAATGAAACTCAGAAATAAGCATAAAAATATTAGTTAATAATTTATAGCAAACCTTCTCTTTTATTTTATGGGAAAGGAAGAAATAAAAAAAAATAACCATTGGTAAGTGTGGTGAAAAGGAACTTTTATTTTTCCACGGTCAGTTAAATTGGTATACTTTTCATAATAAAAACGAGTTTCACATTCACTAGATTGATTATCATTTCTTGTAAAATATCCAGCTATGTGTACAAGAGCCATTTTTATTTCATGGGAAACAGATGGTTCTAAATTTTCCAGATTGTCAAATATTTCTGAACCTTCCTCACAAAGTTTATAATCACAAGATGTCCATTGGTGACCTGGATTAACATCAAATTCATCAATATTTACATTTTGATTTAAAAGTAAAGATTTCTGCTTGATATACAGCGTTTCAAAACACCGTTGAACATTAATGAAATAGGTGCCGCCTGATCCTTGGCGAAGTTTACGAAATTCTTTTTCTGATGAGCCAGTTGAAAATTGCCCAAGTATGACATATTTTGACTTGTAGCTAAAAGGTGTCGACATAGACTAACAATTCAATTGTAAGTACGATGTATGGCAATAGCAGTGTTTTGGGATAATTGTTTTTTTACGATTACCTTGACTGCTAGCCATATTAAGAGCCATTTTACCAAATTCATTGATAAAATCAAGTCGGGTGTCATTTAAAGATCTGATTCCATCTTGTAGAGAATCATAACGTAATTTATCAATCTGAAGAGATTTAACATTTAACATTTTTCACCATGCCAAAACCTTATGAAGAGGGCAGAATCATTCTTATCTTATCTTATTCCAGACTGAGTGAGAAGTGCATTATATGTTGTTTTTTTTTTTCAGAAAACACTCTGAGGTAAGTAGAAACCCATTATCATTCGATTGGCTTTGGAGCAATGGTTATTTTATTTAAATCTGAAAGTTTGACTACTCTTTCAGATTTAAAACGGTATATAATAAAAAAGGCTGACGTTAATTTTGAAATTGGGATCAATTTTGTAAAAAATTCTGTCCCCCCCACATTGAGACATATCAACATTATACCAAGTACTGTTTGAGCAATAGAGATGGATTGTCAACTTATTTACCAATATTGTTTGCCATGTAATAGCAGCATTTATATATATATCTTTTTGACTGGTATTAAATATAGATAACAAGAAGATTTTTCGTTAAGTGTTGAAACTTTTGACGTCATCCTTCCTAATGTTGCTAATGCGTGTAATTAAAAATCATCTCTTTATCTCTTATACAATGTCCGTAATGTTGCATAGTACCCAAAAGCACGTAAACTATATCTGAGCTGTATTTTATTCCAACCATTTTGGGAGCCATTGCTAAAAATTGTTCACACAGGATATTTTTCTTGTGATAAAAAGCCATAGAATTTAAATATAGAATGCTTTCTTCCAGTTTTGACCAAGTATCTACTGTATTTATATGGTTTTTGGACAGGCTGCTAATATAACACTTAACGTCATAATGAAATGTTTCAAAAAGCAAATTATTTTGAATTCTCAACATAAAGACAGGAATACCATTAAGAAATTTTGATGATTGAAAAGTTAAAATATTTTTCATCCAAACACACTACAGACTTTCTTTAAGCAGACTTTCTCTCAAATTTGTTTAATTGATTTCAACTAATTCTAAAAAATCATTAAGTTCATCAGCAATTTGGTTTCTAACAGTACTGGAAGTTTTTATCATATTCCTTTGAACAGCAGAGGGTGTTGGTATTTGACTACTTGACATACCTGGCCATACAGATGGTGGATTTTTAGACGTATGTTTCCATGAACTTTTATGGTATCAAAATTTGAAAGCCAGTGTTGTTGACAAATAACAGTATTGTTTGTAACATTTAGATTGGTATTCGGAATTAATTTTATTCATTGCTCTGTCTGTCTTTCTGTCTGTCTGTTTCTGTGTCTGTGTCTGTCTGTCTGTCTGTCTCTCTCTCTCTCTCTCTTTGGAAAACGATATTTTATTGGTATTTTATTTAGATACCACACATAGTCTTATCTTGCCGGCTTCTGTAATTCGTTTTGCAAACAGACACACTGCACTTCTGGAGCATGGATAGGAATTAAGTAAGATCTGAAATAGTAGATTAAACCTCTTTAAATATTTCTCTATCTACTTCAATTTAGGGGTGTAATTTTTCAAGCTAAATTAATTATACTCTAAACTAGCTTTTATCGACACACCACGCCCAAATTCACACAACATTAAATTAAAACAAAAAAAAATTTTAAGTGTTGCCCGCAGCTTGAGAATCCACTTTTTTTATTCTAAAAAAGAATTGGGGGGATATGATTTGGTTTATGGAATACTGTATGGTTTGCAGTTTTGCACAATATTATTAATCGTCTAATTATCAACAATAAAACTGTTTTCAATCAAACAAAAATAGCAATGGTTGCATAGTGCCATTAACAAGAGATTAAAAAGTTTTATAACTTTAAAACATTATATTAAATTTAAAAATAAGTAGCCTTTCCTTTAGTTTGGTTATTTGAATACGCTTTAATATATATATATATATATATATATATATATATATATATATATATATATATATATATATATATGTATAACCTTTTTTAACTTAAGCAAAACAACTAAAAGTGAAAATAATGCATTTTGTCCTTTGACAATAATATCAGAAAAATATTAAAATAAATGTGATAAATGAAATGGTATTATCATTATTCTTTTAAGTTAAATTTTGCAGAAAAAAAACATTAAAATAAGAACAAAAAATGAAAACATCAAAAACGTAAAACGCGACCTTTCTAGAAAAAAAATTAAAATAATGAATTAAACTCCATCTTATAAAATTCATTAATATTATTTTTTTTTCTTTAAATCTAATTAGTAAAATCATTACAGTTCACCACTTAGTGAATAATGTATTTATTCTTCATCTTTGTAAATAAAAACGTGAAGAAATGTTAGATAATGTTTTAATAGAGAAATGTTAATGAACCTTTCTCTATAAAAATGTTATTCAAATTTATTATTCAAACTTTAACTTTTAATTGAAAAATGTAGACTTATGCTAATTTTTTCATGGTTAAAAACTTGAAAAATTAAACTTTAATTACGTTGATGTTACATTTTCACTTACACTAACAATGATTTATGCGTTTTAACGATATCAAAATAACTATCAAATTAAGGAATGACATTAAATTTATGAAAAAAACTTTTCAAATTCATTTTATTATAAAAATAGTTTGCTCTACGTCTTTGAAGAAACTAAATTAAATTCTGTTCAAATTTGTTAAATCTTTTATTGTTTTGCTTCTTAAAATGATATAAATTGCTCACAAAGAATTGCATTTTATCATTAAATAATTCTTTAAACTTTAATTTTAAAATGTTGAACAAACTTTAAGAGGGAAAATGCCAAAAATTAATTAAACTTTAATTTAAAAATGTTAAAGCTTTAAGCTTATGTAAGTCTTTTTGTGTGAGTGAATTTAAGCCCCATAGTTTCCTTTTTTAATTTAAAAAAATAATGTATCAACTCAAATATACTTACTTCAACTAAATAAGCTGAATGATATTCCAACCAAATGTAAAATTAAAAGATTCCTTTGAATTTCTTGAGCCGTCAACACAAGGGTATATACACTGTACACACCAATTAGCTCAAACTGAAAGTAAAACAACCAAATTCTCTCTCTGCAATAAAACCGACCTCCAGTCTAATGACTTGCGTGCGCTATGAAGTGTCCTGTAGTATAGAAAGCCATGGTATATGCACAACCCAGAAATCTTCCAGGGGAATGAGATGCACAAAATTCTCAGGGATTTTGCGATACAAATGGATCATCTAATCTCGTCCAGACGACTCAACCTGGTGATAGTTAACAAAAAAAGAGAACATGTCGAATTGGGGAATTTGTCATTCCCACTGATCACTGGGTAAAACTGAACGAAAAGGAAAAGAAACATAAGTATCTAGACCTTGCTTGAGAACTGAAAAATCTATGGAACATGAAACTGACGGTAATCCAATTGTAATTAGTGCACTTGGTAGAGTCACCAAAGGATTCATCTAGGGACTGGAATTCTTCGAAATATGAGGACGAGAGGACTCCATCCAGACGACAGCATCATTAAGATCGGCCAGACTACTGAGAAGAGTCCTGGAGACTTGAGGAGACTTGCTGTCACTCAAACTCCAATTGAAGACCATCAGTTAACGCTGGTGTGAACAACGCTCAAAGGAGTAAAATAATTAGGAATTTTGAAATAGAAAGAGATCCCACGATCCAAATCAGAAGGCCATATATAGAATTAATTAATAAGAAAAAAGTGTTAACTCCTGGATTTTGCCATACCAGCAGACCACAGAGGTAGACGTCTCTGTATATGTCTTTATTTTTTTCAAAATCACTAGTTACGACGAGTGATTCCTAATTTTTCAGCTTATTAAACATCCAGTCAGTGTTCATAAACTTCTTTTTTTAAAGCTTAGGTTTTTAACTTATTTTAAACCTGAATTCCTACCTCTTACTATCACTTTGTGAGATGATAGAATACCGCTGAAATACTTGGTTTTAAGAATACACCAAAACGAGCGCGGTGAAAAAGTAGACTAAAGATGCAGTATGAAGAGAGCAGTTTAAATGGAAATATTTGCTCCAGCCTTATTTTTTAAAGCCAGTTTCGTCAGATCATCAATAACACTATCATGACAGACAAAAATATATGGTTCTTCAGAAATACTGCCTTTTTAGACTGTGACGATATTTGTCAAACTTGGTAAGAAAGGTAATTAGAACTGCTAACTTAAGCATAATTCTAAAGTGGGTGCTTATATTAATAAAAAAATTTTCTTTCTGTTGTCCAAAGTGAGTCACCAATATTGTTGGCACATTGTTTTTGTTGATACCATCTATAGTCTCACCTGAATGTTTATTAAATTTATTCGTAATGAAAACAATTACGTAAACTACGATATCTGTTTGTGATAATTTACATTGGTTGATAAAATAATATATATATATATATATATATATATATATATAGAGAGAGAGAGAGAGAGAGAGAGAGAGAGAGAGACAAAAATTTTGATACAGCTGATGGGGCTGCAGAATACACTGGCTGCATCTCAGAAAAGGGGTACCCCACCTACAATGAGTGTCCTGGATATGACATTATACAATCTGATGGGGAGGCTCCAGCTTTGGAGATTTAGGGAATACGGAGAACCCCTTCCTTACCATTTCTCCCAGGTCCACTCTGACCCGGAGTCGTAGCACCAGATAAGGTCCTATCCATGGGTCAGATACAACTGTTTGACTATTTAAACTGTGGTCAAAATGACATATTCTATATCGATTAATTAGAAAAAAATCGATTAGTATTTCCGTGGTGCCTTCAATAAGTTTCCAGACTTTTTTGTACAGGCATTTAATATTGTCGTAGACTCTTGAAAATTCACTATGTTATTACTATACATCGTATGAGATGACTGACCAATTTTTATGATTTCAGGTTCAATTCAACAGCTACAGCAGGAATTGGAATACATCCTACTAAAGCCTGATTGTCACAGCTGGTGAAATTCAAATATGCAATCTGGACGTGAGGACATTTTGAAGAACGATATGCAATAAAATTGTGCTTTAAGCTTGCAAAAAATGCCACAGAAACGTATTGAATGCTTCAGACTGCTTTTGGAGCATCTTGCGTGAATCGAGCATCAGTTTTTGAGTAGTAAAAGAGGAAGGCAGGGAGTCTGTGAGGGATGATGAGAGGTGTGGGAAGGTAAGGAAGTCAATACACCAGATTTGTTTGGCCAAAGGGTTTGGGTTATTGCTACTATGTTGAGGTCTTAAGGGAGTTCAAGAAGAGATTCCGTCGGAAGAGGCCAGCACTCTTCAAATCGGGTCAGTTGCATTTCCACCTGGACAAAACACCAGTCCACAACTCCATCCTCGTCACTGACTATTTGACCAAGATGGGCATCAAGATAGTTCCTTACCGTCCCTATAGTTCAGATCTTGCTCCCAGTGACTTGGTTATTCCCTAAGCTCAGAGGCTGTCGTTATGAGACAATTGAGGAGACGAAAGAAGCTGTTACGAAGGTCATTGACACGCTCACACAAGAGGACTTCCCTGGGGCCTTCCAGAAGTTGTTGGAACGGTATAACAAGTACATTGCAGCCGGAGGAGATTACTTTGAAGGGGACTAGAGTTTCATGTGTGTACTATCAATAAAAGTACCCATACGAAAAATGTTTGGAAACTTATTTAATGATCCTCGTAAATGTGTGTAAACAAATGACTGAATTGCTCGTGACTCATAGCAATATTTGGAACCATTTAACTTCGTTGACTATATATATCTGATGTATTTGTATAATGAGGATCTGGCATTGAATATCCTTCAATGGTTGATATGCCGTAAAACCAAATAAAACCTAACACATCTGACTAGGAAAAACATCTTTCACCACATTTCACAGGGGATTTACATCTTGAATGAGTTTTGAGATCATTTTTATTGTTTCAGCCGTCAGCAAATTTAATGGAGTCGTGTTTCTTTTCAATTAGTTTTGTCCAACAAGTAGAATTCTTTTTTAAATGTAGATTGATTAGAATTTTTTTGGCGGGGGGGGGAGTGAATGCGAATAACAAGTTAATTCCGTATATTTTCCCTCAATATTGGGTTATTCCACAATATTTAACAGTGAATGGCTTCGAGAAAAGTTGTGCAATTAATTTGATCACGATTGTTTAAGGAATATTCTTTGAAGCAATAATCTTCTGCTATAAAATAAAACTTGCATTGCGTCTTAGCTATTATTAGTTTATATACTTCTAAATAAAATACCCAAAAGAGCATCCTCTAAGTGGGCTAATTCCATTATTTTTGCCAATGATAGTATTCTTATCATTTTCAGTGTTAAATAAAGAGTAATTCTGTTGTCATGGCAAGATGAACCATTATTTTATGGATTCAAATAAAAATCCAATTATAATTTCATGATGAAAGAAATATTGTTTGACATTTTAGGGAAGCAGAACATTTTATTTCAAGCAGGAAAGTGGCAAGCATTTTAGGGAAGCAGAACATTTTATTTCAAGCAGGAAAGTGGCAACATATTTACATTTTAATGTAAAATATCTTTAATACATGTAAATGATTATATATTGTCCATTTCTTATCATTTTTTTAAGCCTTGGAAAAAAATTAGAGGACTGATTTTATACACGTTTCTCGATAGTTCAATATTCTTAGATATAAGCAAGAAAACCGAAGAGAAAGATATTTATTATATTCATAACCACAAATTGCTTTAATTCAACGTCATTTTTCGTACCGTAAAACTGATTTTGTATATATATATATACATATATATATATATCTATATGTGTGTATCTATGTATGTGTATGTGTATATATATATATATATATAGAGAGAGAGAGAGAGAGAAATATATATATATATATATATATATATATATATATATAGAGAGAGAGAGAGAGAGAGATTCAGCGAGTAAGAGATTAGGGTTTAATTTGATTTGGTTTGGCTTTATGGCATATCAACCATTGTAGACTATTTAATGCCAAATCCTCTTCATTTATATATATATATATATATATATATATATATATATATATATATATATATATATATTTATATCAATTACATTCATGATTTGTAAGCATTTTGTAGATAACATTTCTAAACTAGCCTGTGCTCATTTTTTTTTTTTTTTTTGTTTTTTGCATACAGTAAAATAGGTTCATGTATTGCTATGTGACAGGAATCATTTAACATCAATCATTTATTTGAACACATTTGTGCACATATACATGATATGTAAGATTTTAATTTCATTTTAGATTAGTTCTAACAAATTTGTTCTCAAATTAATATTGCTAGTGTTTCTACACAGTTAAATGATTTCATTTATTTCTAACTAACACAAATACTATTCAATATTAATCATTTGTTTGCAGACAGTGAATTGGTTACAAGTATTGCTATTTAACACTATTATTCTATTCAACACTATTCATTCATTTGCACACAGTTGAATGGTTCTAAGAAGTGTTTTGTGTCATAAACAATTCTGTTAAAAATAAGTCATTTGTTTACACAGAGAGAAATGGTCAAACAATAATATGCAGTCGGTGTATTCTACAGCCCCAGCCGACTGGTTTGATAAAAATGTGTGTCATGTGTATTACAGAAACTACATCTGATAGCAAGGCTCCATTTCTGGATGTCTATGTTGTGTTAAGTACCCATTCATTGCTATTACTCCCAGGTCCACTCTTATTCGGTGTGGTATTACTTATTATGATCCCATCTATAAGTCATAAAAATCTGTTCATAATTTAAGTTTACGATGGGAATTCTTGATTACTCTAAATCGCTAAAGAAAATAATTATTTGAAGCTATAATTTGTTAACTAAAGTTTATTATTAGTTCCTTGAAATCAGATAAGCCTGCGGAAACAAATTACCATCACTAAATAGAAGTTATTACGTAAAGCCAAAGAATTTTAGTATAAAACAGAAATACAATAAATCATCCAAGTATGTAAAAATTACTTGAATTCGATCAAAATACTTTAAACTAGTATTCGTGTATTCAAAAATATTTTTTGAAGAAACTACATCAAAATGTGAATATAAATTTTCACTGTAGGCAATTCCTTTACATGTAGGCATAAAATAACCCTAAACCAGTTATTAATCAATTAATCAATCAATTAATCCATCTCTGACATCATCTTTTTGCATAAACTTCATTTAGGAGTCCATTTTTTTCTATTATATTTTATTGAGTCTATTAACAAATGAAACATGCAGGTACAATTGCTTACATCTAAGTACTGAGCAAGTTCACCATTGCTAAAACCAAGTGATCGAGAGAAATCGGGGGCTTCAAAGAGACGTAATTGCAAGAGTGCTGGACTGTGGCCCCGAAGTAAACGAGTTCGAACTCCAGTCGTGTTATTACATTCACTACTCAGGGGAAATTTATAAACCCCTGCATCTTTCACGCAATGTGTTATAGCTGCTGTTTTGTTTTTCTGCAAGGTTTGCTTTGGCATTAAATATCACACAGAAGTTGATATGCCATAAAACAAAGAAGTTTAAATTAAAACCTAGGGGAAACCGATGTTCTGAGAGTTATTTGACTAAATGTCCAGTTATTACACAAAGAAAATCTTGGTAAAACTTATAATATGCATATTGAGAAAGTAGGTTTTTATTCACTTTAAAACTTTAGATTTTATGTCACTATTTAAGATTCATTGAAAACTCTTTTCCTTTTGTCGTTATATTTAAACATAAATGGTTATAGAAAAGTACAATTTCATCCCAGCACAATTTCATGATCTTCGCTCGGCATCATCATGAAAGGCAATCGCTACCCCACACTGGTTCCCCATCAACACTATTCTACCAGCACAACATTGTGTAATTTGTTTTTTGTTTTATTTTGACTGAATCAATTCTCTGTAAAATGATTGCTTCCGAGATCACTCTTCATTATCCCCGGAACTACCTCCAACAATATGCCTCATTTTCCAACCTTCCATTACTGCTATCTTCACCTCCACCTCACTCCAAAAACCATCACCATCTCATCCAACGCTTTAAAAACAAACAAAATAGTAGACAAAAAAAACCGTACCAAGAGTAAAAGTAACATTATCTATCTCCTTTCATTCAGCAGTATCGCTACCTATTTTCTTTCAGTATCATTAGGCCAACAAAAGTCATTAGTAGCTTGACATGGTAATCACAGTTAATGGATAGTGGTACGAGGTACACTACATTTGTAAGTGCTTCTTTCTCTCGAATATTTTTGTTGACTTTAACACACTTATTTTAGACTGGTTTTTCCTCTTGAAATTCATGTTCCTATTGGATTTATGTCAATAGAAGGATGACAGGGGCTTGGCGGTTGCTCGTGTCTAAGATAGCTCTTATGTTCTGCATGACTAAGGGAATTATTCCAGCAATGACCGCCATGTCACTCATGCAGGCCGGTCGTTCTTAAGAAGAAAGTTAGGAGGGCGGCTCGGCGGTTGTGAGATGGAGAATAATGGAATTACAAAGAATACAGGAATAATAATAATAATAATAATAATAATAATAATAATAATAATAATAATAATAATATGTCGGAGAGGAATTAAATAAAAGCAATAATAAATAAATAGGTCAGTTGGTTTTAGGAGAAAAGTGGGCGCAATGATAGCCATCAAAATTAAAAGTGAAAAACATCTGCTAAAATAATAATAATAATAATAATAATAATAATAATAATAAGTGGATTCAGCAAACTGACTCAAGAAAAGTACAAGAGCAAGCATAAGTAGGAAGGACCAATTCTTTCACAAAATGTTGCTCACTGTCAATGAGGATTCGGTTTCGTTCAGTCCCAATATCTAGAGTGTCACTTGTCGCTTTCTCGGTAACTAAATGATTGACCCTTTAAAAAATCCTGCGTTTTATCCTTCACTCACAGCAAGTATACTTGTGACTGACATTTTGAAGTTGGTCTCATAGCATTGGACCAGTGTCACTATTGGTTTGCTAATTATTTAATGGTATATCAACCTTCTCGGGTAATTTATTAACAAATCCATCCTTTAAGATGGATATTAGTGGTATTATTTAACCCATAGATGGGAGGATTAGGGGGTTCATACCTTTACCAAGGGCATTTGTCCGAAAGTGAACGTAATAGAGCGACTGGTGTTCGAACTCGCGTAATACAATTCCGCAGTCCAGTGCGTTAATCATTACAACCGCCGTTACTATTGGTGAGAAGTGGCTACTACATTACACTCCACATCTTTCTCATTTCAAATTCTCATCTCTAAATATGAATTTCATTATATTTACTCGTAGATAAATTATTTTTCTTCCATCGGCTGGGACTGTTGAATACGTTGACCGCACCTCAACTGAGGAGTAAGACCTTCACTTCCGAGTGTCTTGTGTATGACACTAAACTGCATCTGAAGGTCATGCTACAGTCCTGGGGCATTGGTGAGTACCCCTTCATTACCATTACTCTCAAGTCCACTCTGAGTCAGATCGGTAGTACTTGTTAGGATCCCATCTAGGATCTAACAGAAGTATTCAATAATTCAGTAAGGATAATTATCATTAGCAATATTACTATTTGAAACAATATAGTAAAAATAGACAAGACAGACAGTGTCATGTGCATGCTGTGAATGTTTATGCGATGGTGTGTGTTTATGCAAATTATTTATATCCCATAAGAATACTCGGCAAAAGAATTACAAATGGTAAATAGCAATACTTGAAACCATTTAGCTGGGTGCAAACAAATGATTAATACTAAATAGAAGTGTTAGTATTTGTTAAGAATACTTTAAACTATTTGACTGTTAGCAAAAAATATAAAAAGTAAATTTTTCTAATAAACTATTGGCTTAAAAATCATATATTATAAAGATTTAGCGTTTCATAACCTCCAAGGGTTGCTTTGCCATTAAACAAAATAATTAATCTACAAAGTATTTTATTCCTATTCTTATCGTAAACGTTATTAACAATGTCACAATAACTACGACCACAATAATTACTTGAATTTTTCATCTTTCCTTCTTTCGTCAATATGCAAAATCAAGCCACCTCTCCAACCCTGTTTAGAAGACCAGACCAAGAAGAAAATAACTTATGAATGAGTAGATTTCGCGGTTCCAGCAAATCGCATATCAAAGAAAGCGAAAATCTGGATTGTTATTTGGAGTGAAAAAGGCTGACATTACATTACAAATTGGTTGATTTTCTTGTATGTTTTTATTACATATTATGGTATGTTCAAGGTTCTACATGAACGGCAAACGTATTAACGGTTTTTGTCTTTCTTTTTTCGTTTTTTCCTCTTTTCCTCTTTAGTCAATATATATATATATATATATATTTATATATATGTGTGTGTGTGTGTGTGTGTGTGTGTGTGTGTGTGTGTGAGTTGATCCAATTAAAAAATCACCTAATACACCCTTGTTTTACGATCTCGTATTTGGGGGTATTCAAAACATTCGAACGTGGTATCAGGTTGTGAATAGATAAGTTCTAAAAGAAAGCCAACGGGTAGTACAGAGACAAGTTGACAAAGTTTAAAATCTCGTCCAGTAGCCACATGTATACATGATCTTGTGCCGAGGAGAAAAAAAGTAGTTAACCAGAGGTTGCTGAAGTCACCAGGCCCGATCAGACATCTAAATGTTGGCCGGGTTTGAAAGACAATGCCTTCAGTGCATGACGTAAGTTGGAGATCGGTGTTTCCTAATGAACCCTAATAAAAGAAACTGAAATTTTAAAGTTTTGTCTAACTGTCAATCTCTAACTATCTCTGTCTCTATCTCTGTCACAAATTAACCCAGTCGGCTAGGGCTGTAGAATACACCGACGACATCTCAGCAGAGGCGTATGACCCATCCCCAACGAGTGTTCGGGATATGACATTAAAAAAATCCATTGGTGAGGCTTCAGTTTTGTGGAAAGCTGAATACTCCTTGATTACCATCTCTCTAAGGTCCACTTTGTCCCAGAGTGGTAGCACCTGAAAAGGTCCTATCTATGGGCCAAGTAGAATAAGTTGACATTTAAACAGTGTGCAAACAAATTACTTATGCTACATTGAATTGTTAGAAATAGAACTGTTTGATCACTTAGCTGAGTGTAAACAAATGACTGTTTAACTGACTTTATAATGATACACAGCAATACTTAAAATATCTTCCCTGTGTACAGATAAATTATTAACATTGAATAGAATTATTTGTGTTTGATGACAAAAATTGAAACCATTTAACCCTGAAGAAATAATATCAAAACTAGTGAGCAAACAAATTAGTTTTCATTTAAAAATGAAATTACCGACAAACATTACATTTCATTTATATTCAGATGTGTACAAACAAATGACTGATGTTAAATTGTTACTGTTATGTGGCAATACTTGAAATTATTTGTCGCTGCCAGACAGGACTTGAAACAAGGTCAAAAGCCCGAAGGCCGATTAAAGTAGGGATAAAGGCAAGGGGAAGGTCGGGAACGAGCCGAGACTCGAACCCTGCTAGTCATTGACCCACTTAAGTGTAATGTGGGTCTAATGAGTCAAGCAGTATCACGGACCTAAATTTAGATCCGGGTACGTATACCAGAATATAGCTTGAACTAGACCGTGAGTGGCCCAACCGAAATTGGGGACCTTTCGGCCTCGAATCTGCCATTGGTTTCGATACCCCTTCGGTACGAATGCCAGACGGCCCAGCCAAAAGGCCAGGTAATACTTGAAGCCATTTAACTATTTGCAAACAAATGATCAATAGTAAATAGCATTATTCCAATTAGATAGCAATACTTGAGACTATTTAACTGTAGCAAAGGAAATTAGCTTAGGCTCATTTAAAATGTATCTACAAAATGTGTTTATAAATCATATATTCAATATATATTTAGAAAAAGGGTTTGGCATTAAATAACCTATAAGAGCTGCTATGCCATAAAACCAAATCAAACCAAATCATATATATTGAATATTTATGTAAAAACAAGATTTGGCATTAAATAAACAAAAATGGTTAATATGCCATAAAACCAAACCAAACCAATCTCTCTTAGGTCAACCAGCTCGATTTGCAAACCATTATCGCTGTTGTAAATTTGCTCCTCGCCGGGAACCATCAAATTTTGGTGTTTATTCTGATGCAAACCAAACTCTGTGAATGCAATTACGAATATTTCTATAGCAGACATTCTGTATCCTTATTATTTAAAGACGACCTGAAGCTGAGATTAACGTTTTCAAAGCAAATCTTTATTTGGCTTTCAAGTTCTATTTCTACTTTAAAATCGTATTTTTTCCATGGCCTTTTCCATTGGTCACTCAGTACACTACTTCCTCGCAAAACATGATCAATCAAATTCAGAATACTTCTGCTGATTTGGCGACAAAGAAATCAACCTCAATCAAAATGGAAACGCCAAGAAATGTTTTCTTGGCAGATCGTGACTTGCGTGTCGTCGATTTTAAATAGAAGCTGATATTACGAGCTCGGCACGAATTCATGCTGACAGAAATGATGATATCCAACCTATACTTGAAATTAATGGCACATTACTAAGAAAAACTCCCATAAATCAAAATGATTGTCACATCGTATTCGCTGGTTTTGTTTCCTTTTTATCTTCAATTTTCTAAGTCTTTTTCCTCCTGGTAACTTCTATCACCAACATTTCCCTTTGCTTGGATTAGTATGGCAAAAGTTAAATAGCAGTAGGAAACGACATTGGTGCGCCAGTTTTTCAAGTTGTAAGAGTATTCTTTTAATAAAATACACATTTCTTGAAGGAACTATTCGGGAAGTGTCCAAAAAGCATGGTACAAACATTCGCTGATAAAAAAGATAAATAAAGAGTTATTATTTACAGGTTTTACATGTCTCAGTAGATTCTTCCCATCTCGATTTTTTTTTATTTTCGCAACGTTTCGGTTATAATACGTTCCAGATTTTTTTTATTCAGTAGTCTTTTGTCTGATACGTGATATTTTAAGACATGGACTATGGATTGAGAAAAGTCTATCCTCGTGGGTTTAATAAAGAGTACAGTTCGATTGTCCCGAAAAGTTAGTGACTTTAACAAAAGAAAAGCACTTCAAGAAACTTGGAGGGTATAGCGGCCAAAATGTTTTGAATGTAACAATCCACTGAGACCAATGAATAACAAAAAGATTTTTTCAAAGTAAGATATTAACTTTGTGTAATTGTTTAGTTTCTTTATTTAAATGGTATATCAACCTTCGTGGGTTATTTAATGCCTAAGCCATCCTTGTAGAAGAACAATAGTGGCAGGTCGTACCTTTCCTAAGGGTATTAATCTGAAAGTGGCCGTAATAGCGTGCCTCAAGATCGAACTTGCTAACTACGATCTCACAGTCCATCATGTTGGCAACTTTATCGCAGGGACTTCCCGGCTATGTTATGATGAAAATCGTTGTAAATGAAACCAGTGACCTGACTTAAAATTCTGGACGAGGGAGTTTGCTTTTTACTTCCCTTTCTTAAGGCATGAATCCATCATTTTTATCTCCTGCAATAGATAAATAGTTGATTCTTTAGTCTTAGTAAGGCAACTATTCTAGGAGAAGGAAAACTCTAAATTCAAACCAGCTCTACCAAACTAATAAAAAATTACCTTGTTTCATATCCTACTTGAAGTAGAGGGGGTTGAGTAAATAGATACAAATAAAACTGTTCCAGCAGTATCACCTGTAAATAAGAACTTAGTACGCATAAAGACCCGTTTAAATCAACGATATTATTCTTTTATTATTTCTTGCTGGATATTACATAATCATAACGTATATTGTTAGGTTTGATTAATGACTAAACTCAGCACACTTGTAATTCTGCTTGTTTGGAGTTTGCCATTTTTCTTTTTTTACGATTATCTACTACTTGTACATTTTCAATTTCTTTTTTCTCCTACAGAGTTTCAAAGCTGTAGAGTTTGGTAGTAAATGATACCTAATTATTCTTCTTTGTATAATTTTACACTGGAAACAATAAATCCTAAGATCTTTAGTTTGGAAGATTATTAATTTGCTTTTATAAAAGATTGGCAGGAGTGTATTTATCGTGGAAGATTTTGTTTATTACTCAGACTTCTCTGTATTTTCAAACGTAGTTACCATCAAGATTATTGCAATTTTTCCATTGGTGAAGGAGAGTGCAAAAATTCACCATTAACAAAGTCTCATCAACCGAATGGATTCATCTTTGTACCTTTATAGCAGCATGTCTGTGAATTGGAGCTACCATTTGAAGAGACCCAAACAGATGATGAGACGTGTCAGGATTATAGGTTGAATGAGAGAAAACATTCTAACTCAACCAAACAAGAAGCTGGAACTTTGTATTTTTCAACTAATAAGTTTTCAAAGTTTCGTAGACGATTTCGTATCTAACTCAAAACTGTCTCAGTCTGTTCACTTCTCTCTCCCGCTATTCCTCTCATCCCAGTCGAATGGGACTGGAGAATACACCGACTGTATCTCTGTAGAGGTTTAAAACTCTCCCAACGACTGTCCTGGATATGACATAAAACAATCTGATGGTAAAGCTCCAGTAATACTGGAGATTTGGGGAAACCAAAGTACTCCTTCATTACCATCGCACATCGGTCCCTTCTGACCCAGAGTGGTAGCACCTGAATGGGTTCTATCTATGGGTCAAATAGAACTGTTTCACATATAAGATACTGGGTGCAAACCGATGACTTAAGGCTAAATTGAATTATTTGAAATAGAACGTTTTGAGCATTTAACTGTGTGTAAACAAGTGAAGGATGTTTCATTGAGTTGTTAGTAAAAGTTAGCGACCATAGTCGAGGGTGACCCGAAGGCTCCCTTTTCGATAGCTACTACACCAAGGTGTAGGGGAGGGCGCTACTCCATTCCCAGAGTTGTTAGTAAAACACAATAATACTTGGAACCATTTAACTTTGTTGAATTATGCTAAATTGAATTGTTTGAAATAGAACAGTTTGATCATTTTACTGTATGTATCAACAAAATGTGTTTACACATCACATATTTAATATATATGTAAAAACAGGATTTGGCATTAAATAACCAAAAGTGGTTGATAAAATGGTGGCGATAATTCCAAAACCAACCAATCTCTCCCTCTATTTCTTCAGTTATCTCCCTATGAGATCAATTTCCACAGCATAATCACGAAGTTTATAACGATTTCCTCCTATATAAGTATACATTGTCTAACTTTAATGAACACTTTGGAGACGCCAACAAAACAAATACCCCACACACACATGCATATTTATAATATTTATAAAATTCATCCGTCGGTTCCCATGAATATATAGTTCATTGCTTTATTTTCATTTTTGAATTGCTTTAATTATGATCATAGTATCACATACATACACACGTTGGTCCTGTAACACGATTTTGATCGTGGGGCATTCTTTGTATAATACGTTTTGAGCAAGATTAGTTTTGCAGAACTCAGTCCCTGACCAGGTTTAAAACTAGTTTGAATCAATACGTTTTTCTTTCTCCATGACTATACGATATATAATGAAATGATAGACATATACTTGGACCTTATCAGAGAACTATATAAGCTTTGGAACATGCGAGTAACGGTGATACCATTTACAGTTAGTTCACGTGGAATAGTTTCCCTAAGGATTAGAATAGGGACTGAAACTGCTGGAAACACGATGAAGAATTGAGACCATCCAGAAACGAGATTGGCTAGAATACTGAGGATAGTCCTAGAGAACTAAAGAGACTTGCCGTTACTCAGACTCCTTTGAAAGTCCGCCAACAAACGCTTGTGTAAAAAAAAATCGCAAGGAATACAGTTAACAAGAAAAAGAGAAATTGCCGTCCCTGTAGACTGCAACATAAAAGTCAAAGTAAACGAATAGACATCAGTTCTTAAACCTTGCCTGAAAACAAAAAAAAGTTATGGAACATGAAAGTGACAGTGACACCAATTATAATTGGTGCGCTCAGAACAATCCCCTGAGTTTTAGTAAGAGAACTGGAAGTGTTAGAGGACGAGCTGAGACCATCCAGATTACAGCATAATTAAGACTATTGAGAAAAGTCCGGCAAAATTTAGCAAAGACTTGCTATCACTCAGACTCTGGTGTGAAAATCACAAGGAATAATAATAATAATAATAATAATAATAATAATAATAATAATAATAATAATTACACCATCAAACAAGTGGAAATGAAAGACAACATTCGAAAAGAATACCTCAGGAGAACTAGAAAACTACTCGAGACAAAACTCTACAGCGGAAACCTCATCTAAAGGAATAAATACTTTGGCTGTGCCCCTCGTTAGATATTCGTGACCCTTTCTCAAGTGGACTAGAGATGAACTTAAATAAATGAATCAAAGAACAAGAAAACTAATGACCATGCACAAGGCATTACATCCCAAAGACGACGTTGACAGACTATATGCATCTAGAAAAGAGAGAGGAACAGGACTTCCCAGCATCGATACAACGGCTCGAAGACTACATAGAAAAACACGAATGAGGAACGATTACAGCACTCAGAAACGATACGGACAACACGATAATTGTTAGAATGACAACAACTCGGAAACAAAAATGGGGAAAAAATAACACTATGGCCGCTTTAAACGACTAATAAACAACATCTCACACCAGAAAACCTGGACCAAGCTAAGAAAAGGAAACCTTAAGAGAGAAATAGAATCTCTCCTAATAGCAGCACAGAACAACGCGATAAGGACCAATCATATCAAAGCGAGAATAGATAAGACGCAACAAAACAGTAAAAAAACAACTCACTGGGCGTTTTAAACGACTAATAAACAACATCTCACACGACAAAACCTGGACATGGCTAAGAAAAGAAAACTTTTAGAGAGAAACAGAATCTCTAAACTTTAAGAGAGAAACAGAATCTCTCAACGCCATAAGAACCAATCATATCAAAGCAAGGATAGATCAGACGCAAAAAAAGCAAGTGCAGACTATACATTGACAGAGACGAAACGATCAATCACATAATAAGCGAATGCAGCAAATTAGCACAGAAGGAGTATAAGGCGAGACACGGCTGGGTCGGCAAGGTGATCCACTGGGAAATATGCAAAAAATTTTAATTTGACCATATTAACAAATGGTACATGCACAACCCAGCACCTGTCCTAGAAAATGAAACACATAAATTCCTATGGGACTTTAATATACAAACGGATCACCTAATCCAGGCCAGAAGACCAGACCTTATAATAATCATCAAAAAAGAAGAGAATTTGCAATTATCACAATTATAAAATATCGTTAAGATTGTTCTTTAGTATTAATTTAGTTTTGAATTTATTTTGAAGAAGCGGATTTTGCGGCCTTGAAACGACTTGAATTTATACTTATCGGAGTCATTTTCTTTCTTAAAAGCAAGAAATTTATCCTTTTCTTTTCAGTATTTTTGATCGAATGATTTGAAGAATGTATTTTGGTTGTCACTGCCAAGGTAATTGACACAAGATGCCCATGGCTTCTGCGGTTGCAATAAACAAGATGTTGAAAATAGCATTGAAGGATTTACTCAACTTTCCTTTTTTCACAACAACACATTGTTGAATTTAAATGGCTATAAAGAAGGCAAGAAGCTTTAAAAATGAAAATTAGGAGAAGAAAAGAACGGATTTTGTTTGAGTTTTGAATTATAATTCTTTTTATTTCTTCTCAAATTGTATATATTATAGTATTTTATCTAAGGCTTCCACTTCAAAGTTTTCAATAGATAGCATTAATAGAATAAATTTTTGTATTAATATTTTGTAACGTGATTTGATTTTCTTTCTCTCTTGTCATAAATATTTGTCTACTATCGATCTGCTTGTTGATCTTTGTTGAGTTATATTTACTTGTGACTCTCTCTCTCTCTCTCTCTCTCTCTCTCTCTCTCTCTCTCTCCCTCAATTTATCTATCTCTTTCACACTGTTCCCCTCATCTATCTATCTATCTATCTATCTATCTATCTATCTATCTCCCATACTGTTCAAATACATCTCAGATTGTTTGCATGTAGATTTTAGCTGTTTCAGTATTTTCATTTCTCTCTCTCTCTCTCTCTCTCTCTCTATATATATATATATATATATATATATATATATATATATATATATACCCGATTGATTTATGTATATACGTGTCTCAGGTGGTGGAAACCGCTCTTACATCCTGTTAATCTTTCTTTTATCTCTCTCTCTCTCTCTCTCTTTCTCTCTCTTTCATTTTTGACACACACACACACACACACACACTGTCTCTCTTTATCTCACTCTCTCTCTCTCTCTCTCTCTCTCTCTCTCTCTATCTATCTATCTATCTATCTATCTGATCGACATCTCTGCTGTGTCTCGTTCACGTAGATTAAAGCTATCTTAATTCAGTTCTTTCTTTCTTTCTTTTTCTCCGTATCTCTCTGCTGGCTATCTATTTATCTGATTGACTTCTCTATTGTGCGCAGCTCAGGTGGTATAAATCACTATCTGTCTGTTAATCTCTCTCTTTCTCTTACATTCGCTCTCTCTCTCTCCCCTTTTCTCTCTCTTCTTTTCTCTCTCTCTCACTCTCTATTTCCTTAGCTATCTAGATTGTTGTTGATATTTATTTATACATCTATCTTTCTGATTGACATCAACATTCATTGAAACTTTCATATCGCGATTAATTTTGTCTCACGTTTCAGACAATTTAATAATAATCATAAACAATATGAATATTCCTATATATATATATATATATGTATATATATATATATATATGTGTGTGTGTGTGTGTGTGTGTGTGCATACAAAATTACAGCATTTCGTATGGATAGGCTAACCGATGTATGTTAATATACAACTAAAAAGAGAGTAACACACAAAAGCCATGTGAAGAACAGATACACTCCATCTATTTCAAATCACACTGGCACTGACTAAGGCATACAAAAATAACCCTCCAATTCAGTTTGTGACATAAATACCCCGCGGAATTCTAGCCACAAACATTCCGGAGTCACGAGCCCAGGAAATCACACTTCAAACGCATGCGCAACAAAAACAAGTACACGCCGCCATCAGTAGAAGTTTACACATATACGCGCAACGAAAACCAATACACGCACGCAACCTACACACTAACGAATGTGCGTAAATCTATAGCTTTTTTTAAAATATGAATCAATGCATACATAATTATGAGTCTATTTCTCCTTTTATCTCTATATATTTATACATAAAATCTTACGCAAGTGAGTAGAAAATATCTAACCCTATCTCCCTCTCTCTCTCTCTCTCTCTCTCTCTCTCTCTCTCTCTCTCTCTCTCTCTCTCTCTCTCTCTTTCTATATATATATATATATATATGAAATAAAAAATTATTATCTTACATTCCTAAGCTTATTTATCACAAACAGTTTCATGATTGTTGTTGTTTGGGTGGGTGCTTTTTTTTTTCAAACGTTAAAAGTGATAGATTTATTACTTGCAACCAACTTCTGGCCGTGGATTGTATTTTTGTCGTTCTATAAAAATATAATGCAAGCATCTAATAATAACGAATGAGTTAACGAAGGTGAGATAATAATTATCTTTGTTTTTAAATTGCTCTGCTTACCAGAAAATAAGCACTTTATTTTATCCAGTGTTCTTAAAAGATTTTTTTTTTTTCAAACAAGCAATATCTTTATTTGCAGACAACCCCTGATGATGGCCTATGAAAGGTCCAAAAAATGTTCGCATTAATTTCGGCAAATTCATCAAACAACTCCAACCTAAAACCAAAGTACTTATCAGAAAACTTGAAAAGATCCTAATAAAATTATGTAGACAAAATGTATCTTTATTATTTAATCAAACATGCTTAAATGAAGGACTGTTGTTAATTTTACACACACAGGCACACACACACACATGTACGCACACACACACACAAACGCGCGTGCGCACACACACACACGCACGCACACACACACACACACACACACACACACATATATATATATATATATATATATATATATATATATATATATATATATATATTTATATATATATATACGTGTCTGTGTCTGTGTGTAGGTGTATATAAGGTGAAGCCCAACAGTTACGGAAGGAAGCTGACGGAAACTTGATACGCGTAGAACAGTTTTGCCAATGTTAAATTCTTGAAAATGAGGAGAAATATCTCTAAAATTATCGAAGATTTACCCTTAAAATACTTATAAGAGTTCCTAGTAGATGCAGACGTTTATTAAAACAGCAGTGAATTCTCTTAGTACGAAAACCAAAATTCTATGTATATAGATTCATAAATTCATACATGTTATCACTGATATTCGTTATCTACTATTTATAACAGGTTGGCTGGAGGATCTCCAGTAAGAGTAGGAAGCCTTATCAAATCTCGCATTTCTCTTTCTGATTATAATTTCTAATGTTTTCTTAAGCCTTGTTGTGATTTCGAGCAAACAATTTCATATTAGTCTGAAAATAAATCTCTGCTTTTACAGGGACGAATTAAGTATATATATATATATATATATACACACACACACACACACACACACACACATATATATATATATATATATATATATATATATATATGAAGAGTGTATATTTAGGCAGAAAGTTATTATTCAAAAAGCTTTTATTAAAGACGGTGGAACACTGTTTATTATTTCTAATTTTATTTCTTCAAGACTCCTTGTCATTATTTTAGTGTCAGGATCTAGATTGTCAAGGAATTGTGCCATATCCTCTCTGCTCAAGCGATTTCGACCTTACTTTTGGTCGTCATCAGGGGTAATATTATCACCTTTCTGAAAATATAACCATAAAACAACATTCAATTATAAAACACAACAATAGCACGAACCAACTTACATCTTCCGATTTAAGGAAGAGTCTCAGATAATACAATCATCATATATAAAAAAAATAATAAAAACCGATTACTAATCCTAAAAGCAGTATGCATAAAAAATGAAAACCTAAACATAAATAAAATAGCATTGAACACAGGCACCAACATATTAAATATTTTTAATAACTAAAAATCACAAACTCTATTAGTAAACATTTTTCCAACCGAACGTTTTAAAACAAAACACTGAAAACATTCCAACCGACAACTTCAAAACAAAAGGATAGTAATTATTAGAACAGAAAAAAACTCAACAGTCAACTCAATACAACTCCTGATGACAACCAAAAGTATGGTAAAAAGCGCTTGAGCAGAAGATATGGGACAATTCCGTTACCATCTAGATCCTGACACTAAAAAAATAACAAGGATTCTTGAACAAATAAAATTAAAAAAAAAAAAAGTGTTCCATCGTTTTTGACGAAATTTGCTTGAATATATATATATATATATATATATATATATATATATATATGCAAGGAATTTTAAAAGTCGATATTAACCAAAGTTTTGAATCAGTCCACAGAAGGTGAATCAGTATATGAATATACATTTTTTCATAGGAAAAGTCTTTGAACTTTTATTTTGTATAATTATATATATATATATATATATATATATATATATTCATGAACACTAAGGTACCCCACATTATTCAAACTATGTCTGCTATTGTACATATAGAATTGATAACTTCTTCGTATACATAGTAATATATAAAAGGTGGAGCAATGTTATTAAAACTATTTATTTGAAACTAACAGCCTTGTGTCTGGTGTATGGCACTAAATTGTATACGGTGATGAGGATGCAGTTTCAGAGCATAGAGAAGTTGGTGTACAGCTGTATTGATCAATTCCGGGTCCACTCAGACTGAGGTAGTAGTATTGTGAGAATCCCAACTTTGGGTCAAATGCATCTTTTTGAAAATTATTAGTGTTTGATAGGAATACGGGAAACCAACAACACAAACAAATTATTTAATAGATGATATTATAATATTCGAAACTAATTCTTCGTCACCACTTTTTTAATGTTCTGTGAGAGGGATGATTTTGGCCGATAGTTAAAAGTCTCTTCCCTCTCGTACAATGTCAAATACTGAATCTGGAATCCTTAACAATACTAACTCGCAATGTTACATTTCACATGTATTTTGCATACACACATATCTCTCTACTCATCACACATCAGACCTCTTACTGACCCATTTATATATCCACTATTTCTTGTCACGTGAACTCCAGTAGAACAATTCATTTCAACACTTGTGTTTGTTGGCTAGAAATCCGTGCTCAAATTACATATTCTTCTACATAACATTTAATATAGAATTATCAAAGTTAGATAGATATACTTGATGCCATTCAATTGAAAGTAGATTATTTGTATTATAGAGAAATAGAAAATATTATATAACAGTGCATACAAATCATTCATGAAATAAAAAAGCAATTTTTAAACAATCTAATTGAAAGAAGTAAATATTAATATTAGTCAAATGTTTGCAAATGAATCAAATATATATATATATATATATATATATATATATAGGTGTGTGTGTTTGTGTGTGTTATTTAGATATCTAAACCATCTTAATTGTATAATACGGTAACGGCTGTCCTTGATACTGAGATTCCTGCTTTTCTGATCTGTTTGTGGAGTATCACTTGTTTGTTTGTTTGGGTTTTATGGCATATCAACCTTTGTATGTTATCTAATGACAAATCCATTTTTATACAAGTAAACAGTTCTATTTCAAACAATTCAGTTTAGCATAAGTACATAGTTTATTTGTTAAAAACATTTTTTAATTAAGCTACTCAGTTAAGTCAAAAAGTACTATTTCAAATAATTCAGTTTAGTGTAAGTACAGTTTTAATGTATAAAAGAGTTCTATTTCAAACTATTCAGTTTAGCATAAGAAAACAGTTCAATTTCAAACAATTCTGTTTAGCATAAGTACGCAGTTTAAATGTTAAAACAGTTCTATTCCGAGCAATTCAGTTTAGCATTAGTACACAATCTAAATGTAGAAACAGTACCATCTCAAACAACTCTGTTTAGTTTTATTTGACTCATAGATATGACCCTATCAGGTGCTACCACTCCGGGCTAGAGTAGACCTGGGGGCGATGGTAATGAAGGGGTACTGCACATTCCCAAAGCTCAAGCATCACAGAAGCCTCACCATCAGATCATTTAGTGCCCTATCCTGGACACTCTTTGAGAGGATTTTACACTTCTGCAGAAAAGCAATTGGTGTATACTTCTACCCCAGCCGACTGGGCAAGATGTCCCTTTTGTTTTTCTTACTCATGGGTCTTCTCAGATCTTGAATGGTTGTTCCTGTTAGGGTCCCATCTATATGTCAAATAGATCTGTTTAAAAGATGTTAGTATTCCATAGGATTGAAAAACTGTAAAAGAAAAATGGTAAAAATCAAGATATGGGCGTACAATGAACGTTGTTCCCTTACACACACACACACACACACACACACACACACACACACACACACACACACATATATATATATATATATATATATATATATATATATATAATATCAGTAACATGTATACATAAAATATCCATAGTATACACTCATAAATACATATCCATTAAATAACCCTAGACGTATTAATATGCCAATAAAATCAATCCACCTTTGATTTATTACGCGAATTTATACGGACATATATATATAAAAAAAGCATGCATACAATCATACACGTGTGTTCAATTATGTGTGAGTTCGTGGGAAAACGTTTTCTTTTTTATCGACATAATTTAAAAGTAGCTTATTTGCAATTTCCAAATGATCACAAAGCCAAAGTTTTGCGTGAGAACAAATCTTGTATATGAACGTTTTGCTCATTCAAGATCAATGAGATCGTAATTTTTTTAAAAATTCAGATGAATCTGGCATAAAACCAAAAGTTAAGGACACAAGTGATGAAATTGCCCACTTCTATGGCCATCAGAGATATTTTAATAAATAAAAAGATGAATTATATATTACTGAAAATGAAAAGTTTTCGTAATTATCAAATATTTACATTCTCTATACGACTAGTTTCTAGTTTCGTTCACTCGTTTCTTCTTGTTGTTTCTTTACTTGTTTCATTTTTTCCTTCTTTTTTCCTACGCAACTGGCAGGAGACTACATTTGTTTGTAAACCGAATGAGATTGGAACGTGTTACAATAACAACAGTCAACATTCATGAATAAACATCAAACGACATTCAAAATACAAGCGAACACTTCCCGTGACGTAATGGCTAAAACACTGTTCTGCAGTCTCAAATGAAGTGGGTTCGAACTACATTCCCGCTATAGCGTTCACTTTCGGACTAATACCCACTGAGAAAGGTATGATTCTACTCAAACCGACTTGTATAGGTTAAATATGCTTCAAGAATGGCTTAAGGATTATATTATTTACAAAGTTTGCTTTGCAATTTAACAAAGAAACGAAATCAAAAAAGAAAAAAAAAGACTACTGACACGAATCATGTTTTCCCCTGAATTTTTTTCAAAACATATTCCGTATAAAGAAATATATCAGTCATGTGAGCTGGGGCTGATGAATACACCGACCGCATCTCTGCAAAAGTGCAAGATCCCCCCCCCACAACGAGTGTCCTTGATATGACCTTAAGCCATCGGATGTTGAAGCTCCATCCTTGAAAATTTGGTGAATGTGGGGTACCTCTTCATTACCATTGCTTCCAGGTACATTCTGACCCGGAGTTGTAGCACTTGATAGATTCCTATCTATGGGTCACATAGAATGAATTGTGTACAAACAAATGACTGATGTTAAATTGTGACTTTTATATAGCAATATTTGAAAACGTTTAACTGTGTGGAAAAAAGAACTAAGACTTGTTTAAGAACAACAAAATGTGTTTACAAATTATATATATATATATATATATATATATATATATATATATATATATATATATATATGTGTGTGTGTGTGTGTGTGTGCGTGTGTGTGTGTGTGTAAAAAGCATCTATAATCAAATAATTCACAATTGTTGATCTGGCATAAAAAGCAACCAAACCAAAGAAGTATATATTTTTGATAAATTTCAGAGTAAATCTAACGAATGTTTAGTTTACTAAATGGTTTTTCTTTTAATGAATTCAATTTTTCCTTCTTTTTTTTATCTATGCTAAACATTGCCTTTTGTTAAAAACTCAAGTAAACTCTTCTGGCGTTGTGAATGGTGTTCCAGTGTCTCAAAGAAAGTTAGCAGAGGCCAAAAAATGATGAAAGGAAAATAAAGTGAGTGACATTTTTCGATATTACTACTACCCTCTGGATCTGTGTCAAAAAGAGAAAAAGGTGAATTGATATTTTCAAGTCGATCGAGGAAAGATCTATTCTCTGACAAATCGTTTTTCTACCCTCCTAAAATGTAGGTCGCTACTCATCGCTCTACAGGTAACCAACTTGCTGCCCTTTTCGAAAATACCAATTTCGTATTTTCATGTTTCATGCACCTACATAGAAAATTCTCGTGATTGATCTTTTTTGTCAGTCACACAGCTGGTTACCAGGGTGACTGGTGGTGGTAGGCAGACTCTAAATTACAAGAGTCACTGATGCTGATGTATTTGATGCAAGACATTTATGTTTCCACAGGCGGTTCAGAGGAAGTACTGAATGGAAGAGAATTAACGTTTATTGATACACAAATTTTGCAGCTATGTTTACACAACAGGATCTATGTAACTATATATATATATATATAAAGAGAGAGAGAGAGAGAGAGAGAGAGAGAGAGAAAGAAAGGGGGAGAGAGAAGCGGCGTTCCTGATATAATGGTTATTGTCAAAGGAAGTGGACAAGGTGAACCGAGTTCAAATCCTGTACGATGCTTTTTGCACTTCCCATAGCACCAATACTTTCGGGAAAAGTATTCTTAGTCTAAGTATAGCTAAAGATCGGCCAAATGAGATTCTTTAACCTTGTTATGGCAACTGGGATCGTAGAAAAACAAAAAACAAAATTCAAACCAGTTAAAAAATTGACCCTGTGTATCATCCTTCTTGAGAGCACTAATGTATATTGTTGTAAACAGGAAAGAACAGACAACAACACCGATGTATATTTGTAATAATGTCCCTTTTTTCTTTTCTTTTTATTGCTCGAAATTTACGAAATGGTAGAGGGAAGGAGAGAGTCGATGATGACTGAGATGTACCTTCAGGGCAACATACTTATCTCCAGTGAACTACTTCTTCGTTCTGCATTCGGGACACTGGTACAGGTTTACCTCAAGGCACCGAATCATCTTAGTTTCTAATCATTTCTCTACTTACAAGAGTCTCGTTAGGATCATTTCAAGGCATCAAACCATCTTCGTTTCTCTACTTTCGCGTATCTTATCAGGGTTATCTCAAGGCTCCGAATCATCTGAGATTCTTCTCGCTTCTCTGCTTTTGCGAGTCTAATACAGCTCTGACTTTACACTATCTCTCAACCCTGGTCAGTCTGGCACCAGGCCAGTGCCCAGAGTGGCGTAACATCTAGGAGCTCGTCTGCCGGTCTTCTTGGTTCTTCCGGGTCGAAGTCTTTCCTGTTTTATATAATTTCCTGGACGCCCATGCAATCCCCTTGGTCACATCTCCCGCCTACGCGTTGTGCTTGGACACGCATCCTGTTTATCATGGCTACGTACGCACCTTACGTGCTGAAGAATCAGCGTCGTGTATACTTTAGGGAACTGGTGTACATACTGTTATGCCACCCTCATTACTTATGTGGATATCAAAGGGATCTTTCCGGTCAATATTTAACATGTGGGAGCACACACACATATTCACATCCACACACACAAATATTTATGCTGTCGACAAGTTTTATTGACCGCATCAAATAAAGTACACGAGACTTCTGAATTATATTCTGCTGTTATCTAATTTGATGTTTTACTTTATGATATGAAATTTTGTCAGCTTTGCCTAAATTTCATAACGTTCATAGCAGTAAATTTCGAGTAATTCATACCAACTGAGCGAAAATTTAAAGTCCAATATTCTGATATTACATATTAATTTGTTTCATTTATGTGTATTTAGCTGATCATACCTCACAAACAGGATACGTCACAAGGTCAGTTTTTTTTAAACAGATTTTACCAGGATCAAATTTAGATTGTTCCTTCCCTTCTCCTAGAGAGGTTACCATATAAAAGTTTAAGAGCCCTGTCTGCCCTTATATTTACCCATAGATAGAGGGAGAATTGTTGGATTCATACCTTTTCCAATATATTAGTGGAATGAGAAATGCAAACAGCCTCGTCAAAGATTTGAACTCTCGTCACTGAGACCCTTTGCTATGATAATAACCATTACACGACGAACATTTCATTTATTCATAACGACTGCGTATTGTCCTGCGTATTGGTGACGTTATTTCTGTCAAAGGGATTTTAAAATGTCTCTCTATTCATGAGGAAATATTTCACTGTGCATTGTTTTTATCTAAGTTTCAAGAATCTGTTGTTTTTATGTTTTTGGTTTAACATTTTTCTTTTTCTTTTTGCCCCCCCCCCATTTTATTTCTCAGAAAATACTAACATTTAATGTGCTGCCCGATTGCACACAAGAGCTGTGTTCGTTTACGGGCATGTTCAGTACTTAGATGGGTACCCATTTATTAGTATGCAGTGGAAGAAACGTGAGGCATATGGATCATATCTTTCTCTTAGTTCTATTCTCCACTTAATTTTAATTCTTTCTAGTATTGTGACACTGTGTTTACTTTTTGTCTTTATATTTGTCAGTATTTTCAATTTATTTTCCGGAGTGTTTCCATGGCGTAAAGGTTAGAATACTACCTCGTAGTAAGCAATTCCCTATTTCTATTTGGGTGATTACGTTTACTTTTGGACTAATACCCTCGGCAAAGCTATGAACTCCCATATCTCACCAGCTATGAGTAAAATAGTAT
Source organism: Sepioteuthis lessoniana (assembly GCA_963585895.1). Taxonomy (NCBI): domain Eukaryota; kingdom Metazoa; phylum Mollusca; class Cephalopoda; order Myopsida; family Loliginidae; genus Sepioteuthis; species Sepioteuthis lessoniana. The sequence goes on from OY757913.1 coordinate 36,283,202, forward strand.
CACTGCTGTTCTACATGGGTGGCTTTGGAATATAATAATCCAAGAAGGTTTGTATGCCATTAAACAAGGTTGATATGCCATTAAACATAGAACGAAATCAAACTTATTTATTTTCATAGTTTATTTCTGCAAGTAATTAATTGTTTTTTACCCTTTTGCTCAAAATTTTGTTGTTCATATTATTTCTTTCTTTCTTTCTTTCTTTCTTTCTTTCTTTCTTTTTTTTTATCAACCTTTTATCATTCTAGACTTAAAATCTTCAAAATGAATTCTCCCAATGTTGTGTTTGTTTTTTTGTTTTTTTGTGTTTTTTTTTATTCAGACGCCGATTTTGTCTGATATTGTCGAAGCTGCCTATCAGGTCAACTGAGAAAAAAAAAACAACCTAGAAAATCCGATCATCACCATCTTTATTGATGACAAATTGTCTCAAACAATTCCAAATGAGCCCTTTTTTGCATTCAGCTTTACAGCTAAAGTGGAACAGACCTTAACTATTACGATATGGACAGCGGACAAAACTTGGACACGGGTCAGCTATCTCATTCTGTGTCTAGCAACGACTCGTCTTTAACCCTGCCTTTGATTTGCCTCGAATTGGTGCTAGGCTATCTGATTTTGTTGAATATATGAAGTTTTTCTTGCAAGTAAAATACTTTTTTTTCCTCTTTCAGCGATCAGTTCTAAAGATATTTTTAAAAAATGAGATTCTTGTCTGTTGCCTTCTGACTGTACTAGTACCAAAGATTTACGTTTATTACAGACAGTAAAGAAGTAATCCTATTATTTTCATCCAGATATGTTTCTCTTTCTTTTTGTTATGTGAGTTTAAAAATTTTTCGACCCCACTAACTTGTTTAGTTACTTATTTAACACTATCAAACACATACGTCTATGTAAATACGCATACATGCATATAGACTATGCCTATGCTTTTAACGTCCCATTCGTATATGCTCTCAACTAGATGCATATACGTACATATATTTTCTGAAGTTATAAAGCGAATCACATAAATTTCAATAATTAATATTTTCTTTGCAACAAATTGTCAAATATTAAACAATCAATTTAGATGTCAAAACAAAGCCTGCTTTAAAATTGTCGGTAGTATCAATGTGTTATATTAAAGTTAATGAAGATTTTGTATGTAGTCTGATAAAGCTGTCGTCAGAAGTTATAAGATAAAAACAAATAATCATATTTCACTTCACTGAAAAGGTTATAGGACTTTACACTCCTATAATTAAATTTGGGCGGTATGCCACTTGTTCCCACGACAAAGATGGCGGACGCACACATATTCAGTCTCGGGAAACCATTGGCCAGGAGAACCACGTGACCTGCGTAAAACTACGCCCGCACGTAAATTTCGTCCTGCGTTTGGAGCCACTTCCAAGACACGTATTTTCTATAAACACATCGTGTTCAAACACTCATCCTCTATTTTACCCAATTTCTTCGCAGCGGCAACACACTCCCACCAGTGTGACTCAACAGACGTCAAATACCAACAACATGGATGGGCCTCGCAGACATTCATTTCTTCCATATACATTGACTATGAGATTTTTTCCAGTCTCAGAGAAACCGACTGTTTCCAACCATAAAAAGAAAGACATTTAAAATATGTAATCCTTTTGTAGTTTAGTAGTGTTAATCACACACACACACACACACACACACACACACACACACACACACACACACACACACACACACATTCGCACATAAACACACTCGATTATTTTATTAATAGAATTAGCGATATTTTTTATGTATCAATGTTAGTTTTATAATAATATATAAATCTGTTTTGTTCGTCGCCTTGTTTTAAATGTTCCTTTTGTCCACGCCGTTTCCTATCCTTCAGTCATTGGCTTCCTTCATTTACTACTTTTTTCCATGTGCCTTATTCAAACAAAACTTATATATAAAACTTCTTTAACATTGAATTTTGGGGGACTAAACATATCTACTATAAATATACGTCCTCCCCACCGACAAGGTAATAAAATCATCAGAAATAAATCAATACCTATTAAAAAACATGTATACAAACACATATGTCTTTGAATCATTTACATATTCATATAGCAATCGTTCTTTTCAATAACAGCATGTCATCTATTATACATTGAATTTGTTAATTTTATTTTTACTTCAACGGGTTTAATTTCCGAAATAATTGTTTTGATATCTTCCCATTGGTCTGGTTAGGTGTTATATTTTTGGTCAAGTGATCACAGATTTTCGATCGGTTTCAGTTCAGGAATTGATGGGAGCCATTCCATTATCTTCGGAAATGTAAATCTTTCAAGCTCAAATAATTCACGGATAATTTCAGATACACGAGAACGAGCAATATTGTGTTTAAATGATAACTTCACGTTGAAACTTTAAGACTAAGACTTACATCATGCAAAAAAAGTCTTGTCCTTAAAATCGAAGTACTTAGGACTGTTCAGTTTAAATCATTCATCGACTTTGAATGGTCCAATAATAGCCTGGTCAACAATACCATCCAATACCATCACACTACTGCCTCTTTGGCGCCTTCTTTTAGCCACAATCATGTCTGAATTCGATAAAATCCATCATTTCGCCAATTAATCACGTCCATGGAATTCGTCCGTGAAAATTAGAAAAGTCAATTTTTATGTACTTCGAGGCCAAGTTGTGACACTTTCAAATATTTACTTTAGTAAGAGGAATTTGCCTGGGAGGTTCTTTTAAAGATCCCTATTCACAAAGTATTCAACACATTTTGTCCTTTACTCCCTCAATTCTAGCCTTTTCAAAGATCTAAGTGCAGGTCAAAGGTAATTCTTTTCCCATAACTCACTTTAGCTTACATTCATCTCAAGGTAACAAGTTCTTAAAGCCTTTTCCTTTTCTTTGAGTTCTCAACTTTGTTATATTTTCAGCAGCCTTCTTTATCATTCGTTTATTTTTGAAAGGTCCTTTAATATATCCAAAGTGTACATTCAATAACTTTGTTATTTTCTGTTTTTATGTTGTCGATCCTTCCTGTTAGCCATGTTTAAATATATATTATGCACAAAAAGAAAAATATTATTTTTATTGGATTTCAGCGCTCTTAAGATAATATTAGTTTAATCTGCAAACTAGCTTCGGTTAGTCCATTTTCGTAAATTCCAAATAGCTCAAAGACTAATCAATAAAAATTGCAGAAAATTTAGTTTTATCTTTTTCTCGGGGTGGAAATGAAAGAGTTTAAATTTGACAAATACTGGTTTGGAATTTTTTAAGTCATAAAAACTTCAGACAGGCTGTAGATGCAAATACAGGATGTCTCAAAATAGATGCAACCCATTCGTATGATAATTCGTATGATAATGATTTTTCAATGAGACGAGCGCAATGGCGGTCATTTGGAACACGTCGTGTAATAAATGCATCCTTTGAGCTAGAGATATCAAATCAATGTTTTTTTAATTGTTATATCAGCGTCCAGGACAGGGAATCTTTTTTTATTTTCTTGTCTCGGTAAGAAACCAATATCATTTTAATGGGTTGCACCAATTTTGAGACAGTTTTGGAGGATTTTGTCTCCAAATAAGTACAGATCCAAAGCATAAGGATCGAGGATTAATCATATTTACTAACCCCTCTGCTCGGGCAGGATATGACACAAGGTCAATTTTTAAGCGGAATTTAACAGGTTTAAATTCAGAGTTTTCCTTCTCCTACTCCTAGACTAGTTGACTTACCAAGGCTGAAGAACCTTGTCTGTCCTACTATTTACCCATAGCTGGAGGAAGAATAATTGGATTCATTCCAAGGGTATTAGTGCTATGTGAAATGCAATCAGTCTCGTCCAGGATTTGAACTCTTGTCGCCGTGTCCATTTCCTACGACGATAACCATTACACCACGGGCACTTCCAAAATCGAGGATTAATAGTTGTTATAGTTGTTATAGTACACTATTTTCAAACCTGAAACAAGAAAGAACACAACATTATTACAAGCAGAGTTAATAGCCGTCACACAACTCCCATGTATATTGAGAGAGCCGATACACTACGCCTATATGCATACACACTCATTCAGATGTGCTCACACCTACACGCTTATGCCCCATTGTACTTCAATAAGTTCATTTAGGAACCGAAGAGCTTCTAGCGTCACAAGCCTAATCAGTATTGTGATGGCTACCCAACTAAAAACAACAGGAACTCTAAGCAAATTAAGATATATATGCCAGACATGGGAAAGCTTAATAAATAATAAGAAATGGAAAAGTATAAGTTAAGCAAAAATTACCCTGTTCGATAAGGTATGTCCCCTTGGCGTAGTGGTTAACGACGTCGTATTAAGCGAGTTTGAACTCCAGTCGTGCTATTATGTTCATTTTTAGACAAATATCCTTGGGAAAAACAGAAATTCCGAACCTCTCTCCAGCGATGGGTTAAATATTACCACATCTGTTTTCCTACAAGGATGTCTGTCATTATATAAACCACGAAGGTTGATATGCCATTTAACAAAGAACCAACCAAACTAAACCTGCTCAGTTATTAGGTAGATGACCAATTAGAAGCTGAAGGTGCTGGAAGCAAACGTAAGATCTGTCTGCCAGACTAAGCAAAGTTTGTTAATACCAGCCACCATTTTTGCTTCTTTCACGTTTCTTACTTCCTTCCCCTCGTTGTTTTTTCTTTTAATTTCACAATTAACATCAATGTTCTTTGCTGCCTGATTTTATTCTTTCTTCTTTTTGTAGTAATCACCATTCCTTCTTTGATCTTCTTTGATCTTTTTTTAAAACTTTTTTCTATTTTCTCATTCTTTCTTTTTCCTTTTTTACACACTTTCTTTCTTACTTTCTTTCTTTTCCAGTTTTTTCTATTTCACCATAAGATCCCTTTCTCTTTCCCACTTTATTTCTTCTTTCTTTCTAATTAGTTTTTATTTACATTCTCCATCTTAATTGCTGTGCATTAAATCTTTTTTGTTTTCATCAATCGTCTATGAGTCTTTTTATATTTCCTCTCTCTTTTATTTCAGCATATCTATTTCTTTTTAGTTTGTTTGTTTCTTCACTCCTATTCCTTCTTTATTTCTTTCTTTCTTTCTTTCTTTCTTTCTTTCTTAATATTTTCTTCTTTCTTTCTTTCGTTATTTATTTCAACCATCTTTGCTCCTTTCCCAGGTTTTATTTTTCATCATTCCTTCTCTCCATTCTCTTTCTTTCTTCTTCGATCACTTTATTTATGTATTTATTTATTTAATCATTTCAATTTACGTTCTCTTTCCTTATTTTAAACCTTTCTTTTTTTTCATCAACCATCTTTGCTTCTTTCTATATTTTTATCTTTCTTTCTAAATGTATTCTCGAGTAACTTCCTTTTTTATTTCATTAATCCTGATTTTTATTTTTCTATTTACTTTTCCCTTTACTTTTCTTCTTTTTTTTCCATGTCTTCTTTTTGATTTCCTTCTTTTTTTTTCTATTTCGGTGGAAGCAGGTGTAATTATATTTTCTCTTCTGACCTTCATTTATTCCTTCTTTCAAATTTAATTATATATTTCTCTTCATTTTCATCCCGTCTAATTTCTAAGCAGAGTATATTATATTCCTTTTTTTAATTTAAATTCAGTAGAATATGTTTTGAAAATTTTTCTTTCTATTTAATTTTACTCCACCAAGATGTTGTTTATTTGTGAGGAATTTTCCAATCGAAAATGCACTTCGAGAACTGCGAAATACAAGATGTCAAATAAACAGGAGAAAACAAAAACAAAACACATGCTGATACTTATGCTTTGTGTGTGTCCCTGACAAGCGCATACGAACTTTAAATGTATGTGTACACAAGAATAAATTTCATTTGGTATGTATATATGTATAGAAAACCGGAGTAGCACCGATTGAAATCAAAGACGGCAGAGAATCAATTTTGTGAGATAAATAAGCAGAGAATAAGGCAAGTTGCAATCGAAAGTGGAATCGCATCGATAAATGAGGGAAAGGAAAAAAAAGATAAGATAGGAAGGAAAGAAGGCAAAAGAAAGGAAGAAAGACAGAAAGAAAGAATTGAAAATTAAAAGAAATAAAGAAAGAAGGGTGAATGAAATGATAGAAGGAAGAATTATATATAGAGAGAGAGTAGAAAGGAAGTAAAGTAAGAAAGAAGGAAGAAATGAAAGAAGTAAAAACTGAATTAAGAAAAAAATAAAGGAATGAAAGGATGAAAGAAATATATAAAGAAAGAAGGAAAACACGAATGAAAGAAAGAAATAATGAAAGAAGAGAGAAGTAATGAAAGAAGAAGGGAAATGAATACAGGAAAAAAAGAAGGAATGATGAAATGAAAGAAAGGATAAAATAAAGAAAGAAGGAAGGAAGGAAGGAAGGATAAGGAAAAATAGAAGAAGGGGGATGGAAGAAAGGAAAGAAGGGGGAAATATAGAGAAAGAGGGGAGAAATGAAAGAAGGAAAAAATGAAGAAAGTAGGAAGAAGAAAATTAAAGAAAGAAGAAAATAAAGAAAAAAGGAAGGACGAAATGAAAGAAAAGAGAAAATAAAGAAAGAAGGAAAGATTACATGCAAGTAGAGAGAAAATAAAGAAAGAAGGATGGAAGAAATGAAAAAAAAAGGAAGAAAATATAGATAGAATAAAGAAAAAATGAAAGAAAGGAGAAAATGGAATGAAGGGAGAAAATAGAAAAAGAATGTTGGTAAAAATTAAAGAAAGGAGAAAATAGAGAAAGGAGGAAGGAAGAAATGAAAGAAGAGAGAAAAGGGAAAAAGAAGGAAGGACGAAATGAAAGAAGGGAGAAAAAAGAGAAAGAAAGAAAAAATGAAAAAAAGAAGGAAGGAATGAATGAAATAAGGGAGAAAAGGAATAAAGAAAGAAGAAAGAAATGACAGAAAGGAGAAAATAAAGGATGAAATGAAAGAAAGAAGAAAATAAAGGAAGAAACGAAATAACGAAACTAGAATCAATTGGTAAAGAATCTAGAGAGATATTAAGGTAAAAATGAAATGAAATAAATTTCAGAAGGTAAAAGAGCAAAAAAATATTTTTTTTAAAATAAAAACAAAACTTAATACAAAAGAATGAATGCAACTTAAAAGTACAATAAAATAACGAACGTCGAAAAGAATCACAAAAGAAAAGAATGAATAAAATCAGAAACGAAATACAGGTTGCGAAGAAATACTTCCCGCATTTCAAACTGTCACCGGTGTGGTGGCAGTGTCATATAGCAAATGTCATACAATTTTTTTTTTTTTTTCAGATATGATTAGCTACAATCATAGCTTTGAACAGATATCTTTGTAAAGGTAGGTAAAAAGACTTATGGTCATACCTGGTGTTATTTCAGCAACGTTTTTGAATGCAAAAGATAGATAGATAGATAGATAGATAGATATGGTTCAATTTGGTTTAGTTGGGTTTTATGGGATATCAATTCTTGTTGTTAATTTAATGCTAAATCATATATATATATATATATATATATATATATATATATATATATATATATATACCCCTACGTACGGATAGAGTGTGACACAAGGTCAATTTTTAAGCGGAGTCTAACTGGTTTGAAGTCAGAGTTTCCTTTCTTCTAGTCTGCCCTACTATTTAATCATAGCTAGAGAGGTAATAACTGATTCATTCCTTTCCCAAGGGTATTAGTGCTATGTGAAATGCTATCAGCCTCGTGCAGGATTTTGAAAACGGGTCATCGTGTCCATCTCCTACGATGATAACCGTAACACACACACACACACACACACACACACATGGATATATATATATATATATATATATATATATATATATATATATATATATATATATATATCGGACAAATTGAAGAAATAATCAAATCAAAGTAATCAAAAAGGGATGAATTTATTTTAATGGAAAGTCAACATATAAACGTTTCGGTTTTGATAAACCTTCATCAGAACTTTTACATGATGAAAAATGTTGCTTGAGGAGCGAAGTGTGTTTTATATAATAAATTCCTCACTTTTGGATTATTTATATATATATATATATATATATATATATATATATTCGATCTTATGTATGTGTATGTGTCCGTTTATATCCATATAAATATGTCTTTATATTAATCGTAGACTGATTTATCTATCTATACTAGTCGGTAGGCTGCAGAATACACCGACTGCTTTTCTGCCACGGGGTAAGGCCCCTAAAAACCTGTGTCTTGGAAATGTCACTAAAACATCTGATAGTAAGGCTCTAATCCTTCTTTGTCATTACTCCCAAGTCTACTCTGACCTCGAGTGGTAGTGCCAGTTAGAAACCCATCTCTTCATCAAACAGAACTGTTCATTTTTTAGATAAAGGAATATTATAAATATTAACAAGATTTATTAGTGTTAAATAGCAATACTTAAAACCATTTACCTTTGGACGATTCAAGCTGGGATTGAAACCCACCCAACTTTACGTTAGACTTGATACCATACTGCTCAGCTATTTAGCGACATGTGTCAGCACGGGAATTATAAGGCATTATGAAGTAGCGTTGGTTTGCTTACATTTTGCCTAACATGATACCAGAGTGCACAATTCATTAGAAGATTGGTTTGGTTTCTTTGTTTAATCGCATATCAACCTTTGTAGGTTATTTAATGCCAAAGCTATTCTTCGAGAAGAACAGTAGTGGTACTATTAACCCATAGCTGGGAGGATAACGGGGTTCATACCTTTCCCAATATATATATATATATATATATATATATATATATATATATATATATATATATATAATGTGCCCTCCCGTACACCTCGGTGTAGTTGGTATTAAATGGGAACCATCGGGACGCCCTCGACTACGGTCATCAACTTCAGTTATTTACTACATATATATATATATATATACGTGTTTGTGTGTGTGTGTGTGTGTGTGTGTGTGCACTTATACGCACGTACACACGCATAAACTCCCCCACACTTGCCAGCAGACGTACGTATGTATGTACGTGTATACGTAAAGAAGAAAAGAAACAGGGGGAAAAAGACATTGTAACGAATTCAAGTATTACAGATATGAGTAGGAAAGTGTTCAAAATTTTCAGAAAATTGAGACACGAATAGAAAAGTGAAACTTCGTGAGAAAGAAAGTAATACATTGTTGTTAAGGAGTGCAAAATAAGGAGCTTAAAGAAGAAAGACAGGACTAGAGAAAAATATTAATGAGAACGAATGAAAGAGTAAAGATGAAAGAAGAAAGAAAAATTAAGGAAAGGAAATTGTGACGGAAGGGAAATATTAGAGATCTAGTAAAAATTTAAGAAGAACAAAAGGAAAAAAATCTCGATACCTGTGATAGATAGATTGATAGATAGATAGAATAACATTTTTAAAAAATAGGAAAAAGTCAATTGCAAAATCGAACCAGGAATAAAAGAAGATTAAATTTCAAGAATGTAAAAAGAAAGCAATGATTCTCTCACTCGATAGGGACACTGATTTCTTCATTATTGTCGCAGAAGAGATACATTAGCACTATACAGGTTTATAATATGCCTATATTGCGCACTACAAACGATAATGATAAAAGAAAATGATTTCACCTCTAACGTAAGAAGCGGGCGATATCCTGCAGAAACTATGACAAATGGAGACTATGTTGATGATCTGGGGCTTCTCGTAAATACATCTGACCAAGCTGAATTCCCACCGCATCCCCTGGAGTGAGACATTGAGGTATTGGCCTCAATGTCAAACTCAAATAAAAGTTCATGTGTTTTAAACCAAAAAAAGATTCATTGTCACTTTAAGTGGCCAAACTCTGAAATGATTATGCCAGTTCACATACTTCTGCAGCAAAGTCTCATCTACTGAAAGTGATAGCAACATACGCATTGGGAAGGTGTGGACCGCTCCTGATGGGTTATCTTTTATATGGTAATCAGACTTCTCTAATAAAATGAAACGGGATTCGTAACATCGTGTTATGCATTCCTCCACATGGACATCAACTATGTGCGGACACTGGATGCCGCCTAGAGGATCTATGAGTAGCGATAGATGATAGGAACTGATTTGAGAGAGAAAGAAAAACAGAAAGAAAAAACATCTGAGAATAGTGTTATCAACACGACCTGGCGATAGATAGATAGATAAGTTCAGGCAGAAGAAATACGAAAGTCGATAACCTATTCAAATAAGTATGAAATCTAAAATCTTATTTAGCTCAGAAAGTCGATAACAATCGGAAGTGAACATTATAAACAACAAAAGAAACAATAATGCCTTGTCAAATGTAATATTATTGATATTTCTATTATTGTCTCTTCTTACTATATGTGTATGTATGTGTATAATATTGGATTTGCAATGCTTCGCAATAGTTTTCTTTTTCCAGGAAGTTTCTGCATTTGTTTCTCCTTACATAAAATCACTTCAACACCATTATTTATTTTTCTTCTTTCTAGATATATTTTAATATTTGATGCAATCTCGAAACTTTCCACTGTTACTGATTTTATATCTTGGCAGATATTAAATTTGAAGATTCTTGTATTATATAATTTGATCAAAGGTCAGGCTTAATTTAGAAGACCCCTGTCCGGCAAGAAAAAAAAATGTTCAGTATTGCTGTTTCTCTTTCAAATAATATTTATTCGAAGACCTAGTAAAACATTTCGGTAAAATGCAGTGTCTTTCATCACATTTCTCAGTACTATTGTAATAAGCTGTCGGTCTCTTTCTACTATTGAAGTAATATTATACTTTACCCTGTTATGTATCTCTTTTGTAAGACCTTTCAAAACGGCATTCGACAAGATAAAAAGGTCTGGGAATCTGGAGAGTGACCTAAACCTTCATTGCTCTTATTTCCAGGTCTACTCTGGTCCGGATTGGTAGATCTGTTAGAAAATTATTAGCCATTAAGAATAATAGATACCCTACAACTGAATAAAAGTATTTGAAATAAAATAGTTACCTGAAGCTATAATTGTTTACGAAGGATTATTATTATTAGTTACTTGAAACTATATGAGTATGTGCAAATAATTAGTCATTATTAAGTAGAAATGATTATTTGAAGCCATATAATTATTGGTATTACATTGGAATACTAGAACCTATAAAACCATGCGCAAATTATTCGATTAAGATAAGAATATTATATATTATTTGACCGTGTGCAAAAACTCTTAAGAAACTAAAGGCAAACACAATTCCCTAACCTCCAGACATAAAATAATCCTCCATTGGTTGTGATCCAATTAAATTCAATCAACAATTGTACTACCTGAATTCGTCACAATGTCAGTATCTAAGTGGATTTCGGCTGGTTTGAAATCGAAGTTTTCCAAAATTTATACTACAATTTTGCTGGTTTATTCAGAATTTTTGGACCAAATGTAATCGGCAGGTAAATCTTACTTGCGTAGTGAGTCTGATTATTAATAAGACCCCTCTATAGTGGCCTTGCTCCAGATTAGGATAAATTTTATAAAATTTATACTTTTTAACGCTAATTTTATTTACTATTCTTTACAATTCATTTCTTTTTATCCTTCATTATAAATATTGACAATACATAACAGTCAACATGATCATCATTAAACTGTGCTAATAAGATGGAGTTTCCAGACTCTCTCAAAACCCGTCCCTATCGTTCCTGGCCGTGTGCGCATAGAGCTGATGTATTAAAACCTTGATGGTCAGCCAACACTGGTACAATCATGTCCATAAGATAAAGAAACTTGTGAGTTTGTCTTTGTTTCACCAGCAGTACCCAGCATGCCTTGTTCGTTTTGATTGGGTGTTTTGTGAGATTAGAGAGAAGTCGCAGTACAGCTGTTGTTTTGCCGGGTACTCTTTCCTGGATAGCATAGAGCGTTATTGTGTACTTCCCATCTTGCGTTTACTCGATGATTGGTGGTGCTTCACTTGTGCCTACACAATCAGGTGTATGCGAAGTGTATGATATCCAGCAACTAGTCTACATGACCCAGCGATATTGTAGTACTCTACCTTAGTACCGACACAGTTATAACTTAAAAAATTCTATGTTATCAGAGAGACCAGAACAACTAAAAATAACCATTAATAAGTATACACACACACACACACACACACACACACACACACACACACATATCTGTGCACACACACATCTGTGCGTGTATGTGTATGTGTGTTTGCATCTGTAATTATCTTCTTTTATTTGATTGTAACCTTAGAACTCCAACGCTAATTGCTTGTGAACTCCTGTCATTTCAATGCATACATTGGTGTTTGTTGATGGAAGCTTGAAACGAGAAGAGAGACGATTACCTGCAGATGTACTCGGATTGTTTTAGCTTAAAATTCATCAGGAAAGTCTTATTCATCCAGAGAGTAATTTAAATTCGCATCAGTATGAGTGAACACAGACATTTTTGAAGGAAATAAACAAAAAAAAAACTCATTTGAATAGAAAGTAAATAAAATTGTAATCCGTTGAAATGACACATTACTCCAACTTGGAAGTCACCCAAAAGTATAATCTTTGCTCAGACTTGGATTAATGAAAGTTTGTTGCCAAGATACATGAATGAGTTTGATATTTTGTATTTACATGTTTGAATTTTATTGGTTATAATTTTAATTGAATTTCTTCTGGAAGTGGGATTTCAAATTGTTAGTTCCAAAGAAGATTTTGTACAAAAAAGTATTTTATTTATTATATTTATCTTTGTAAGCATCAAGTACATGGGCTAGATATACAATTCTGCATTCACATGCGCACAAATACGCAATCACACACACGCACACACACACACACACGCACACACACACACACACAAATCCATATACTTCTTTATTAAAACGCATAAATATACACATATATACACACACATTTATATACACATACACTCTCTCTCACACACGTGTATATATATACACACACACACACACACACACACATATATATATATATGTGTGTGTGTGTGTGTGTGTGTAAGGGTCATTCAATAGATAAGCCGATTTTTTTCCAGAGCAGTTGGCAATAAGAAGCACTGTTTACAGTTACACCTTTTTCAGAGAAACCACTTGTGATGAGCCGTTTCCTGTCCAGCATCAACTTCGACAGCTGGTCAAGAACGTTGTCTTTACAAATGATTCACTGTGTTTCCCTTCCATAGTCTGTCTTTTCGATTAAGGCTTGTTGTGGTAAACCGATGTTTAGCACATTTGTAAATATTTCTTTAACTAAAACATCATTAACTGTTCAAATCTCACATTATTCTCTAAAAGTTTTCTTTTCAAGGGTAGAGCATTCTCTTAGATTTGCTGCCATTTTAAAAAGCCTCAAAACAAATATTTTCTGAGATTACAATAATCATTTATATAAACCAATTCCAAACAACCCAGTCTCCATTTATGTAAAATAATTTCCCCAAAAATGATTAAGCTTTTAAAAAAAAATTACCCTTATGTACTAAATGCCCCTCCTGTATATATATATATATATATATATATATATATATATATATATATATATATATATATATATATATATATATATATATATTGGGGGGTGCGTGTGTGTGTGCATGTAAATAATTATAGAACAAAATAGTTTTTTGAGATCATTTGTATAAACAATTAGTTTTAGAACACTTGAAATCGTACATTTGAGTTCAATTCAGAAGAGAAATGCAATGTAACATTTAAACTATTGTTATTACGATCAAATTTTAGTATCTAATAACTCATAAGGTGTTGATATGCCGTTAAACAAAATAAAAATCCAGCAATGTTGAAAAGAATTTTTGTGCAATTACTTTATATAATTTTATTCATTTTTTTTTTTTGATCATTTCTTTTTGTCATTGCGAAGTGAAAAAATGTTTTTTTATGAAGACGAACCAAATATAGAATTTTTATATCAAAGATCTCATTTGAATTTATACGGAAGAAATGACTTACATGCATCATGTAATGTCTTCCCACCGACAGTGCCCGGTAGACGGAGTATTTGTTTATTTGTTTAATGGCATGTCAACCTTTTTGGGATATTTTAATGCCAAATCCATCCTTCGAGAAAAAACCCATTGCTAGGAGGATAAAGGGGTTAATACCTTTCCCAAGGATATTTGTTCGAAAGTGAACCTTATAGCGCGGTGGAGTTCGAACTTACGTGACTGTGATTCAGCAATCAGGCGCTTTAAACATTATACCATGAGACCGAGGAGTGAAGATATAGGATAGACAGATAAGAAATAGGTCTGTGAAAGTTAGCGTTTTGACTCTAAAAGTCGCAGTCATTCAGTACTAAAGAGAAGATCTTTTGTATTTATTTATTTATTTATTTATTTATACTGATATTTTTCGAAATCCGTTTTTAATGGACACTTTTTGAAGACGCAAGGAGTCTCTTTCTCTTCAGGAAACGCGTTTTGGAAACTGACAGAGATTTGGATATTAAATTATCAAAGTATTAAAAAAACGTTTGGAAATAAACTAGAAATGCATGCTCGTCATTTTTTTTATCACCGCGGATCAAGTGTCAATATTCCAGTGAAAATACAACGTTACATTTTTATCTTCTAAAACTATAATATATATATATATATATATATATATATATATATATATATATATATATATATATATATATATGTTTCTTTTTTTGTTTGAATTTATGGCATATCAACCTTTGTAGGTTATCTAATGCCAAATCCATTTTTATACAAATAAGCAGTTCTATTTCAAACAATTCAGTTTAACGTAAGTACACAATTTAATTGTCTAAAACATTTCTATTTCAAGCTATTCAGTTTACTCAATTGGTTATAATTCAAAAACTTCAGCTTCGTATAAGTATAGTTTTTGTCAAAACAGTTATATTTCAAACAATTCGTAGTTTAAATTTAAAAACAGTCCTATTTCAAGCAATTAAATTTAGCGTAGTTACACTGTGTAGTTCAATTTGACTCGTAGATAGGACCCTATCAGGTGCTACCACTCCAGGTCAGAGTAGAGATGGGAGTAATGTCATGTACTCCGCATTCTCCAAAGCGCCAGCATTACTGGAACTTCACCATCAGATTGTTTAGAGTCAGATCCAGGGCACTCGTTGGGGGAAGGGGTCTTACCCCTCTGCAAAAATGCAGTTGGTGTATTCTACAGCTCCAGCTGATTGAGCAATATATATATATATATATATATATATATATATATATATATATATATATATATATTGTTTATCTACAATTAAATGATACATTTCTCCTTCAAAGTAGTCAATTTCACTATTGATACATCATTTCTAACGGGTTTATTTATCTATTTATTTATTTATATATTCTATTTTTTTACATTTTTTTTTCATAATTGTTACATTCTCCAACGACCATGCGCACCCACATAGCAAAAAACTATAACATTGTTTATCTGAATTCATTCAAATAATCTGTTCGCCTCTTGGATAGAAGTTTCCACTTCCAAGCGACAATGGAATCTAACACTTATGTTTGTGGTCTACTCAAGTGGCTTCGAGTTGTTTTGGCCTCGGGCAATAAAGAAGAAGCCTAAGAAATGCTTTAAGGAAGAGATCTGCGGAAAATGTCATAACAAATCTTGTGTAAAACATTTCTGCAAATGAAATTTTCCTTTGAATCTATTGATATAAAGAGATTCGGTTTGTGCCATTTTTTTAAATTGACAAAAATCTGGAATAAATTTCCATCTTCATTTTTTTTCCAGAAATGTAATGTATACTATTTTCTGAACTTGTATTCATTTGTATTAGTTGTAATGTATAACCTCAACATTGGGCTTAATTTCTCAAATTTGAACGGTTCTTGACGTATTATTTGTAATATAAAATTTAAGGTTTTGTGTCAAATTTAAAAGTTTTATAATTCGTACAAATACATAATTGCATGTATCAAATAAATGATACAATATTTAATCTTTTAAATACAACCTTACGACCACTTGCTACTTTTAACATCGACCTGGAACATTCTCTAACAGCCGAATACATCTACAAATAAAATATAATTGCATTTAGACTCTAAATATTATTGAAATCTGGACGTTTCTCATTCGCAAGGCAGAGTCTATTTCGTGTTATATCCATTTTTGCTTAATCCATTGTTCGCTGTTGGACAATATCATAGAATCAGTTTATAATGTCTCCAAATTTTTTATATTAATGTCCGAAAAATCCTGAAAAATTTATATCATGTAAATTAGAGACAAAATATCGGTAAGATATTTACCGTTTGCATCTATTTGCCACTTTTACAGCTGTAATAAGCTTAGTAATCTCATAGAGCAGTCTCTTGCATTGACTGTTTTATTCGAAAGAATTTTTTTATGTTTAGAAATTAGTTTAGTAAATATTGTAAGTGGTTTGTAACAAGACAGATGGTTCTGCTTTTCTCAGTCGTCAATTTTAAAAGATAGGGAAAAACTGTAATTCAACTACACATTGTTTTACTTATATTAATTCTTCCAATTCTCTAGTGTTTTCGATTTCTTTTGAATAGTGAAGTGTTGTATTCTGAAGTCATGGGCAAAAAGACATTCTTTTCTCGGATATATTTTGAGATTTTTAATCATTGTCAAATATGCTGATTCTTTACATTTAAAATTCAAAAGTAAGATGATTTTAATTTTATGAATGATGGATGTACGAGATTTAATCCATAATCCATTATTAATTAGAATTATAAAATGAAAAATATGACAATCAAAAATTAGTATGGGTGGTACTATTTACCAACCCCTCCGCTCGGGCAGGATATGACACAAGGTCAATTTTTAAGCGGAGTTTAACAGGTTTGAATTCAGAGTTTTTCCTTCTCCTAGACTAGTTGCCTCACCAAGGCTGAAGAACCTAGTCCGTCCTACTATTTATCCATAGCTGGAGGGAGAATAAGGGGGTTCATACCTTTCCCAAGGGTATTTGCCCGAAAGTGAACGTAATAGCGCGACTGGAGTACGAACTCGCGTACTACGATTCCGCAGTTCATCGCTTTAACCATTACACCACGAGGACACCCCCAAATTAGTATGGGTGGTGGTGCGGGAACCTCAAAAGAATATCAAATTTCTGTTTATTATTTTTACAAATTTATTTTATTTTATTAGGAATAGAAAGATAATGTATGGATTAAGTTGATGTAAAAAGTACACAGCACCATATTTTGTACCATGTTAGTAATTTTTTATAAAATTCTTTTGCATTTTGTGTGCATACACTTTATTTTCAGATGATTTTACTTTATCTTAATAAAAATCATGACTGAATATGCATTGTTTAATTTCTTTATTGTTTTACTCGTAATTTCCATATTGCCCAAGTACAAGACCAAGTCTTCTCAAAGTGGTTCGTATAGACCCCCTGGGGTCAGTTAAATATTGGCTGGGTGAAAAAATGTATAAGCGTCTTCAGTGAATGAGTTTACCTGTTTGCATTTACAAATCTCTTAATTATTAAAGAAAAAAAAAATCATGAAGACTAGAAGCCAGATATCATACACTAAGCAGAACGTTTGATTAGGTGACCACTTGTTGTTATGTTTCATTCACATCCGATCCGTTCAAAATATAAAGGTCATTTAAATGCACGATAATATTCCTGATCTCCTCAATTCCAGACAAATCCATACTTCCCATAAGATATAATTCAACAAATAAAGGCGAAATAGCATTTGCATTCATAGCTTGCCGATTCTCTTTTTCATCTAAATTGTATTAAACACAGGTAAATTTAGATTGGTAATTCAATATTCAATTAATTTATTTGGAGGTGAATTGAAATTTAATTTACCTACAAAGGGAACATTAAGTAAATGATTTGAAACATTTTGATCCAGGGTAAAATCTGGAACTCTCCAGGATTATATGCCTATTATATAAAATGAATATATATATATATATATATATATATATATATATATATATATATATATATATATATATATATATCTTTAAGAAAAAAACCAAAGACCGGTTAATTTAGGATTATAAATTTATTTTTATCCTGTTTTTCAGTTTCTGGTGTAAACCAAAAACACGAAGAAAAATATAACAGGACTTCTTCAGATCCAATGGATAAATAAAACAGAATAGACACGTGGGGTGGAGGGGGGGAAGATTAAGGAGTTACCTTCTTGTTTTATTGAATTTCCGTTTATTTATTTACCTATTTATTTTATTTTCGAATTTCTTCCGCAAGTTATAATTACGGTAATTTAACTTTTTTATTTATTTGTTTAATTTATTTTCTTTTCATGTTAAGTTCGATAATAAACTTTTAAGAGAAATATTAATGCTTATATTAATTTTGATACCATTTATGTAGCTACCTATTTTTTCCTAGTGTGTGTATTGGATACGTTTTTTCTTCCCGGTTTCACTATTTATTTCTATGTTTTTAAATTTTTTTAGTCTATAATTTAAATTTAGTCTTATTTCTACATCTAGCCATTAATTCACTTCTCTTATTTAATAACTTATCAGGCCATTTATGTGTTACAATATGTATTTTCTCTTCTACCGTCAAAACTATTTGGAGTATTTGATTTTTTCAAAATAGACCATCGTATCTCAGGGGTTAACCCTTTGTTTTTTAAACATCAGAATTGTTTCGATAGTGCCGTATGGCGTTTTAGGTGTTCGTGGGAGAAGGTAAATTCATGGTTTGAATACCTCTCCTTCCATTTAGTGGACGTCAACCCGATATAAGTTTACTTATCTGTAAAAGAGAATATTACAGATAACTCTTCCCCCTCCACCCCACGTGTCTATTCTGTTTTATTTATCCATTGGATCTGAAGAAGTCCTATTATATTTTTCTTCGTGTTTTAGGTTTACACCAGAAACTGAAAAACAGGATGGAAATAAATTTATAATTCTAAATTAACCGGTCTTTGGTTTTTTCTTAAAGAAATATTGCTCTGTAAAAAAATTACATCATTGAGCTCTCCACCAGGAAAAATTAAATGTTCAGCTCCTGAATGATTTTCTTGTCCTGAAGGAATTACTCCCAACTCTGGTTTAACTGGACCGAATAATACTATATATTTATATATATAAGTTATCCGACCGTAGTCGAGGACGACTCGAAGGCTCCCTTTTCAATAGTTTTCCCCCCAGGTTAAGGGGAGAGCACTACTCCTTTCCCTGGAATTCACCACTTGCTATTGATTGTTTCCTTATAATGTTGAGTGTTAAGTAAGTCAGTATCAAGTACCATATTTTTCGTCTTTGGTATAATTCAACCTGGTATTGAACCCCGGTCTCCCGGACCATTGGCGACACTCAAACCATTATGCCATTGGGCTGGTTTAAAGCTCATCGTCTCACACCTCTCAAGCAGTTATTTTTCTTTATTTTTACAAGATCAATTGTTTGTTTGTTTTTTTTAAGAGCGCGGGGATTACTCGTGACATTCATTTATTTATTTTTTTTTTTTTTTTTGGCTATTTTATTTTTTACCGTTTAAATGAAAGGTCTTATAAAGAAGTATTACTAGGATTGCATTACTTAATCACGAATGAACGAGTTGAGATGCCGTAAAAATCAATTAACCAATCAATCTTATGAAATAAAATTTCAGTGCTGATTGTTTTAAATAGAGATTCTGGTAATCGTTAGCTTCGTTTTAGAAACACCATCACTGCGCAACCATTCTTCAAGTAAGGATACAAACGACCCAATAAACAACTTGACAACCGATAATGATCTTCACCTGAAGTAGACAGAAAAAAGAAACAGTCAAGACTTTGTGGGGCGAAAAAAAATCTGAGAAGACACAGGTTAAAAAATATTTTGTTTGATCGAGTAAATTCTTACGGTGAACAAATCGTATATGAAAAGAGCGTCTTTCTCTCTTGTTGCTTAAAAATTAGCAGAATAAAGAAAACGCTTTTCTTTTTCGTTCTTTCCTTTTTTTTTTTTTTTTTTTTTTTTTCTACTGAACCTTGTATCTCTCATCTTAATCTTCCTAAGCAGATATTTTCCTTTTATCTTCACAAAAAGAATTTTATTCTTTTGAACTTGTGTTATTTTTCTTATTTCATTTTTACCTTTCAAGTAAAAGGTCTCCTGTAAAAATGCTTGTTGAAATGCAAGTTTTCATCAGAAAGAAAAAATAATGATCGGGTCATAACTTTGATGGTTTACGTTTACCAAACTGTTTGATTGTTGTATTTGGAGAATCAACAAATTTTATTCAAGTTTAAATGTGTGTAAAAGTAAATAAACGCGTAACCACGGCTGTGGACCAATTTTTCTTATCCCATGATTCTACTGATGATAAGATTTTTCTTAAAGATTCTATATGTTTTATGCAAAGGAAAAGGAAAATTTCTTTTAATTTACTCTAAATTAAACGCACAGATAATTGACTGTGTCGCCAAGGAATAAATATTGTTTTAAAGATATTTTGTAAAAAAATCTTCAAACCAAAGAAACCAGAGTTTTACTATTTCTATTGGCATATTATACAGTTGGGATATTGATCCAGCTAAAGAAAATATTATCAATCGTTAGCATTATTTTTTTTCTCATGAATTCCTTTATTCCATGAATCATTTCTACTCGAGCCCTTTCATTTGAATGATTTTTTTCTTGTTTTAAGGTAATTTCTTTTCCATTTTTAGTGAGACTCAGTGTCGCAGAAAAATGCTATCTGTTTTAAGATACTTCGAAAATATAACTACAATGTAAGCTCAAAAATATATTACTCATTTATGAATAATGAAACCCTCATGTTAATTACATTTTTCTCGCCTAAAGACGGAATTTATTTTTATTTATTTGGTTCAATCAAATATAATGGGAACAAATACTATTTGGTATTATTTTTTTACTAAAATCTACTGAGTTAAAAATCTGCTGCCCATAATAGAATTGCATAAATATACACGAGAGATATACTTGAACTGGTTCTAATAACAGAATTTTACTATTTCTATTTGAATATTATACAATCAGTATGGATATCAATAGATGTAATTTGTTACCAAACTCTTCAGAATTGAAAATAATTACATAAACATATATAATCATTATATTTATTTTTTGGATTGATATATATTTACGTCTTTTGAGACAGATCTTTCTTTTTTTTTTTAATAAGTAATACATAACGATATCGGTTTTCACTATAATTTCCCACTAAAAATAATTAACAATGATTAATTTTCTTCTAAATGAAAGATTCTGGAGTTTTACTCTTTTTATTGATATATACAATTGGAATATTACTGGAATATCATACAAAAAGAACGGATATTATTATGCATCATTTATGGCCAAAATAGAACAGAACATTTATTGTTGGACTGTTGCATATTAATATTTTTGCTTAGTTTTCTTAATGTAGAGTTTGGTAATAAGTGACACGTCATGATATACGTTTTGACTATAATTTTTCACAAGAAATAATACAATCCTGATAACTTTGGATTTGAAGAAAATTAATCTTTTATGTAAGAATTAAGAAGACTGTATAATTTTTTGGGCAATATTTTTGATGGATTACAGTAAATAATCACAAATACAGATCACATGCATGTTTCAATACAAGAAGTACATCAGCAGAAGTCAGACCCTATGCACAGATAAAAATCGACATTGTCATTTAGAGTTTTTCAATTTTATATAGTTTCGGTGTATTTTCCCGAAAAGAATAATTCATCTCACTGTTAGTCCTTCCAAAGCAGTGTTACCTGTGAGAAAAAAATATTTAAAATAGAATATAAAATAAAACAAGACTGAAAATTTTAAAGAGAAGCGAAAATCATTAAAAGAAACTACTTTATAGAAATTGTATTTCTCAGAAAACTAGAAGTTTTTTCATTAGTCTTCAATGTTTTTCGGGGGAAGCAGACAAGATTTTTCTAGAAAATGATTATGCGAGAAAATCGAATATATACACTGTCTATTTAAAGAGAGAATAACTAATACATTTTTTAGGACATAAGATGATTTCTTTTCCCGTTTTATGCAGGACCGAGCGTCGCGGGAAAGAATTTTCTGTTTTAAGATACTTGTGTTAATATTCCTACAGTGGAATTGAAAAAAATATGTTGCTTGTTTAAGGAGAAAGAAATACTAATGTTAATTATATTTTTCTCGGATTAAAAAAAGGAATTTCTTTTTCTTTGTTTGGTTCTATTTCTGCTTGAGGTTTTTGACGAAATTTTTCTGCTGAAAGAAACTCTGAAAATGTTGAATCAAGACAAAAAAAGAATAAGAACGTCATTGGCTGAAGAAAAGTTTTGTCTCGGATTTCACTAAAATACGCAAATTAGTCGGCAAAAAGATATTCGCATTACTGAAATATTTCGTAGATTATCGACATTCAAGAGGATATTTTTGAAGATAAAATTCTGCATGATCTATTTAACCAGAATTTGGAAAGGGATGAAAAAATGATTTCAGCATTACAGATAACTAGACGACACCTGAATACGTTGGGTTACTAAAGTAATAGCGGCACATATTAATATTGAGAAAAGATTGAATAATTCTACTTACCATTGCTATCAAAAATTTGCTTCGCTTCAGGCGTAAGTATTTAAGCATGGATGTAATGAAATATTAAATTTTATTAGAAAGACTAACGAAACGAAATGAGAGTGCATATAAAAAGATTACACTTATTTTGATTTTATTCAAATTGATTTCTCTCTGTCTCTCACTCTCACTCTCTCTCTCCCTCCCTCCCTCTCTCTCTCTCTCTCTATATATATATATATATATATATATATATATATAGGATTATTTTTTATACTTTTGAGAATAAAGTAATAATATCAGAAATCGTTAACACTAAGTACTTATTCATCAAACCCCATTTTTGTTAAAATTAGTCTATGATTATTCCCACCATATATTTCCTTCTTTCTTTCTTGGAATGTATTATCTTATTTATGTATATGATCTTTCTTTCTTTCTTTCTTTCTTTCTTTCTTTGTATTTGTTTGCTTATTTGTTTCCTTGTTTTTTTTCTTTTATTTTTTTCTTTCTTTCTTTCTTTCTTTGTATTTTCCTTCTTTCTTTCTTTCTTTCTGTATAGATAATTATAGAAAGGACGTTCAGCGCAAATTCAAACCTCCCAAAATCATCATTCAATTGCAAATCGAACTAGAAATTGCCTTATCTTTAAAAATTTTAAGCGTAATAATTTGATACAAATGTCGCTATCATGCACCATTTGCGCTGGATTATGATCACACACACACACACACACACATTTGTCAGTATAGCTTAAATGCACAGTCAACGGCGCTGGGTAACTCGCATAGACGAGATGTCTACGCAATTCCAAATTAGCCATATATGCTCTATCATCGTTTTTGAGCATTCTTTATTTATAAATTAAGCAACCTGTATATATATATATATATATATATATATATATATATATATATATATATATATATATATATATATATATTATACAAAATAACGATCATTAGTATTTCAGGTATAATTATTATTAGCTCGACATTCAAAACTATAATTTATAGCTCGTCTTAAGAGGAATTATTTTCTTAAAAGTTTGAAATACGAGCAGCTAATTGGGGATTATTTGTTTGCTTTCTTGCTTGCTTTCTTGCTTGCTTTCTTGATTTTATGGCATATTAACTCTTGTTGGGTTATTTAATGCTGAAGTCATTTTATCAATTAAAATATCCAATGTTAATCAGTACACAAAAACGCATCCTCAATCCTTTTAAACAGATTTTCAGATTTACTTGCAATATCTGTGTTTTAAAAGTAAAAATGTATCTTCACAATCGTTTTAAGCATTATCTTAAGCAGATCTTTTTGACCAACCAATGGGACTTTAAAAGGTACAACCACTTTTTGTGTGAATGGGATTCGGAGTCATAGCAACAATCAAGTGACTTCACACACCTCAGATCTCCAGAACTGGAGCCTCCACATTGGATGCATTTTACTGTTATACATAGGACATTTGATTTATGTGGTGGGGGAGTACACTTCTACAGTTGATGAAACTGGAGATTTTGAGACAGCCAACGAAAACCCCAAGAATGAGCAAATGGTTATCTGATTTGCTCGGAAAATAAACTAACGTGTAAATATATTTCCTTAGTTAAGCCTAATTCTGTGTTGTAATCAATGATCAAATAAGGATATAGCAGTGCAAAGAATAAGAACCGACGGCATTAACTTCGTAACCATCGTCTTTCACCTTCTTATATATATATATATATATATATATATATATATATATATATATAGAGAGAGAGAGAGAGAGAGAGAGAGGGAGGAAGGGAGAGAAGAAAGCTAGGGGGAATGAAGGAATTGAAATTAGAAAAAGGAATAGAATGGGAAATGTGTTATTGCTATATGAATTTCTTTATACAGGAACAGAAATGATTTAAAGAATATCCACCCATATATAGGAAGAAAGAAACAGATAGATAGATAGATAGATAGAGAGAGAGAGAGAGAGAGAGAGAGAGAGAGATACGGAAGGAAGAAGGGAAGGAAGGAAGGAAGGAAGGAAGGAAAGTAAAGAAGAAACATGCATTGATAACAAAGATGGAAAGAAGAAAAAGCCATTAATAAGAAAGAAAGACAGAAAGAACAAACAAAAGAAAATACCTATATAAGAAAGAAAGAAAAAAAGAAAGAAAGAAAGAAAGAAGGAAAAAAAAGAAAGAAACTACTATATATATATATATATATATATATATACATATATATATATATAATGAGAACGAGAAAGGGAGAGAGAGAGAAGGGTAAGAGAGAGGGGGTAAAACTGAAAAGCGGGAGGATTTGCCATGTTATAAGGACTTGTCTGTATTTTTAATGTTCTTGTGGGACAATTCATTTCGCGTGTCTCTTTCACTTTACAAAGGCTCGCATATTTTCGTGATAAATGATTCTGTGTCGCCATTAAGCCATAGCTCTCTTGTGGTGCGCGTGTATACGAGACATTGTTTGTTTATCTCATTAATCAACTTCGATGCGAAGGCAGCAAATGTGGAAAAGTGGAGCCGGGCATTAAGAGTAATGAAATGTCGAATTACCGAGAAGAAATGTCGGTATATAGAAAAACCGGTGCAAAGTACTTGAGAAAATGAATGAGGAGCTTAAAGAATGAGGAGATTTAAGAGCGAGAAATCGATGCAATATACAACGAGAAATAAAACAGGGTTAGCGTATTAAAAATATGAGGGAAAAAAAAACGGAGAGATGAAAAAAAAAATATATATATATAAGAGAGAAATTATAGAGGGGGGGAAAAAGAATGCTTAAAGCAGAAAGGAAAACGAACATGAGTGGCCTGCCTCATGAAAGGTCTGCATTTCTCACTGGAGCAATGATCGACGTTTTAACATACCTAAAAAAAAAAAAAGAAAAAACGAAAAAAAGGACATTTTCATTTTCTGTTGTTGTTTTTTTTTTTCAATATGATTTTCTAACAAGTAGATGTTTATTTTGTTCTACACACAATTCGACCGGTATATTTTCTGATATTCTTTTCTATATAGTATCCCTCTCCATAAAGACTCCGTCGACTGTATTTCCTGCAGAGGGTAAAGACCAACCAAAAAGTGTATATGACATTAAACTGAATCTGATAGTGAGGCAACACTTCTGACGATCTGGGGAGGGCCCTAAGTACACCTTAATGGCCACCACTCCCAGGTTCCGCTCTGACCCACAGTGGTAATACCTTTTAGGTTTCCATATATGGGCCAAGTAGAACTCTTTGAAAAGAATACATATTTGATAGGACTGCGTTCAAAAAATTTTAAGAATCGATTACTCAAAAAATCTAAATACAATCATATATTGAATGCGATTCTATAAAAACCTGTACAAGGCTCTTACTGTGATATTTTTTCGACATCCCAAAAACAGTATCAGCGTCCTTTTTAAGAGTCACTTTGGAAACGCTCATGGCGTAACAGTCATCGTCATATGAAGTGGACACAACTACAAGGGTTCAAATCCAGAGTGAAGTTTCATAGCGCTAAGACCATGGTGAAAGGTATGAACTCTGTTATTCTCCCTCTAAATGAGAATAATTAATCGGGCAGATTAAGCTGTTTAACCATGGCATGGCACCCGCCTAGGGAAATAAGTAATGGAATTTACAGTACTGTAAAATCTGCATGTGACACAGAACTGAGACGCTAGGAAGAATAGCTTGCCAGATTAATTACTTAACAAATCATTTATTATCAAAAAGACATCTATCAAGGAAAATCCCAATGGAAGAGTACACAAGATTGAATCGATTGTAGGGGTGCATTTTCTGGGCTTCCAAGGTCTGTTGCAACTAGAATAAAAACAGGACTTAAAAATACTGAGTTAACTCATAATCATAATATCAAAAAATATTGAGAAATGCCTTTTATGTTCCTTATTATTAAATATTTTAACAGTTGTTCTGAAATAAAACTCGACAGCTTCACAGCTCATTGAATTATATGGTGCCGGGTGTATGGATGGTTAACAAGAGAGTGACTAAAATAAACGCTGAGATCTGAATGACATTTTTACATCATTTGGTTTCTTTTTTAAATGGTGTATCAACCTACAAGGCTTATTAAATGCCAAATGCATTCATGTAAAAGAATGGTAATAGTACTATTTAACCCTTAGTTGGGGGGATAAGGGAGTTCATATTTTCCCCAAGGTCCGAAAGTGAATGGAACAGCATATCTGGAGTTGGAAATCGTTCATTAGAATGTCGAAATCCATCTCGTTAACCAGTGGGACTTGGAGAATTTTTCTCAGAAAATTTGTATTGTAGAACATCCTATCATAATAAACACACATTTACTATCTTATGTTAGCTTATTCAGTGGAAATAAGGCCAATACCTGATGATCGGTATATAATCGAAAACATTGTGAAATTAAACATCATACTACATCAGTTTTATGTATAGAAGCACAACATGTAACAGTTGTCAACGTACAATATATGAGGGTTGACAATTTTATTGAGTATATTCTTCAGACATGAATGCACAAACCATCAGCTAGAATTAAATTTGATTCACGTATTCAGTTTATCAAGTCGATAATGTTTAACATCAACTCAAAGTTAGAGTGGAAACATTATTTAAAAAATAGGAAATAGAAGCAGAAATTAAGAATTAAAGAAATTGAAAAAAAAGAGATTCAAATTAAAGAAAGTGTTGCAGATAAGAGAATGGAACCGATTTTTTTTAAAATATCATGGTGGAAAAAAGTCGCTGTGTGCCAATTAAGAAAAGTGAACATAAGGTGGGATCGAAAAATAGAAGAGAAGCAAGAAAAACAAGTTAATGAAGAACGCGTGAAAGAATGAAAAGAAAACTGAAATTAAAAAGTAAGATACGAAACAGAAGACAGCTGATTATTGACACAATTGTTAAGATAGAAAAAAAGTAAACAAACATACAGTGATTAAAAAAAAAGAATACAGGTTATCAAAAATCAGATGTTGGTTATGCTAAAAAGTTAATTAAATGTTTTTTCAATTGATAAGTTAAAAGTTTCCCAAACTTAGCATAACTTTTGAAAAACTTATATTCACATCAACCTATTGGTATTACAATTTGTTCACACAATCACATCCACCCACCACAAGCACGCGAGCATATATATATGTATATATATATATATATACTCGTGTGTATATATATATATATATAAGGTTAAACGTGCCGTGAAATATGTTTTTTATGGAAAATATATTTTGTCATTTTTGTTAATCGATATTTTTAACTTGCATACTTCTAAAATTTTTTGTATTAAACATATATTTTATATATGATACAAGAGAGTTATTTATTAGGATACAAATAGAGGTCACCTAGTGAAAGTCAAACTCAATAGATTGGCTGCTGACCATTATTTAACAGTAGGTTATTCTATATTTACTTTTGTAAATTCTGAGGACAAGGGAAATAACTCAGTGTTTTTTGACATTTTTAGTGAATTGCAGTATTACACACAAAAATATATAAACAAATACAAGTAATTTTGTCATATATATATATATATATATATATATATATATATTTCTTTATTTATATATGAGAGGGAAAGACAAACAGAAAACAAAAATAAAACAAGAAATCTGAATAAGAACGTACAATGAACGCATAATACAATTCTAGATGGGCTGACATGCCTTTAAAATCAATCAATTACATTATTTTTTCTGTCAGGGCTGCTTTTGTATTTCTACTTAATAAGCAAGTGATTTAAAGTCACTTCACCTTCATCAGGAAAAAATGCTTGTAGTTTTTATATTTATCTTTGTTTCCCTTTTCATATTCTTCTTCAAAAAAATTGATGATGATATATTTTCTCTAATGTAATGAGAAGAGAAAATTATTTCAATTGTTTTTATTATTTCTTTCAGTATAAATATTATGGCTAGTGCCCTAATGAGCGTTCCTGATGTAGTGTTCTTGCAGTTAAGGAAGAGATTTGGCGACCCGGCTTGACGAATGGTATCCGCCTGACTGTTGGGTGTTTCCGGCACGTCAATATCTTACTTGACCATCTTCCAGAACTTTCTTTGTGTAGAATTCCAAATATGCCTCCTAATTAAGTACAAAATGTTGATCCAATGTCCATAACACGAGGGGGTACAATTTGTTTTGCTTTCTTTTTTTAAGCTTCAATAAAAAGTTTCTTCCTGCTGACATTAGTCATTCGTGATGATTCCTAAAAGGGTTTTTGTTCAATTAAAAAAATGAACAGGTTAAAGTAAAAGAATTGCTTTAACTTCCTTAGATTTTATGCGTCGTAACAAAACTCTCTCAGTGGAGACTCAAGATGGCGGATACTGCAGAACAAATCTAAGAACTGTGTTCGAATTTGAGCTACGGTGCTTTAGATTCAATTTATTTTTCAATTATGACAATTATGGCAAACGATTGAAAGTTGGTTAATTTGGACATTGAACTTAAATTACAATCTATCACCTACTTCCAATATTTCACATATAAAACTTCAAGAAATACAGAGAAGGATGGTCTACCTTGCGGGATAGACTTCTGCTTATTCTTCACTAGTGCTTGATTGATTGTTTTTACGGCATGTCAACCTGTTTAGGGTTATTTTATGCCGTGTGGTTACAGAATAACGTTTATTGTTCATTTATATTTACATTATTTGTGTAGTTATTTCTTAAATATTTTATTGCACAAGATCCTATCAAATACAAATAATTTTTAAATTGATCTATTTGGTCGAACAGAAACTCTCGCCGAGTAATAATGCATGTCAGAGTGGACATGGAAGTGATAGCAATTAAGGTGTACACTAAACTCTTAAAATCTCTAAAACTGGAATCTCACTATCAGATGCAATTTTGTATCATACGCTGGACACATCTTTTTGGGGAGGGCCCAACTATTCTAAGCCCTACCAACAGGGTGAAATAGTGCTGATTAAAAAAAATGTTCTAATTATGATTTTCATTGCAATTAGGCTCTTCGGAACGGAACATATATAGATATATTCACTTTAAAGTAATGAAAAAATGTATTATAATAATTAGAAAAAGATCAGTATAGACGGTATTTACCACGATGAATGATGTGCTCAAGCCGAAACTGCATAAGACACAACATACCAATCTCTTCAACTGTACTTTTTCGATTGTGAAATTAGACGCAATCGAAATGTGGACTATTACGGGAAAGAATTAATAAAGACTGATTACGGACGCAGAGGTCAATGAAAATATCCTTGATGGCAACATCATTGCATGATCACATCCTAAGCGAGGTAATTCAGTGGAAGAGCGGAGTAAATGACGTGATAACGAGTGCCGGAAAGCAGAAATTCTGCTCGTCTAGACACTTTGTAATGCTTACAAACCGCAGATAAACCCATGCATTTGTCGATGAGTATCAGAGAGACTAGAAACGACTATTCCGAAGACCTCCAAGACAAAGGAAGAATGAAATCGTTAAGCCGATTCGGATTCATGTGGCGGTGAAGGATAAAATGAAAAAGGAATAGAAGTGATTTGTGACCAGCAATTGAAAAATATCAGGAAAACCTGGCCAATGAAAGGTTAAGGGAAGTATTCATTATAAAATTCTGCAGCATAGAAACTATGTAACAAAAATAGCAACATCTATTTTTTTTATTTACTCAGCACCTCCTCAAAGAACATGATGCTACGTATGGTAAATTTTTAAGCAGGGTACAGCTGTTTCTATTTCAGTCTACCTTATTCTAAATGAGTTGCCTTACCAAGGCGAAAGGATCCTGTCTGCCTCTATTGTTTCCTTATTGTTAACGGATGAATACTTGGATTCTTTATTTTGCAAAGGCCATTAGTGCAAAGTGAAAACAATAGCTTTGTCCGGGATTTGAACCAAGGTTGTCAATTTCATTTCCTTCCACGATAGACATTACATTAAATACCATCTATATAGTCAAAAATGAAATTGGATGAAGTATACTAATTCATATTTTTGCAGACTATAAACACGTGTGGCACAATAGACTCTTGAAGAAGAGCACAAGCAATGGCATCATAATCCTTACCATCCTCCTCTATATCTCAGATTGTAGGTTACTTATCGTAACCACCTTCGACTCTTCGAGCGGTTCGATAAACACTGTTTCTTCCCTATCCTGAACATATCCTGAATTGATTTATTCATCAATACTGAAGTCCTTTAAAAGTGAAGATCATAAGCATGAAGGCTATGCTAATGAAGTCCTAGTTATGCTAGGCAGGACATGTCTCCAGAACGGTGACCCATCCCCTGCCCGTGATCATAATGGGCGGTGGGCTCCGAGCTGGCCATAGCGACAGAGATGCACTAAGGAACTGATTAAAAAATGACTGAAAAAAATCTCCGGGTGCCTGTTACATCGAGCCGATGGTTCACTCGCGCTGAAAAGGTTCCCTACTAACTACGTTGTCTCCTCCTTTGAAAACACCTTCAGGAATACCCTCAAGAACAAAGTACATATGAAGAAACGGCATCACACTTTTCCATAAAACCCTGATCCAACAAGACTACCAGTCCAGCATTGGCCTTATCAGGCACGATCGTGCTTTCAGCCGGAGTGGACCACCCATTTCTTGATCTTCGTTTATGAAGCCCAGTCATGATAAGGATGATGATATGTGTATGTTTGCGTACGAATATGTGTGTGAGTGTGTGTGTTTGTGCGTGTTTCGTGCATGCGAGTGTGTGTGTATTTGTGCGCGAGTAAGTGTGTGTGTGTGTGAGTTTGCTTGTGTGTAAGTGAGTGTGTACCTGTATGTCTGTGCGTGAATATAAAGACATGAAAAAAAAAACAAGGTATTCACAGGATAAGTTTGTTTATAGTTGAATTTTTTCTCAACGTTAAGTGTTTCGTTATTTTAATATTAAACTATCATCAGTGCAATGTTTTATATGTGATGACATATCTTCTGAATTATTTTCAATTTAAAAAAATAATATAAAATTCAGAAGATATAACATCACTTGTTATGATGGTTCAGTTAAAAACAAAAGAAAAAAAAACGATGTGCTAACATCGGAAAATATTCAACAATTAACTCATCCCCTGAATACCTTGTTTTTTGTCATATTATGTTTACCTACTATCGGATTTATTAACATTTGCTCTTTTATATATATATATATATATATATATATATATATATATATATATATATATATATATATATATATGGAGGAGGGCAATTCTAGTGTAAATTCTTTTCTGGAAGATTACCACAGACATTTTTTCGGCATGCTGGCTATTTTGACGCAAATATTAACACTTAGTGTTGGATATGTTCTCTCGGAGGTTCAATGACTTCCACAATAAACTCAACGTATTTAATCTAAGATCACTAATTGCTGATTATCTCTATTTCAAATATAAGGAGGGACCTGCTTACTGGATTAGAAACTTGATGAGTTCACCCTGGTACTAGAATTGAATGTCTTATTCCAAATAAAATCTTTATCTCTAAATCTTGATTTTCAAGGTTAGGTAAGCTTTCTTACCAAAAGGACTAGCCTAATACGTTCCTACTTTTATTTCACTCCCTTTGGACTTTGTTATAAGTCAATCTTAGTAAATCTTGGCTTAGAGGGAATTGATTCATTTATTTTAACGACAGGTTAACCGATCGGGATTGTCCAGAGGTTCGGGATAGCATACGTTGTACGTTTATCATATTTACCAACCCCTCCGCTCGGGCAGGATGTGACACAAGCTCAGTTTTAAAGCGAAGTTTAACAGGTTTGAATTCAGAGTTTTCCTTCTCCTAGACTAGTTGCCTCAACTAGTCTGCCCTACTATTTACCCATAGCTGGAGGGAGAATAATTGGATTCATACCTTTCCCAAGGGTATTAGTGCTATGTGAAATGCAATTAGTCTCGTCCAGGATTTGAACTCGAACGGTAACCATTACACCACGGGCACCTCCTATAAAATTGTACGTTTATACCGATATTTTTGTGCAGTTGTTTCTTTAGTGATTTTTGTACACAGTCATACGCTATTAATATTCCTACCTAATTCAAATATTTAAACATAGTTGTATGGGTTTTAGTATCAATTTCTATTTAATAATTATAATTCATTTGTACATATTTATATGGTTTCATTTAACTAACGATAATCATCCTTAGGAAACAATATACTTTCAAGTTACTCTTGTTAATACAAATAATTTACAGTTATATGGAATTAAGTATTCCCATAGAATACAAAGAATTTTCATTCTATTTGACCCATAGAGAGGACCCTAAGATGTATAATCCCTCTGAGATCAGAGTGTATCTGGGAGTAATAACTATGAAAGCATACAGCGTCTCCCTTGGAGCTCCAAAACTGGAGTCTTAGCAACGGATAATATTTGATATCATAGTTAACAAACGAACTGAGTGAAATAGTTCCTTATATCACCAAGTCTAATGTACTAAGAGTTCATAGAAGACTATTTTCCGTGTTTATATGATCGTACCAGTTGTTTATCGTGTCTTAAAATCGTTAAATATGATGTATTATTGATATTGATAGATTGATTGATTTTAACGGCATCTTAATCAGTATGGGGTTATACTACGCTTAAAGGTTAAGGAAGTGGGAACATTGTACGTTTCTATTTACATTTTTTGTTTAGTTGTGTTTTTAATTAATTTTTTTAAATTTTTTTGCATATAGATATATGATATCAAGTATTCCTATCTAATACAAATAATTTTCACGCACTTGTATTATTTATCAGACCTAACCGATAAAATGAAACGCAGTTTCTTCCAGGCAGCCGTCACATCGATACTACTATATGGCTGCACTACATGGACGCTAACAAAACGGCTGGAGAAGAAGCTAGACGGCAATTACACAAGAATACTACGTGCAATCTTAAACAAGTCCTGGTGGCAACACCCCACAAGACACCAACTGTTCGGCCACCTGCCCCCTATCACGAAAACTATTCACGTTAGACGAACCAGACATGCAGGACACTGCTGGAGAAGCAGGGACAAACTCATAAGAGATGTACTCTTATGGACCCCACACATGGCCGTGCAAAAGCAGGACGACCAGCACGAACATACATTCAGCAGCTATGTGAGGATACGGGATGTTGTCCTGAAGACCTACCTAGGGCGATGAACGATAGGGAGGAGCGGCGAGAGAGGGTCAGGGATATCCGTGCTACCAGCGCGATATGATGATGATGATGATGATGATGTCTTATTTCAAGTATTCTATCTGATACAAATAACTTATAAACAATTATGTGGTTTACACAGTTATATGTTTTAAGTATCTAATAATGATGATTTTCTGCCAAAAAATTCTAGCTTCATGTATATATTTTTAATGCAAATAATTCAAGCATTTACTTACTGACACGTATTTCCATCAAACAGAAATAATTTTTTAAGTTCATGCCTTTTCACTCAATTGCTCAAAAAATATTTCACTGCGGTGTGTTTTTGCCATGTTATGGTAATATAAACATAGATGACGAATTTTTACCGCATTTGGTTATATAATTACCACTTTATTAAGTTTGCTTTGGTTTATTTGTTTTATAGTATATCAGCTCATAATGTTTTTAAAGTCAGAATTTGATACAAATCATTTCCACGTATCTACATGGTATAAACTATTCTCATCTAATACAGGTGATTTCCAAAACACATCTATTTGAAGCATAGATGGGATTTTTGTGAGTACTACGGCTACGTTTCAGAGAGGGTCTGTGTGTAATCGTAATGAAAGGATAATCTACACTATTCTAAACTATTCTTAATATAAACAAGTTCTATACATTTAAATCCGTTCAAGTATTCCTATCTTAAAATAATGTAATTCTATTTAATTATCATAATTTTTGCAATTTCCAAACAAATCTATTTCACCCATGAAGGAGACATTAACAGGATCTAACTCACCGGAACAGAGACTAATTGAGAATAATGGCAATGTAGAGGTACTTCTCATTCGTTAAAGCTCAAGATCCAGAGGCTCACATAGGATAGATATACAATGTCTACCTAGGGCACATACTGACTGTAATTTTTCTTACTATCACTAAGTGTAATTGATTAAATGTTCATAGAACGCTTGTTGCCTTGTTCGGTTACTTATAACAGTTGGTTATTTTGTCTAAATTGCTTGATTCTGATACGATTCTCTGGAGTGGAAACCACTTCATGGTTTCTAAGAATTCTATCAAGTTTTATAAGAAAATTCTCCAGCAAACACGATTGTAAATGTATATAGCATTTTCTAAAATCTCGATACGATCAGTTCCCCATTAGGCACTACTTTTAAAGACGGTACTAAGTTAACAATTAAAAAACAATTGGCCACCTGCTACGGATGTTTTTGCGTCTATTTTGTGACCTGACCCGACGACCTTTTTAAAAATTCACAATTGAGCCGTTGGCTGGGGCTTAAAAGTAATGTTCAATGAAAAAAGCCCATCTGTTTCGAATGGCAAGAAGAATTAACTTTTCGAATTGCTTCCTTACCACCCACCCACCTCTGCTCATCTAATCATACATTTGTTGGTGACTCTTCGAATGTTTGACCTTTAAGCAGCAGACCCTACGCTGAAGAATCCAAATTTAAGAAAGAAAGCAACGAAAATGCGAAAGAAAGAATATAAAAGGGAAAAAACAAGACAAATTCGAAATAAAAGACAAAAAGAAAGATGAAATGAAGGAATAAAAGTCTGGAACAATCTCCCCAAAGAGAAAAAGAAAAGAACACCCTGAAAAGAAATAAGGCGAGCAAATACGCTTAAGTTTATTGTAAATGCCTGGCATTGTGCCGTGTTTCTTATTCAAATGTCAAATATTTGCTTTCTTTCATTTACAGTTTAAAAGTTACGTGTTCTGTGTGCCGAAATAAAATGATAGCAAATCTTATTCGATGATCAATGCGTACCAAATATAGAATAGCAGTTGTTATATACGATAACAAATATGACGGTATGTCATTTCTAAGACGTGTTGGGTCAAGTACAATCCAATCGTGTCGTATAGTGTTACAGACAAAGAAAAGTAGGAAAATAGAAGACAGGTATAATGTGTCATTGCAAGGGCTGTGTTTGAGGAGATAGAGATGGGTTCTGTCTTAGAAGTGACTTCATTTTATTCGGTTGAGACTTCGACTTCAAGTATTCAGATGCTTTTCTTAATATCTGCTCTTGGTGAAAGAAACGAGAGTTTATTATCGTGCGTTTCAGTTCGGAGACAAAACCACATCCATCTTGAGAAAAATATTTGTTTGTTTCGGTTTTATGGTATATCAAACGTTGTAGGTTATTCAATACCAAGTCCATTTTTATACAAATAAACAGTTCTATTTCAAATAATTCAATTTAGCATAAGAACACAGTTTAGTTCCATTCAACCCATCGATAGGACCCTATCAGGAGCTAACACTCCGGGCCAGAATAGACCTGGGAGCAATGACGATGATGGGGTACTCCACATTCCCCAAAGCTCCAACATTATTGCAACCTCAGCATCAGATTGTTTAGTGTCATATCTAGGACACTCGTTGGGAGTGTCTTACTCCTCTGCAGTGAAGCAGTCGGTATATTCTACAGCCCCAGCCAACTGTGCAAGAAAAAATGTTTTTTTCTTCTCTTGCAGTATGATCATCAGAGTGGAAGGAAGTCAGATTGGACCGTTACAAATTTCTTTAAAAAATATTATTTTTTTATTTCTTGTTTCCTTCTCTGACTCAAGATTGCATAAGTCGAAGTCATTTTCTCCAAACTTGAGACAATCTCCCCCCCACCCTCTCTCTCTCTCTCTCCCTATTTTTCGGCAAGTAAGCTATTAACGAGTTCCCATGTGACTTTCTGATTAACTCTCTTAAACTATATATATATATATATATATATATAACCGTCTTTTACTTATCTCCCATCATTAAATATATATTTACGCTTTGAACTTCCTGGAGTCAACAAATCTGCATCGACAATAATAAGTCAAATACCAGGGCGCTTATTTTATTGCCAGGCATTTGGAAAGAGAGAGAGAGAAAGAGAGAGAGAGAGAGAGAGAGAGAGAGAATATCAGGCGATGAAATTAAAATCTTCGTTTATAGTATGAACAAACATGCTCTGAAATATATAACTAACAGCTCCACCAGGGATTTAGTTGATAATAGGCGTTGAAAATGTAAACATGACTCCGAAAACGAAAAACAGGTACTGAAGGTTGTACATATATATAGATATAAGAGAGACAGACAGACAGAGACACAGAGAGAGTGTGTGTGTAAGATGATGTACTCTGAAAAACACTCTGAGCCAATCAGTTAAAAGAATCCCCTTGAGATTTTGAGTCGATTCGTACTCAAAGGCACTAAAGGAGATAGACAGAGAAGATGAATCTCTAACACAGTTATATTAAGATAACAGAATAAATCATCTAATCTTCTTTGGCTCAACAGATTAGAAAACCCCAGCAATATAACTTGTGAAAAAAATAGATTCGCTGCCTTTTATTTCTGACTTCCTTCCACGGAAACGTCACAAGAAAAAAGCAATATGTTCTTTCCAACATGTACAAAGAAATAAAATTCGAGCTATGATCACCGTAACATGTAGGAATGGACAGATTGCTTCTGATATATATATATATATATATATATATATACGAGGATCATTAAATAAGTTTCCAGACTTTTTTTCGTATGGGCACTTTTATTGATTGTACACACATGAAACTCAAGTCCCCTTCAAAGTAATCTCTTCCGGCTGCAATGCACTTGTTGTACCGTTCCAACAACTCCTGGCAGGCCCCATGGAAGTCCTCTTGTGTCAGCGAGTCATTGACCTTCGTCACAGCCTCTTTCGTCTCCTCAATT
The DNA here is from genome assembly GCA_963585895.1 of Sepioteuthis lessoniana. Lineage (NCBI taxonomy): Eukaryota > Metazoa > Mollusca > Cephalopoda > Myopsida > Loliginidae > Sepioteuthis > Sepioteuthis lessoniana. The sequence goes on from OY757913.1 coordinate 36,320,568, forward strand.
GTCTTATAACGTCTGACACTGAGCTTAGGGAATAACCAAAAGTCACAGGGTCTAGACTATACATAGAGTGAGGAACTGTCTTGATGCCCATCTTGGTCAAATAGTCTGTGACAAGAATGTAGTTGTGGACTGGTGCATTGTCCTGGTGGAAATGCCACTGACCCGATTTGAAGAGTGCTGGCCTCTTCCCAAGGAATCTCTTCCTGAACTCCCTTAAAACCTCACCACAGTAACCCTAAGCCTAACCCTAACATTTGGCCAATCAACTCTGGTGTTCTGACTTCCTTGTCCCTGCCACAGCTCTCATCATCCCTCACAGACTGCCTACCTTCCTTGAATCTCTCATGTTACTCAAAAACTGATGCTCGACTCATGCAAGATCTTCGAAAAGCAGTCTGAAGCATTCCATACGTTTCCGTGGCATTTTTTCCAAGTTGAAAACAGAATTTTTATTGCATATCGTTCTTCTAAAGTGTCCTTACATCCAGATTGCATTTTTGAAATTCATCAGCTTTGACAATCAGGCTTCAGTAGGGTGTATTCCAATTGCTGCTGTAGCTGTTTATTTGAATCTGAAATCATAAGAGTTGGTCATTCATCTCATAATATGTATTGCAATAACATACTAAATTTTCAAGAGTTTACGACAATCTTAAATGTCTGTACCAAAAAAGTCTGGAAACTTATTGAAGGCACCACGTATGTATATATATATATATATATATATATATATATATATATATATATATATATATATATATATATATATATACTGCGTAAATAGATTAAATAGATTATATAAACGTCTAATAAAAATACTCACATTAATAATTTTGTGATAAAAATATTCTTTGCAAAAGTAAGTTTTATTTTATTGCCAAGTTTTCCGACATTGTCATATTACTTAATGTTCGTTTTACTCTTAAGATCTGTGAAAATAATTATTGAAATCCAAAACAAGACAAAATCAAGAGAACCTGTCACATAGTGTTGTTAATTACAGACCGCCTCTGCATTTCACCATTTTTTAATGAAATCAACATTGTACCTACTTATGAAATTTGAATCAGCCAAGTACCTTTTTAAGTACAATTGAATTTTATAAAATTGAAGAAATAAAGCAATCGTTAGTTCCAAATAAAATACTGCTACAGTTTTTTAATGAAAGCGAGTGAGGGTGGTGTTACGGTAAATTTATCTCGAGAAGAGCTAATGTGCAAAGTATTCATTCAATAAACTTTTTGTCTTACTGACCAGCCTAGTATAAGCGAAAGTCAGAGAGGATGGTTGGGTATGGGCTCATTGAACTCACTCTATCACCTCTCATCGTAACATTATGTATAACAAATCTTGAGTATAATGTTAGGTTGGTTGTTTTAACCATATCAATACATAGAGGAAGAAGATGGCAGTTATTTGTTGTCACTTTGGTCACCTTGTAGTGGTGATTGGTTTATTAAATAATTCATTAAGTAACTTAAATGAGACATATTTCTAATGGCCGTACTCAACTTGAAAGGGTCACAGAGGTTTCTCTTTTGTTATCGTTGCATTGTACGTTGCCCAGTTGGCTGAGGCTGTAGAATTCACCGACTGCATCTCTGCAGAGGAGTAAGTTACCCCCCCCCACTAACGAGTGTCCTGATATGACACTAAACAATCTGATGGTGAGTTTCCAGTAATGCTGGAGCTTTGGGGAATGTGGAGTACCCCTTCATCGGCATCGCTCCCAGGCCCACTCTGGCTCGGAGCGGCAGCACCTGATAGGTACCATCTATGGGTTAAAAATAACTAAACTGTGTACTTATGCTAAACTGGACTACTTGAAATAGAACTGTTTTGATATTTAAACTGTGTTTTATGCTAAAGTGAATTGTTTGAAATAGAACTATTTTGACATTGAAACTGTATGTACACTAAACTGAATTGTTTGAAATGGAACGGTTTTGTAAGCTAAACTGAGTTGTTTGAAATAGGACTGTTTGACATTTGACTGTGCTTCAACAAAAAATATACGTATACTAAACTGAATTGTTTGAATTAGAACTGTTTTATCAAACTGAATAGTTTGAAATAGAAATATTTTTGACAATTAAACTGTGTACTTATGCTAAACTAAGTTGCTTGAAATAAAACTGGTTATTTGTATAAAAATTGATTTGGCATTAAAAAATCTACAAAGGTTGATATGCTATAACACCCCGCCTAAAAAAACAAACAAACATCTTTGCATTATTCACAATTGAAAGCAGATTTTTTAGTGTCAATAATACGTGATGCATATCACATTCGGATTGTCTAACGATTCACTTGGATTCAAAATCCATCAATTTCTATGACTTAAAATAAGCATTAAAACCCTAACGGGCATATTTTCTTGTTTTAGTTGTTATCTTTACCATAAAGGGATTGCTTATCATTGACCACGTCAGAATGATATGTATTTAGCAACCCATCCGCCACTTTTAAACAGAATTTAACAGGTTTGAATTTAAGGATTTCCATCTCTTAAATCAATTGATATACCAAGGTTAACGAGCCCAGCCAACCCAACTATTTACTGAAAAGAGAATAACTTGATTCATACCAACCACAAAGGTATTAATGCTATGTGAAATACAAACAAACTCGTTCAGGACTTGAACTCGGTTCGCCTTGTCCATTTCTTCCGGCGATAACCGTTACACCACAAACAGCTCTATGTCAGGATAATATATGTCGTATCTGAGTAAGAAAAATGCTAGTGTCTGTGCCTTTATATATCTTTACATAATCGCAAGACTTTCAAAAAACAATATGCCAACACGAGCACCTCATATATATATATATATATATATATATATATATATATATATATATATATATGGCGATGCTCATGTTGATCTTCTGTGATGTGTTGACCGCATGGAAGATTGTAGGACTGTGAAGTGATAATAATTCAATTTTTGTACACCACTGCTTGCTACCATCTGAATAGGTTTTTATCCAACGTTTATATATATATATATATATATATATATATATATATATATATATATATATATATATATATATATATATATATATATATATATATATATATATATATATATATATATAGCTCCTTTAATAACAGAATTTGAGCACTTTTGAAAAACATTTTCTGCTCAAATAGGCCTCCTTGACCCTTAATTTCACGAGGCTGCCAATACCATCTACCTGCCTGACAAGTGCGAAGTACGAAACTCAGTCACCATTATGCAGTTTAGTGTCTATTTGAAATATCATTTTTTTACCAGTTTTACCATTCTTGGCATCGAGAAAGCTTGTCCGAAGGCTTTTCCTTTCAGGTTACTGTTGTGAGTAGCGGCTTGTTTGCAGTTATTTTAAAATTATATATATATATATATATATATATATATATATATATATATATACGTGTTTAGCCACACTGAAGAGTTCTGATAGAACGAAACAGTCTGTCTGTGAATGACAATATACATATCTATATCCATATCTATCTATCTATCTATATATATATATATATATATATATATATATATATATGGGGGGGTTAGTGGGTATGGGTGTTAGTATACCCTTTTCACTTTTTTTCTTCTTTTTAAGTTTGCCTTCTTATTCATAGGGAAGAAATAGAAAATTTAAATGAGAAAATATTTTTGCAGAGAAGTTAAACTAAAATATAGAAAGTTATGGCGAAAAAAGAAAAAAGAAAAAAAACCTGAACGACCAAAGTAAGGAGATTGTAAAAAAAACAGAGGAAGAGAGAGAGAGAGGGGGAGAGGGAGAGAGAGAGAGAGTTGGAAAAAGATTAAATGTCGATCCATACGCCAATAAGCTTGTCATAAATGGCGGCAGTTGGGTCCTATAACCATATTAACCCCGTTCAATCTTCAATATTTTCAATATCAAAACAATATGCCTTGTTTTTCTACATTAAAAACAATGATGCAAAATAATAGTCATGTATACCATGGTCATTTTCTATTAATAGGTCGTTGAGTGTCCCCGTGGTGTCCTTGTGGTGTAATGATTAAAGTGAGTGACTGCGAAATCGTAGTAAGCGAGTTCGAACTCCAGTCACGCTATTACGTTCATTTTCGGACAAATACCCTTTGGAAAAGGTATGAACCCCCTTATCCTGCCTGCTATGGGTTAAATAGTACCACTTCTGTTCTTCTAGGAGAATAGCTTTGGCATTAGATAACTTTACAAAGGTTGATATGCCATTAAACAAAGAAACCAAACCAAACTTATTAATAAGTCTTGCATCAATTCCAATATCATTGAGAATCACTTTCTTCCAGATTTTATTGATTCTCTATCGCAAAACCTTATTCTGTTTACTTCAATATTAAAACGCTGAAAAGCTGAGGCGGCCTTAACGGGCGTGGGCTTCAGTTGGGAACATATATATTGCAGTGTGTTGTCATATGCATTTTATGGTTGGTTGGTTAGGTGTATTTTACGGCATAACAACCCTTGTAGGTTAGTTAATGCCAAATCTTGTTTATACATACATATTAAATATATGTGATTTGAAAACGAATAGCTTACAGGGTCCAAATTGTTTTGTACGCAATGAGATGGTTTTAAATATTGCTAACAAACACTCATAGTTCTATTTGCCACAGTTAAATAGCTTCCAGTCTTGTAACTGATTAAGCAGTTTTATTTGACCCAATTTTTGGGACCCTAACAGCTACTACCACTCCAGGGTAGAAACTGTCTGCGAGTAATGGCAATGAAAGTATACTCCACCTTCCCCAAAGCTCCAAGAGCATCATCATCAGATGATTTAGTGTCATATACAGGACACTCATTGGAGGGGAAGCCTAACCCATCTGCAGAGATCCAGTCGGTGTATTCTACGGCCCCAGCTGACTGGGCTCTGTATGTATTTGACAAGCCAAGTGTATATTACAATCAAGCATGAGGCCTCCTTAGGAGAGGGGCAATGTTAGGCCCGTGTTCGATTGGCTAGCAATAAGTCCTATTTTCTTAAGGCAGGCCATGATACTAAACTAATTAACAGACACAATAGTAAATGTGACACAGACAGAAGGATTACTGGAATATGTTAAAAAATGTACATCAAATTAAGTATCTAAGCATCCAACTTTATTCTCTGTCGCCAATAATATTTTCTATACTTGTGCATTAAATTTCAGTGTCGAAATTGGTGTTTTAGTAGATGTATGCCAGCGGGCTGCAATTAGAAAAATCGACGTGGTGAACACGTGTTTTGGGTTAGAATATAGTGGATTTTAACATTTTTATCGCAACTGTTGTTTCAAATTTTTAACAATATCCACAATCTGCTGCTTCTCTCAATGTGCAATCAAAACTCTTATGATAATAATAATAATAATAATAACAACAACAATAATAATAATAATAATAATAATAATAATAATAATAATAATAATAATAATAATAATAAGAAGAAGAAGAAGAAGAAGAAGACATCTTATGATATATAAGTAAAGAAAGACGGTAAAATATGATAATACATTATTTACCATAAAACATTACTTACGTAAAATGAATGTATTAAAATAAAGTACCTTGCTATAGAGGAAATTTCCATTTCGAGTAACTTTTGGGGAAATGTTCCTATTAGCACACACATGCACGTCCACATTGACCAAAAGAAGGAAAGAGAAGCAGAGAGAGAGAGAGAGAGAGAGAGAGAGAGAGAGAGAGAGAGAATGCCAGGAAGAGGGAGATATTGGAAAGAAGGCACAAATGAATTAATAAATGGGTGGATATCTAAAATCTAATCAGCCACACGGAATGCCATTATTATCGTTCAGTAATTGACATTTCAAGTTGTTTTCCACAAAATGTACATAACTAAGCTATCGTTCGCAATCTCAATGGCGCTCGCAGACGAATGAACAGCTGTATCTTTTTTTTCTTCAGCTTTCAAAATGAATTATCTCCCCTTGCGCTGAATATATCCTCCAACCTTCATGACAGAAACAACAACTATAACGTAAAAGAAAAAAAAAAGATGGACGTAAAAGGTAGAGTGAAAAATGACGAGGAAAAGAGGCATAAGCAGAAAGTTTCAATATATTTCAAAAATCTATTCCCGCTTTTAAGAAGGTGGTGTTATTGTGGTTGTGGTTGTTGTTGTTCATAGACTTCAACAGATTTCCTATTACTTGCATTGTATATTAAACGAAAAAAAATAAAATGAAAAAAGCCACTATCATTATAAGCATTAACTTTATTTTAGCTGTATCTAATAATTATCATAAATATAATTACAATCGTTGGTGTTGTTCATTTTATTCAACTTACCGAGCAGCTGGTTATATATATGTGTGTGTGTGTGTGTGTGTGTACGTTTGCGTGTTTGTATTCATATATATATATATATATATATATATATATATATATATATATATATATATATATATATTAAATGTAAGCGGAAAAGGGAATAAAACGAACACTGACAATGGATTTAGCAATGATATTTCGTCATTATTTTAGAAAGATTTCCTCATTTTGTCAGCATTGAAGTGTAAAAAAAAGGTAAGAAATATAGCAGGCTATGCCCTGAAGAAAAAATTTTCATTTTAAATTACCTGAATTCTAGTAATTAACAATATCGAAAGGCAGAGCACGTATTAAAGTGTAGACAGCTGAAGAAATTCGTTCTGCTTCTTTACTCCCTGCTTAATTTGCATAATTCACTGCATTTTTTAAAAATGCTATTAAAGTAAAAAAAAAAAAAAAAAAAGGTGGTTGGGTGTATAAGGAGAAGGAAATAGAATATATCAGTAAGATTTTCGTTTTCTTTATTTTTCTGGCCTCTCCCCATCTTTATTATACACACGGTCCTTATATTAAAAATTAGTATAAATACAAATAGTTCTGATATCATTCTGATGATTGTATAACCTATTGTACATGAAACTCGGGGTCTTCTTGGCTTGACTTCGGGAACGAAGATTTATGAAGGAGGCTGTTCACGTCGACTGCAGGCATACTGATGGCTGACTGGCAAGTCCGGCCGCAGTGACTGCAGTTAAAAGTGAAGAGCAGTAATTGACATGACAGCCTCTAATATTTTAGATTTTACTCCGGCTCTGCTTAATAATTTAGGATAAAAGTCTTAAACATTTTGAGCAAACACTTCCCCAAAACATTTGTATTAATATCATATATCATCATCATCATGTCAAGCCACTAGCACGGGTTTCCTTTATTCTCTTTCGCCATTCGTCTTTATAGTCCATCTAGACTACATCCTGTGTCCGTACAGAGCTGTTGTAGATATGCTTAAACTGGTCATCCAACAGCTGCTCTAATCCGTATGAAGGGGTCCACTGGAGAACGTCGCTTATGAGTTCGTCCTTACTTCTGTAGCAGTGTCCCGTATGTCTTTATAGATTGAAGGTACGCGTATGTACAGCCACTGCTTTGTGGGATGCTGCTTCCAGGACTTGTTCAATATAATTCGTAGCAATCTCATGCAATTGCCGTCAAGCGTTTTTTTCTATATACTTAGAGTCCATCAGGTGCATCCATATAGTCGTATGGACACGATCGCTGCTTAGAAAAAATTGCATTTTATTTTATCTGATATATCTGACTTCCATATAACGGAGAACCTATCAGTGGCTGTCATTGCCTTCAATAGTCACATATTTATGTCATTTTCCGTTAATGAGACGCTGCTTCCGAGGTAGGTGAATTTGTCCACTAGTTTCAAAGAATCAGCATTTTATGTGGAGATGACTCCTCTTTGATTTAGATTAAAGCACCTGTACTCCGTTTAATATGTATAGGGTGTGTGTGTGTGTGTGTGTGTGTGTGTGTGTGTGTGTGTGTGTGTGTGTGTGTGTTTGCGGCAGAAATATCCCCTACATTGTAAACGGTCGCCTCTTTGTGAAAGTGGACAAAACGAGTGGTAATGGTAGCTAAATTATTTATTATTATTATTATCATTTCAGATACGATCCTTTACGATCATGGCTTTCACTGGTGCACATGGTCAGTTTGTAATTGAATAGTTTTTTTAAGCATGCTTTTCCAGATAGGAAATCGATACTGCTATGGGATGAAAATTCTATCCGGAAGAGTATCATTCCAACGTAACCTGAAATAAGCACAAAAACACACTATGTAGCTTTACGAGTTTTTAAAAAATTGGCATACCGGTCCAAGCAATGACTAAAACCATTTGAAATAAAGAGAATAGTAAAGATTAAATGAAATAAAGAGAATAATAAAAATTAAGCTCTTCTACTGCTCTCAAAGAATTAAATCCATCAGACATTTAAGGTTCACCAATATTTTACCTAATACATATATTGGCCTTCATTTTATTTAGTCCGGTATGAGAAAATTAAACGTATAATACATTATTTGTTAGGCAATTAATTACAAGTAGACATTATTATTATTATTATTATTATTATTACTTTCGAGTTTTTCGCACTAGCGTTAACTGACGGTCTTTCATTGAATCTGATTGACATCAAGTCTTCTTAAATCTCCTGTACTCTTCTCAGTATTCTGGCTGATCTTAATGCTCGTCTTCCGATTTCCAACTCTTCCAGCCCTCTTACCAAGCCTTAGGGTATAGTTCCAAGCGTACCAATTACACTTGATATCACCGTCACCCTCACGTTCAATTGCTTTTTTAGTACTCTGGCAAGTTCCATGTACTTATCACTCTTTTCGTTTTCTTTAATTTTCACTCAGTTGTCCATTATTCGACAGGTTCCATAAAAAATAACAATAATTATTATCATTATTTAAGATACTCGGGACCATTCTTAAAATGGAAGAGTGAAGAACTTCCACAAATAGACCAGAGAACAAGAAAGTTAATGACGATGCATAAGGCCTTACATCTGAGAGATGATATAGACAGACTATACATGCCAAGACCCAAAGACTACATAAAAACCTTAAGAAAAAACTGATTCTCTTCTAATAGCAGAAAAAAAAATGCCATAAAGACCAATACTATTAATGCCAAAATCGATTATACACAGCAGAATAGCAAGTGTGGGTTATACGGTCAAAGAGGTGAAACCACAAATAAAATCATAAACGAATGTAGTAAAGTAGCGCAAAAGAGTATAAGACTAGGCGTGACTAGATGGGAAGGGTAATCCACTGCGAATTGCGCAAAAGACTGAATTTTGACCATACTATTAAATGGAATCCGTCCTGCAATAGGAGAGACATATAATTCAGTGATTTTGAGATACATACGGATCTTTAAATCCTGGCCTGAAGATCAGACCGTGTTATAGATAACAAAAAGGAAAGTTACCGTCTAGAGGATTTCGCCGTCCCATCAAAGAACAGAATAAAAATCAGATAGACTAGTACTTGGACCTTGCCAGAGAACTAAGAAATCTGTATGACATAAAGTTGACGATGATACCAATTGTAATTAGTGTGCTTGGAACGGTTTCTTGAGGCTTGGTAAGGGGGATGAGTCGTGAGCATCCAAACTACTGCATTACTGAGATTAGACACAATTCTGCGGAGAGTCCTGGAAACTTACTGTCATTTAGACGCCAGTGAAAGACAATCAGCTTACACTGGAATGAAAAATAAGTTATAATAATAATAATGATAATAATAATGTCGAGTCGCCAACTCGGATCTCCCTGACCCTCTCCCGTCAACCTTGTCTATCGTCCATCGCTCCCGGTATGTCTTCAAGGTTACATCCTGTATCGGCACAGAGTTGTACGTAGGATCTAGCTGGTCGTCCAACCTTTGCTCGTCCATATGAAGGGGTCCACTGGAGTATGCCACTTATGATTTCGTCCCTACTTCTCCACCAGTGTCCCGCGTGTCTGGTTCGTCTCCCTTTGGTGTTTTTTTTATGGGTGGTAAGTGTCCGTAGTGTGTGCGTTGACATGGAGGTCTACACCAGCAGCAACTCGTTTCAGACTATTTTGCAGGTTTTCTACTAGGGCGGGTGTATTTGCCAGAAGCGCTGCGTCATCGACGTAATCTACGTCCGTAATTGTTTGTGCGGGGTATCTTCTACTTCTTTCCTTTGTCAACTTGAAACCGTTGTTTTTCTGAGCGCGTAGTCTAGACAGGTGATAAACAGGTATGGGGCTAATTTCTCCCCTTGCAGCACACCTGCTCCAATGTCGAAGTAGTTGGTGTCTCGATCCGGGGAGCGGACTTTTACTTTCGTGTTTCTATATAGAATAATAATAATAATAATAATAATAATAATAATAATAATAATAATTATTATTATTATTTTATTATTATTATTATTATTATATAAGATATTACCATTAAGCTGGAAAAAAATCTTTCAAACAGTCCACTCAAGTTGCTAGGGAAAAATTTTAAAAAAATAGGACAACGGACTTTAACAAAGTTAAAACTAAAGTTAAGATTTATTTCCAGATTTTTTTTGTGAACCGCTGTTTATAAACAGTCAATATGATTGTTCGTGGTCACATCTGTGTCAGGTGCGCAGATCAAAAACAACCCCTGGGTCTGGTATAGCCACAATATATCACCCATGATAAAAATGTCCAATCTCAATATTACAAAACGTGGGACCCAGGCAACAGGCTTGCGTGTCATGATCGGCGGGTGCTCTCCTGATAGTCAACATGGGAGTTTCGATCGTCATCCTGCGAATGTTGGCTGCTCTTTTTTTTAGCCACATGGATCCAAAAGGACCCAAGTAAAGGAACTGCTCCAAACAATTATAGAGCCATAACTTGTTTACCTAAGATGTGGAAATATTAACAGCACAAATAAGGGAAGAGATATAATACTCGCTAATAAGCTACGGATTGTTCCCTAATGAACAGAAAGGATGTCACAAAGGATCCAGAGGCACAGCAGAATTACTCTACATAGATAAACGCATCCTAAATGAAAGCAAGAACAGACGGAAAAAATCTACCTATGGCCCTGATAGACTACAAAAAGGCATATGATATGGTTCCACAAAGCTGGATAATGAACTGTCTCAAAATGTACCAAATATCACACGAAACCATAAACTTCATCGAAAAAACCATGAAAAACTGGAGAGTTGAATTAACAGCAGGAAGAAAAAGCTTGGCTGAAGCAAAGATCCAAAGAGGGATTTTCCAAGGAGATGCACTATCACCCCGACTATTCATAATTGACATGATACCACATACTCAGAAAATGCACGGCCGGATACAAACTTAGTAGATCGCAAGAAAAGATCAACCACCTAATGTACATGGATGACATCAAACTATTTTCAAAAAATGAAAAAGAACTGGAAACCCTAATACACGCAATTAGAATATAGAGTCAAGACATAGGGATGGAATTTGGCATTGAAAATTGCGCTCTGCTCGTCATGAAAAGTGGCAAACGACATCTAACTGACTGAATAGAACTACCAAATCAAGACAAGCTCAGAACACTCTGTGAAAACGTGACCTACAAATACTTAGGAATCTTGGAGGCGGACACCATCAAACAAGTCGAAATGAAAAACAAAATTCAAAAAGAATATCTCGGGAGAACTAGAAAACTTCTCGAGACAAAACTCGACAGCAGAAACCTTATCAAAGGAATAAATACTTGGGCTGTACCCCTCATTATATACTCTGGACCCTTTCCCAAGTGGACCAGAGATGAACTTAGACAAATGGACCAAAGAACTAGAAACTAATGACCCTGCACAAGGCGTTACATCCAAGAGACGACGTTGACAGACTATATGTACCAAGAAAAGAGGGAGGAGGATTTGCCAGCATCGAAGACAGTGTTGACACATCCATACAACGACTCGAAGATTACATAGAAAAACACGAAGGAAGACTGATTACGGCCATCAGAAACAATACTAACAACACGATAGATAACAGAATGACAAAAACTAGGGGAAAAAATGGAAAGAAAAACAATTCCCTAGGAGTTTTAAACGACTAATAAACAACATCTCACACGACAAAACCTGGACAAGTCTAAGAAAAGGAAACTTTTAGAGAGAAACAGAATCTCTCCTAATGGCAGCAAAAAACGACGCCATAAGAACCAATCATATCAAAGCAAGGATAGATAAGATGCAAACAAAGCAAGTGCAGACTATACGGTGACAGAGACGAAACCATCAATCATATTATAAGCGAATGCAGCAAATTGGCCCAGAAAGAGTACAGAAGGGTTGGCAAGGTGATCCTCTGAGAAATGTGCAAGAAATTTAAATTTGACCATGCCAACAAATGGTATATGTAAAACCAAGCACATGTCCTAGAAAATGACACGCACAAACTCCTGTGGGACATTAACATACAAACGGATCACCTAATCTCGGCCAGAAGACCAGACCTTATAATAAACAACAACAAAAAAAAAGAAAATCTGCAAAATTGCCGACTTTCCTGTCCCAGCAGACCACAGAATAAAACTGAAAGAACGTTAAAAGAGAGATGAGTACATTGACCTTGCTAGAGAATTGGAAAAACTATGGAACATGAAGGTGACAATTATACCAATAGTGATTGGTGCTTTTGGCACGGTAACTAAAGGATTATTAAAGGGTCTGGATGACTTAGAAGTTGGCGGGCGAGGGGAGACAATCCAAAAAACAGAATTATTGAAAAGGACCAGAATTCTGAGAAGAATCCTGGAGACTTGAGGAGACTTGCTGTCACTCAATCTCCAGTAAATGACCATCAGCTTACGCAGATGTGAAAAACACTTATGAGTAATAAATAATAATAGCATCTGTAAAATATCGCCAGAAATCTTACTTTAAAGAATAATTGATAATTATCTGATGCAAACTTTCAGAAAAAATATTTTAAAAAGCGAATTATTATCGACATGTCAACAAGACATCAAATATCTAAACAAAAAATATTCAATCACATAAAAAGCTAAGAAATTTAATGACTAACAAAGTAAATACCAATGAATCTTTTAAAAAAAAGTAACGAAAATCAACAACAACAGCAACACAGAAAGTGTGTGAAAGTCACGCGTTAAAATAATGAATTCAAAATTTAAATTTAAAAACTGTAAAACTATTTTAATCATCTGAAGAAATGCGGCAATATCAAAATCTGTCATAAAATTGCGGCTCGTCAATTCGTAAAAAAATGATCCTATATATATATATATATATATATATATATATATATATATATATATATATATATATATACAGTCTCTATTTTAGGTGAGGGTTTAATGTACATTCTATATTCACCGGAAAAATAAACAAAATCTCTCCGTCTCTTTCTCCCTCTCTCTCTCTCACACTCTCTCTCTCTCTCTCTCTCTCTCTCTCTCTCTCTCTATATATATATATATATATATATATATATATATATATATATATATATTGTCTTTATGTTCAAAAGGGGAGATAATGAAATATGATTGAAATTTACAGAGATCAAGAAATTCCAGTTTACTTAACGGATGTTTATATTCCTTGCAGTTTTTAGATGTGCTCTGCAGTATGGATTATTATTACTCTTTAAGTTGTATGGTACAAAGCTGGACATTTTAAGTGGAGTGTTTAGATATCTATTAATAATGGAGTAAAACGACATAATAAATATTTAATAATTTACAAAGCTCTTTGCATTGATATGGCATAAGGCCCAATGAATACGGCGCCCAATGAGACGCAAACTCACACGTGTAGGCTTGCTAGTCTAATTTGCTAACCATTGCACCACCAGAGGCTCCCACATAATAAGTATATATTTTTTCCGTGTATAGTTTGGATGCGATATTAATTCTGATGGAAGGGTTTATTTTTGGTAGGTGTGTTTTTGTTAGCCAGTTAGTTGTTAAAGGTTTTTGGTATATATAAAACTAAAAAGACTATTAAAAATACAATACTAATAAAAAAATTACCCCAGAAGATCAATCTGTATGATCGAAACAGCTCAGGAGTAGCAAATTATATATATATATATATATATATATATATATATATATATATATATATATATATATATATATGTCATTATTTCTATAAGGCCTTTTAAATGTGATGTTAGGTGGAAATTATGAGGTACAAGTTCGTTTTCTGCATTCTGGGGTTGCCGGTTCGATCTCTAGTGGTGGAGATCATGGTATGCCCTGCTGATGAGACACAATAAGGTCGAAATAGCTGTTCAGTGTTCCGTATGTGGCTGTTTGCCGGATTTTCTAGTCATGGTAATTTAATTGATATAATATCAATTCCTCTAATTATATATATATATATATATATATATATATATATATATATATATATATATATATATATATATATGGGGGTATGTGGATGTCTGTCATGTTTGTAAGTAGAAGTCATTGTTTCTAACTGGCCTTTTAAATGTGATGTTAGATGTAAATTATTTGTGCAATATTAATAAAAAAGAACACAATTTTCAGTCTGTGTATCAACGTAAGAAGGAAAAGAAATTAAATCAAATAAGAAAAAATAACAGGTAGATATCTCGTCAAAATGCATGTGACGCGAATTCCTTTGCTACTTGATGACAGCAGTTTTTCTTGACTCTTCTCTCTTCTTTCTGGATGCCTCAGGATTTTTTTTCCTACTCGCTTTATTTAAGAAATTTATTTTTTATCGTTTTCTTTTTTTATTCTGTCCTCCTCCTCTTCCTCCTCCTCCTCCTCCTCCCTTTCTATAGAAAACTTTTGTTCTTATCTTTTTCTTTCTTCTTCTTCGCTTTATTTAGAAAACCTTATCTTTTTTCTTTTTTTTTTTTTTTCGTTATTTCTTTCCTTCTCTTCGCTTTATTTAGAAACCTTTTTTTTTTCTTTTTAACTTCGTGTCACATAATTTCATCGGAGCAAATGTTATCGGCTGCGCATTCTTATTTGTTTTCGCGAAGACTTGCTGCAAATATCCTTGAACAAGATAAAAACGAATTATCTCCCCTTCTAAAGCATTCATATTTCCTTATTTTTTGGTCTTTTTTCTTTTGTTTTATTATTTTCCTTCTCATTACCCACACGCTCTTCTTGAGAATTCGGAAATTTCCGGGAGCTAGAATCAGTCGACATTTTCAGAACAAATCAACTCGGCACCCCTATTTTCTGTTTCTCAAACACACATATTCTCCCTCCCCCTCTCTCTCTCTCTCTCTCTCTCTGTTCAATTATCCTAAGTCCATGCACACTCAATCTCAAACAAACCTCATCATTTTTAAAAATATTTTTCTATCCCTTATTAAAATCATGCAGATATGCTTTCTCTTCGTAATAGAATTATAATTAATCATAATTTTATGCTAAACTTTTATAGAAATTATTAACTCTTAACCTCCTGCCAAGAATTTCAAAATAAAGAATTATTTTGAGGGTTCTGACAAAATTAGGTGGTTTGTTAATACAGTGTGTAAATTCCATTATTATTTTGCTCTTTCAAATTTTTATACTAGCTCTAACTAAGGATTTTTCTTTGGAGTCTGAGTGAAAGTAAGTCACTTCAGGTCTGTCGGACTTTTCTAAGTACCCTAACGTATTTTCGTAGGGCTGCAGTCTGGATGGTTTTAATTCTTCCTTTAATCCCTAATCCATCCAGTCTTTTTTCTGGGTTATTATGGACTGTCCAAACACCCCAATTTTATTTACTATCACTGTCACCTTCATGTTCCACAGTTTTCCCTTGTCTCAAGCAAAGACTAGGTATTTATCCAGTTTTTCGCATTCCTTCACTTCCATTCAGTGTTCTACTAACACAGTAACTCTATTTGATGTAAAGCTATTTTCTTCTTGAAAGAATAGATCTGATCTTCTGGGCAGGATTGAGGGGTTCCTTTTTATTTGTAAGTCCTTGAAAACGTTATTCATTTCATTTTCAAGATCTGATTCTGATTTGTTTCTTCGCTATTATGTAGTATGGTGAAATTTCAGTATTTTCTACATTCCCAGTGGATCTCCCTTCTACATCAAGCCATGCCTATTCTTGTATTCATTTTGAGAAAGTTTTCTGCCTACACTTATTACGTAAATAAGTATTTTATCTCTGTCCCCTCATAACCTACGACGTCGCAGTCCAGCATGTTAGCCACTAGGCTGAAGATCAAACTCCCGCTTATTATCAATGTTTGCTTGATTATTTTACTCATTTGAGAGTTTTTCACACCAGCGTTAGCTGATAGTTTTTCACTGCAGTCTGACTCACTTCATGTCTCCAGGACTCTACTTAGTATTCTGGTCGATATCAACAATGCAGTAGTTTGGATGGTCTCCACTCGTCCTCTTATTTCCGAGTCTTCCAATCCCTGTACCAGTCCTTTGGTAACTATACCTAGCGCGTCAATTCAAATTAGTATCACAGTCACTTTCATGTTTTATAGTTTTTTTTTTCAGTTCTCTAGAAAGATCTAGGTAATTATTTCTCTTTTCGCTAAAGTTCACAATTCGGCAGGTTCTTTTTTTTTTTTATTGACTATCACTAGGTCTGGTCGTCTGGCGGAGATTAGAATATCCGTTTGTATCTCAAAATCCCAGAGAATTTTTGCGTCTCATTTTCTAAGGCCGATTCTGGGTTGTGTTCTGTATATACTATCTGTTCGATTAGTCAAATTTAAACTTCTCAAACAATTCCCAGTCAATCACCTTGCCCTCCCTGCAGTTTTATAAACAACATAACTGTACAGTTTATTTTTCTTGTTGCATAGGATTTTGTATGTCTTTTGCTCAACTTCATACCACACATAATGATCAATGGAAATGCCGTCTAGGAATTTCATTTTCTGTTTATTGCAGAAATGTTTCCCATCTAGAAAAAAAAGTATATTCGAATGGAATTGATGTTTGATTTTGTGCAAAAGCTTTCCTGTGTGGTATTTCCTCTTGTTCTTTAGATCAAGAGGAAATAACCCGCTGTGATAAAAATTGAGTCTTTCTCATCTTGTATGAGAAATGCTGAATATTTCCATGCACAGAAGATGCTGAATAAGAAACTGAATAACTCCTTGATCCGTGGCTATGGACCTGATTGACCTGTTTAGATTATTGTCAATCCTGGTCTGGATGTCAGCAAAAACTTCTATAGTACTTTTCTTATCAGAGCAATCAGAATCTGGCTTCTGGGCAGTCGTAGTATCTTAATCATCATTGGTCTCTTCTAACTCTGTTCAAATCCACAATATTGTCCTCAGATTAACACGCAATTACTGAGAAATCTCATCGTCAGACCCTCCAACATGAATGCCACGTAGTACAGCTTGGTGATCACAAGTTTCTGGAGGAGTGAATTGTGTCATAGAAGTACTTTCCTAACAGAAAATAATACCTAACTGAGGGTAGTTTGCAGCACAGGATACAAAACTTGATATAAACAAAGAACACACACACACACACACACACACACACACACACACATATATATATATATATATATATATATATATATATATATATTCCTCATCAACTGACACGCATAAAATTGTGAGCCAGAGTCCGGTTTATTCGTTAGTAATATATGAAAATTATTGTGATTAAATAATGCTTTATATATAGTATATTGTCTATAATATTTGTATAACTGTATAAGTTGATTGTATACAAAGCTTTATATAGTAAAGAAAATTTTAACTCTAAAATGTTTTGAAGCTCTTTAAAAATTTGATTTAATGATTCGCAAATTTGGTTTGATACCTCAGGAATTTGTTCCGACGTATTGTGAATTTGGCCTAAAACTTCGCGAATTTGATCTGATGCTTTATAAATTTAATATCAAACTCCGGAAATTTGGTCTGGAAATTGTTTACAATCAGTTATAATTTTATTTGATGTCATTTAATTCATCTCGACCCAGTAGCAGTTCGTGATAATAATTCATGGGGTATGATGCTTCAGGAAATATGTAAAAATCATATTAATATTGTGTGACACACATTGTGAAATTATTAACAATATTATTAGATACTGATAATTGATAATAGTATTAATGATTTTTACATATATATATGAATATATATTTTCCTTCAGTGTATATTGAGAGAAAATAAGGTGTTGCACTTCCACGGTGTTTATAGATGAGCCGCCACAGTCTGTATCAAACCAAAATTAGTATTTGCAACGATACATAAGTAGTCACTGTTACTATGAATTTACGTAGATACGATTTGGATTGTAACAATTGGTATCAAGAATAGGACTGTTTTACTGTGATACGTCACTCATTCAATGTTTCGTTTAAAAAGAACTTTGCTTTTGACTCGGAATAAAGTCATAATGAAAGTAGCTGTTCCCGTTCAGTCACCGAAGTTTAAGCCGAGATCAACCTGGTTAGTACTTAAATCGGTGACCCTTTAGTAACTGCAGATAATGCATAACAACTTAGAGACTGCAAATTTTTAAGGAAGATAAGTCTTCTGTGTCAGACTAAGTGAAATTGAGTAAATAACAATGAACGTTTTGCTTTTCATCCTTGAAAATTTGGCGTCTGTGAAATAAGCTCAGTAACTTCTTGTGTGTGTGTTAACAATGAATCAGTATTCTACTAGTTTGGAAGGAAACATCGATTTAACATTTGGGGAATAAATGCTTAACAAATAAACAATAAAACGGTTGTTCCAAAAATCTAGTCCTTTTGATGAAACTCTGAAAAATAAATCTCCTGAAAGACATGAACATTTTTCATTTTAGCAAATGCTAAATTTTATATGACTGATTGCGAAATATTTCCTTTTCTCTATCGCGTCTAAATAACGCGATAGGGAAGATGAAGTATTTAGCAAATTCATAGAAAATTTACAACTGCATTGTCTATTTGAGACAATAACGCCCCAGTTCTTAAATTGTAATTACTTGTGAACAAAAATGAATTCGGAACAGACTTCCTGTTTCAGCTTGAATTCTTTATTCATATTTACAAATTGCTTGATCTGATCTGTTGTAGTATTATACTGAGTTCAGTAAACGCCATTTCAGAGGAGTATCACAAAGAACATCGGAATTTAGTTGGACATTTATGCATTGTCAAGAGTGTTAATGAGTATATACCAACTTTTTATGGTTATTAATATTAAAGGATACTCATTACATTAAGGAGGCGCACTTAGTGTAATGTTCTCTTCATAAAAGATGGAATTAGTAACCTGAGTTCAAAACCTGGACGATGCTGTTTACATTCACTTCAATCTAATGCCTTTAAGAAAAACATGAATCAACTTCTCTTTCCCACCAACAATGGGTAAATAGTAGTATGAACTAGGCACTTTAACTTGATAAGGCAACCAGTTTAGACTTAAACTTCAGAGTTAAAACCATGTGTAATCCATGATTGAGGGTTTGAGATAATTCTTACACAATAAATAAAGACATCAATCTATACTACAATAAATCTATACAACTATATATCTGTATATGTAGAAGTTATTTTCTCGGAACCAGATTTTTTCTTTTGCACGGATACAGATATGAACTCAGGTTGCAGTAGGATATATGATTACTTTGCTTGCAATGTATTCGAGGTTACTTGAGTCTTCGTATGACCAAATATAGTATATATGAGCAAGTGAAGTGAAATAGAAACTTTAATATGGAGTACAAAATGGATGAGGCTGACGACACCAACTCTGTATGTTTCATCAGGTCAGCTTTATATTTGATATTCATGAATAAGTTGTGAAAAATGATTATGTTTTGCAAGCAACAAAAAACCAGCAGTACTGCTTCCGGAAACTAATCAGATTTCTTCTTGATAATAAAATTCTTTTATTGCTAGCAGGACACATGTCATATCGGTAATAGGCGTTGGTTCCCTAAGCTTCTAAAGAGACAATCATCTGGAGGTTGCAGGTTCAATTCTGACTGTAGGCACGTAACAATACAGGAATTCTTAGCATTAATATCCTCTTATGGTTAACAGAATCAGCACAAGTAACCCCCGTGGATTAAATAAAGGTTGTTGTTCGAATATAGACTCCGGA
>OY757913.1:36340686-36343186 GCA_963585895.1 Sepioteuthis lessoniana
TATATATATATATATATATATATATATATATATATATATATATATATATATATATATATATATAAAATCTTTTTTACCCATTACTTCTGACCCAACAATCATTCCGAACTTGATGAAAACGTAAAAAAATACGTTTCTTCTCTGCAGTCTGAAACTTGTAGTGATATGTTTATATGTAAGATCTAAAGATTATACATTCGATATTGAATCAATAAGTCCGTACCTTAATTCAGAAATTAACAAATGTGAAAATTTACGTATTTACTTTTAAAATCTATTTGATCTTGCAGCATATGATGTTAGAGCATTTATTCATAGGCAAGTGGTTTGTCTTTGTGCTTCCTAAAAGCGATGGCAAGCTCAGGAGAAACAGAATTTAAATATTCGCTGATTATTCAGAATGTAGTGCGATTGGGATCATGCCTTTTCTAAAGGTTTTAATGAAAAATGAAAATGAAATGTTTCAGCAAGTATTTATTTCGTTCTTCCATTGATAATAATCCAGCCAAACGGCAACGACCATTCTCTCAGTACTGGTCAATTTATTTCCTTATTTCCCCCCCCTCTCTCTCTCTCTCTCTCTCTCTCTCTTACACGCACACACGCGCGATCTCTCTCTCTCTCTTTCTATATATATATATATATATACATTAATTTATATTAAATTGTGAAGAAAAAATTATATTAGAATGTATAGCTTATGTAAAATGAAAGAAATTCAAAAAGATGCACATTATTTCATCATGTTGACCCCTTGAAAGGTACAAGACTAGCGTGAAAACACACTCTAATGGTGCTATGGTTTCTGTATCTTGTAGGTTTTTCTCCGGTTGTGTTGCTAACTGTCTTAGAATCCAGAGCTTTGTTTCTTTCTAGACCAGTTGTCGTATGAGGTCTAAAAAGCTCCATTTTTCCCGACTATTTACCCATAACAAGGAATGAGGGACGTTAGAAGGATTCATTCCTTCCCCATTTATGAAAGTGAAACTCAACAAGCCTGGTCTAGAATTTGACCTTGGATCAACCAGTTAAGTTGCTTCGTCAATGAGAATTAAATTTCCAGTGCTTAATAAACAGATAAATAGATAGATAGATCTTAATATAGAAAAGTTGATAGAAGGGTGTTAATTGACTGAGATAGATAGATAGATAGATAGATAGATAGATAGATAGATAGATAGATATTTCAGGATCTTCCTTTCACTTCAAAAACTATGTAAGTTCTCTAACAGGGAATCCCTAAATCGAATAGCATATAAAATTATTCAGATATCAATACCCCTATTTTTTTGTCCCTCAAAATATTAGTGGTATGATAGTAGAGATGCAACGTGCTCAACTATGACTTGTATTTTCCCTTGTTACTGATAGCAGCTGAATAAGATTCTGATTTGTGGCGTTTAAAACGAAAGTAGAGGAGTGCGACAGGATTTCTCCAATATATGCGTTTTTACGTTTCAACATTGGCAACAGAGATGTGATTGATAAGATATTTTCAAAAACTGAAGAGAACCTCCATTTGTTCCTGATGCGAATCAGGCCAGTTAAAGACGTACTTCGCAGAAAACTATAACCTGTCAATTAAGTAGAAACAGGTATTATTTGAAAATTTGGCCATCTCATCTGGTACCGAAGGCGCCTTTGGTGATGTAATGGTTAGCAAGCTCGACTAGCAAACCTCCACGAGTGAGTTCGAGTCTCATTGGGTGCCCCTTTCATATGACCTTATGCCACATCTAAGCAAAGAGCTTAGTAAATTACCACCTCATCTGGTACCGAATTTTACAATCACAACATATAGATCCAAGTTGATTGCTGATGATAATGCATACACAGTGGTGGTGGCTATCAGAAAATATAATGTTGCACTATTAAACAGTGTTATAAAGAGTGCAGCACAAGTACCAATTAAATTTTAACCAATCACCTTGGTGCAAGTGAGGTTAGGCCAGTGGTAATGATAGCTACATCTAGCTAATGATTTACTGTCTTCTATTTTTTATAGATACGATCAGTAACGATTGAGATGGATCTGTGCACACCATGCCTTTACAGTTAAAACGTTTTTAAGACTGATGAATCTTTAATTGCTTAACAGAGAGCTTTTTTGAGAGCACATTTCACGATACGTTAGAATGACGCTGCTCCGGATACAAAATCGATACTGCTATTGGCTGAAACTTCTATCCAGAACAGCATCATTCCGATGTATTATGAAATGTGCAGAAAATTTCTCAGTGTAATTATAACAGATTAACCAGTGGGTAAAAAAACGTTTCAACAGCAAACACACTGAGTGCACCGGTTGAAGCTATGATCATGATTAACTGTACCTGGAAAAAATGAATGACTAGATTCAGATACTATTGCCACTTTCCTAATTTCACTTGCATCACTTGCATCACACAGGTGACAGTTAAAAATATGGGAGGTAGATCTGGAGCACCCAGTAATACTCCCTGTATTTATTTCCTTGGTATGACACGAGACTGTATCTGGC
>OY757913.1:36350686-36353186 GCA_963585895.1 Sepioteuthis lessoniana
TGTTATTGAAAGAAACGGCCATATAATTTTCAGACATGTGTGTTTTAGGGTCTAAGAGGCTTGGTTCGATGCTTACGTTGGCAAGAAACAGCCTATCACCAAGGACCTAAGGTTTTATCTATTAAATATAATTGAATAGATATATTCTATCACAAAGATCTATATATATATATATATATATATATATATATATATATGTGTGTGTGTGTGTGTGTGTGTGTGTGTGTGTGTGTGTGTGTGTGTGTGTGTGTGTGTGTGTGTGAGTTTCCGTGTGTGTATTTGTGTGGATCTGAAAAATTGAGAACATGGCGGTCAGAAAAAAACACATCAGAAAGGAGAGTCTTTAGAGAGGTCAAAGTCCAACCGAGAGCTAGGGGATTGTGGCAAATCTCTGACATAAAATTTCGGAAGGTTGATGATAAACAAAGGACTGGAGAGTCAGAAAGTGAGACAAGGAGAGATGACCTAGGAAAAAAACGTCCAAATTTTATGTGTGATTACTTTCATCACACCACGTATCCAAAACAGAAAATCTCCTTGCAAGTTTAAACATGTTCCCTGTAATTTCAAAATCTTTTTCTCCTATAATTATGCAGTAGTAGTCTACTTAAACATCAACATTCAATATCTGACAGATCATTATTGATATACTTTATAATAGTTAGGTTTCCTGACCTAAAGTAGGTTATTTGTTTGAGTTTGCAATTATAAGTTTCTTTTTGGTTTTATTTTTGTTTTTGTTTTATTTTTGTTTCTTTCTGTTTTTTATGGGGATATTTTTGGGTAGGGGTCACTATGAGTGCTTTTTTACCATTACGCAGTAATTTTATTTATCTTTTGCAGAATCTTCGTACCAACACTGACGGGTGTTTTTCAATTATGATCATATGACAACAAATCTTTTTTTAATACTGCAGCACCTCACTCAGTTTCTAATTTGATTTTATTAATTCTGTCACACGAAATTCTAATTCTTCCAATCTTTCCACTAATAAAACTTTGTGCTGTTGCATTCATGGTTCATAAATTTTACTTCTTTTTTAAGAAAAATAAAACATAAAAATTTTGAAAAATATTTGTCATCTTTACACTCAATTCCAATATGATCAACAGGAATATAGCCATCAAGTAGAAGACAGAGTTTCATTTTTTTACGTGATCAAATCAAAGTTTGTTGCATTCTTACGTACAGAAGAATGTTCCTGTCCAGTGAAGTGTAATTTTTGTTTGCTTGTTATTATTATTGACAATATCATACATAAATTTTTTTTTTCTATTTTCATTGCAGTAGAATAATCATTTGGAAATATCCCAACGATATTTTAAGGCATTTTCTTTTAAATGATAATTCATCAAAGGAATATACGTAAGAAAAAAAGTTGGTAATCAGAATTCAATTCGATGTGTAAAAACAAGAATTCATTATCGCAAGAAATAGAATTTCGACTAAGCGAGTTTATTGGAAATTTGCTAACACAAATGATTGTTTTTAATGTGAATCGATGACCTTTCAATCTTAAAGTCGTTTAGTCTACTTACATCACTAGTAGAAAATGAAATCGGTGCCCTGAGTTCAAATCTGGGACAAAACAGTTTGCATTTCAAGTACCGCAAATACCTTTGTGAAAGGTATGAATCCAATTACTGTTCCCTATATATGGGTTAACTCTACAGCAGATCGGGTTATTTAAACTTGAATAAGACAACCGATCAAGGAGAAAGAAAACTTAGAATTCAAGTCATTTGTACTCTCGTTGAGAAATTGACTTTCTGTCATGCTCTACTCGTGACAGAGGGGTTGGGTAAATATATCATGGTTCACCGGCCTTCTTTATGAAGATAGAAATAATTCTATGCCTGTGAAAAAATTTAAGGTTTTTTAATACTTTTATCATTAATTTTTATATATTTGTATTCGTTTTAAGCAAGGGCAATTTTTTGTTTGTTGTTTCTGTTTAATGCAATGGTATTTAATAAACTTTTGTACATTGAACCGATTTCTGATTGTCAATGTTTTGTTTTTTTTTTTCTTTTTTTTTTTTGACTTACTCTTCTCTGATGAAGATCAAATGAAAGAAACTTCAAGAGAAACTAAAAAGGAATGCACATTTTCGTGCTTTACTAAAATATTTTGTCTTCAAACAGCTATTCATAAACTTATACTTGAAAAACCTCTCAAAATATACTTTTATTTTCAATCTAACATAAATTATATCCCCCGCAGTTTTAAAATGTTTTGTTTTTTGTCAAAAGACAAAGATTTGTAAAAAATAAAACAAAAAAAAAAAAAAATAGGTGCGCCTGAGGCTTTCTTTAACATACATAAATATATAAAAAAATGAAAATGCATTTTTTTCATTTGCCGTAAACTAATGACAAACGAATAGTATTGTGGGTGCAGCTAATAATGTTCATTTGAAAGTCGAATATGTTGTATATTTACTGAGCTTCCCTTTGTAAATTCAAGTAAGAGAGATTGTCTGAGATGAATAATAGTATT
>OY757913.1:36355686-36365686 GCA_963585895.1 Sepioteuthis lessoniana
ATTTCGGCTTGGAATGTTTTTCTCTTGTTGTTGTTGTTGCTGTTGTTGCTGTGTGCTGGTTTTTTTTTTTTTTTTGAATTCCGAATAATACATTCACAAGATATAGATTCTCACTCATTTTTTACTCAAAGGAACAAATTAAAAATTTCAAAAGAAATATAAAATCACATATGTGGGTAAAGCGTCTTCGACCCCGAATTCAGCTGGAAGCACAAAATACAATTCACATAACTGATCAAATTCTGGTGAAGAAAAAGTAAAGGCGTAAGTAAAGATACATTTGTCTTATGCAATGTTGGACATCGAAATGAAAAATGCTTAACATACGTTCAAATTCAACGGTTCAATGCAGAAGAAATAGAAAAAAAGCAATAGACGAAATAATGAAATAGGCGAAATGATTCTGATTAAATAAAATGTAATAAACCACAAAATTTTATCCAGTTTTTGCGACGTAAAAGTTAAACAATTCAAATGCATAGATTTTCAGTTTTGGTTCAAAGATTGTAAAGTAGGAATATGAACTTTTTCTCGTTTAATTAGTTTAAACATGTAACAATCCGTAAAATGAGTTGTCATCCACTAGACACAAAACGGAATCTGGTGGAGAGGCACTAGTTCTGGAAATTTGATGAGTGTGGAGTGCCCCAGTGTTGCCATTACACTCAGGTTCACTCTAACCAGGAATTGTAGTACCTGTTAGGTTCCCATCTATTAGTCAAATAGATATACTTAAAAATAATTGTATTCCATAGGACCGTGTGCTAAAAAAATCGAGTTATACAATGAATGTGATTCATTATACTCAAGGCATAAAACAACCTAAGACGGAATGACATGCCGTTAAAATTATCCGATCAGTCAACTAATCATATCCAGTAGCGTCCCGAAGTGAAAGAAGACTGACCTTAAATACTCAAACCACTAAAGCAAAAATACCTGACCCGAATTTCACAAATAACCAAGTTTTATCCTCAGACGAATTCACGACTGACATGCAAGTAAGCAATTTAAAAAAAGGATTTCTAAAAATATCTACAAACACTAGACACGTAGAAATGTGAATACTAACACAAAAAATTGTAAATTTTTGCTTCTTAAAAAATTATACAGAAAAAGATGACGTATGTTCGACTCAATATCATTTTATTTATTTCCTGTTTACTTATTTTATTTTAAGATTCATTTCCTATAAACCTTTTATCTCAGTTCTTGGAAGCTTCTTTTGATCCCATATTAAGCTATATTTTGTCTTGGGCTCATTACGCTTAATTTTCTAAATTCACGCTAACCTTGTTACAAACATAAAACTGACATAAAAATTTAAATTTTCTATCATTATTTCTTCTGAAATGTCTTCCTGTATTCAGATGATCTGAAATGTTAAGCAAGGGTTAATGCTAGAGGTAGAATTCACATTTCGAACTGAAGCTAAGGTTGTAAATTCGAATTTAAGTAAATTCTGGATCAGACAGAGTTTGAAAAATAGATATAAGAATGGTGAATATGATACTTTAAACGGTAAACGATATTCCCGTAACAAAGTAAAGGTACAAGAATTCAATAAGTTTTGTATATTTGGGTTTTAATTTTTTAGATTAGGAATTATCCTTATCACCCAATGATTTACCTGAGTTAGTGTCTTCATATTTGTTATTTAGTCATAAAAATATGGTGACTATAACCACCAAAATAAAGGCATTAACAAAATCATCTGGCTAATCGGACTAGAACGACAACAATAAAACAATTTTTTATCCATTTTGCATAAAATCAGTTGAATTTACTTTTAATTCAGTAATTTTTTAGACAAAATCTTCAAAACGTTTACTTTTTCCAATAGATTCCATAGTATTTTAGGGAGACAGTAATAGTTATCTCCCTAAGATCATTGGCTTCCTTGTTGTGTACCTCCAGGTGTGGGGGGGTCCTGTAACAGTACTGGAATTCCTCCTTGACCATCTTTGCCACTGTTCTTTGAATATGAGATATGTCTTGGGCCCTGCTAAATAATAGCAAAGCAAGGTAGCTATTTCACTTTTCCTAATCAAGTAAGCTTTTTGTACCTCTTCCTCATACTGCTGGTTCATGGAACAATATATGTTGGGACACCTTTGTGTACTATTTTTTTTAATACCATTGGTATTCATATTAT
Organism: Sepioteuthis lessoniana; assembly: GCA_963585895.1. Classification (NCBI taxonomy): domain Eukaryota; kingdom Metazoa; phylum Mollusca; class Cephalopoda; order Myopsida; family Loliginidae; genus Sepioteuthis; species Sepioteuthis lessoniana. The sequence continues at coordinate 36,357,842 of OY757913.1, forward strand.
GTATATAAAAAGTTAAATGTTATTTTATTAGCAAATGTGTTTATCTTGTCTTTTCTTTTATTGCATTTAGTGTTAGTATATCACAGGTATACGAGTACTAATATTGATCCTTAGTGATTGGGGATTCGACGAAATATCTTCTTTAGTATCAAGCATACCAATAACATTGTGACCTACTATAGATCCATTATGCTCAATAACGTTTGAAGAATTTATCGAGTGTGCCCTGTCATAGTTTAAGCGATTACGTGTTAACAAAACTAGTGCAGATATTACTGAAAATAAAACTGACTGCTTTTATTACTTTCTTGTATCAAATACCACAATATTCCATCTACCTATTTCATTGTTTCCTAATAAGTCATATGACTTATATAATTTTACATACACTAAATGACATATAATTTTTCCTATGAAATAAAGGGCCACATTACGAATACTATATATATATATATATATATATATATAAAGAGGATGCTTCGAATATAAAATAAAACAAAACAGGGTAAAACTCCTAACTCTATGTTCCACGTAACCTAACTTTAGGTGAACTAGTACCGACTTATTTAAAGCTTTTATTGACAAGTTTAAAAAATATACTTCAGTCGGTTTGATACTAGCTTACCTAAAAATTGGGCATGTGAAATTTTATTCTATAGTTGAAACATCGTGATCATGTTCGGCATTTTTATGTATAGAATACTAAATTTCCCTGAATTAAAAACTGTTTCAGCAGTGTGTATATATTTGTGTAACCATAACGCAGCAAAAACGGTATTACCAAACGAGATTTTTAATAATCCAATGGATAATGTCAAGTCGTCTGCATAGAGTTAGATGCCATATTCTAAATCAATCAACGTTTTCATATAATGGAGATTATTGAAAATCTAAAACTTATTTCTTTTTATACAATCGAGTGAACTTCCTTTGCAGTGACGTAAAAAAACTTGAATTTGCAAGGGTCACATTCCATAATAGAAATATTAACCCAAACTAACATGGAATATATTGATTCAGCACCCTCATTAAATAGCTTGAGACCGTCAAGAACATATATGTCTATTTCAATATTTCTATCTTCAACGGCCGTCATGCTCTGAAAAATCAGTTAACCATATTGTTAATATTGAGCTCCATCTTCTACCGAACTAACAACAATGCCATAACGGAAAACCAAGAAAAAGTCATATTGAATAAATTTACATGAACTGAGAGACTACATCTAAACTAAGCGCAGAAATATACGCAGTATAATCGTAATTTACATACTGTTTTCTTTTCAACATCAATTTCCTTCGTTCTCTTTATTAACTTATTGAAATTGTGAATTTAACAGTTTTTGTTTTCTCTATCTTTCAAAACCAGTGCGTTTCGTTATTGCTTTTGCACTTAACTTATGTCCATTACAAGATTTTTAAAATCCTTACAAGATAACTTTGAAATGCTAATGAGAATTTTTCAACCCTTTCTAAACAGAAGCATCATTATGATATTAGAAAGATGTTACAGCGTGAATTCAATCGGTTCACGAATTCTTAAATATACGTTGTCTGTTCAAAAACTATGGGGTCGTAAACCATATTTACTGACTGAAATGAACAATGAATGAAACATTGCTTTTCTTCAAAACAGTTCCCTTAATATACGACACACTTATTCCATAGAGTTTTTCTTGATCAAAGCACTTCTGAAACTTCTCTTTTAATCTTCTTGGAAAGCTGCATCGTGTCGTTTTCAATGTCTTTTACGTTCTCGAATCATAGCTTTCAAATTAATTTTCAGTTAATGTAGCTGTAAAATGTAAGGTGGAGCGGAAGATCTGGTTAATATGGAGAGTGCTACACTTTCATAAGCTTGTGTTTCACAAAAGACTGATGATCTAAACGTATCGAGTCTGGAATTATTTTCTTCTTCAGTTTAGCTCTGATTCATTTCATCGAGTAGGCAGAGTAGACACCAACACTATATTACCGAAGTCGTTCAGCTGTGCTCACTCACCCAGTCTGCGGAGCATAAAGTACGCAGACTGTATCTGCTTCAGAAGGATAAGACCCCACATAAAAATAGGGTTTATCAGGGAAGGATACTGCACAGTGTCTGATAGCGAGGTTCTAGCTCTAGAAATTTAGGGTGTAAAGTACCCCTTCATTGCACTTATTCCCAGTTCTACTCTGACCCAGAATGGTACCTGTTAAAGTTTTATTTGTGGGTCAAATTTGAAAAAATATTCAATCGGACCGTGTTCAAGAAACAAAACAAAAACACTTCAGAAACAACTTTAGAAAAATGTAAATATGAATTGTTTTTAATGAAACTGAATCCCTTATCTCTGAGCATAAAATGATCCGAGTCAGGTTGACACGCCGTTATTTTTAACTGATTTAAAATGAGTCAATAAGGTATGCTGACGTCTTTATTACTAACATAATTATCACCTGAAATAATAACCAAATTACTGTGCAAGTTACAACTAAACCCGACAAAGAACTTATAAAAAAAAAGTTTTCTGCATAAAATTACCCACAAATTGACCGTAAAATCAAACCAACCGACGGTAAAGCCTCAGTCTTGATACTGTTTAATAATACCACATTGTCTTATTTTTAAGGATATCTTCTTTGGTGACTTCTTTTTAGGGATATCTTCTTCTTTAATGTCTTCTTTTTAAGGATATCTTCTTTTTAAGGATATCTTCTTTTTAAGGATATCTTCTTTGGTGTCTTCTTTTTAAGAATATCTTCTTTGTCTTCTTTGGTGTCTTCTTTTTAAGAATATCTTCTTTGTCTTCTTTGGTGTCTTCTTTTTAAGGACACCTTTTAAAGGATATCTTCTTCTTTGGTGTCATCTTGTTAAGGATATCTTCTTTTTCTTCTTTTGTGTCTTCTTTTTAAGGATATTTTCTTTTTCTTTTTTGGTGTCTTCTTTTTAAGGATATCTTCTTTTTCTTCTTTGGTGTCTTCTTTTTAAGGATATCTTCTTTTTCTTCTTTGGTGTCTTCTTTTTAAGAATATCTTCTTTTTCTTTTTTGGTGTCTTCTTTTTAAGGATATCTTCTTTTTCTTTTTAGGTGTCTTCTTTTAAAGAATATCTTCTTTTTCTTCTTTCGTGTCTTCTGTTTAAGGATATCTTCTTTTTCTTCTTTCGTGTCTTCTTTTTAAGGATATTTTCAGGAATCACTTCTTCTTTGGTGCAATCTACTTTTCTTCCACGAATGAAGAACATCCTAATCACATCCATATTCCTTTGTTACGTACGCTTCCATAGACTTCATTGCACAGATAAAAATTCTCCTCTTCCAGTACGTTTACATGACTACAAACTGTTGTTTTGAACAGTTACAGTTACTATGGTTCCAAAAATTTCTAATGTTGAGTTCATTTTGTTAACCATCAACTGCAGAAAAAGAAGATTCTCGATTAGAACGTAATGTTGAACGTGATTGGTTTTCTACCTTTTTAAATTCTTCTAAAAACATTGTCTCCCGATTATTTTGCACTCTCCTACTAGTTTTTTCCGTTTCAAACAAGAAAGAAAAAAATAGAAATTATATATTTTCTATACGTTTATGTTGCTAAATACGTAATCAATTCTCAATATTTCGTAATGTTTATGAAAGTCGCACAAGACAGCTAACTGATTGCAGAAGAAATAAGATTTTATTTCTCTAACGTTTATAAATAAAAATTTAAAAAATGGTACTGAGAACTTTTACACACACATACACACGCATCGCCCTGTCAGCGCGACTTGCAATACACCGAATTTATCCTTTACAGAGGGGTTAGATCCCCTGAAAAGGGAGTGTGCTGGTATGATATTAAATAGCATAGTATGGTGAGGCTTCAGTTATGGAGATCTAGGAAGTGTGGAGTGCCCAGTTTAAATTTCAAAAACAGTTCTATTTCAAACTGTTCAGTTTAGCATAAGTACAGTTTGCTTTTACACTGTTAAATGTTAAAACAGTTCTCTTCCAAACAAATCAGTTTAGCATAAGTACAGTTTTTTGTTTACACACAATTAAATAAAAACAGTTCTATTTCAAACAATTCCGTTTGGTGTCATTAAATTTCAAATCTATTTGACCCATCTATATGACTCTATCAGGTGCTGCCAATCTGGGCAAGAATGGACCTGGGAGTGATGGTAATGAAGGAGTACTCCGCATTCCCCAAAGTTCCTGCATTACTGAAGCCTCACCATCAGATTGTTTAGTGTCATATCCAAGACACTTGCTGGGAGATTCTTATCTCTCTACAGAGATGCAATACTCTACAGTCCCAGCCGACCGAGCAATTAAATGGGAATAGTAACTTGAAATCATGAAACTGTATAAATTATCTGTTTATAGAATACATGAAAACATATAATGATATAGGTTAATAATTTTTTGAGGAATACATGAAACCGTTCATTCGTGGGAAAATTAGTATTATTAGATTGGAATACCTGATATAAATGATATGAATGACAGCAAACAAATGATTATTGTGAATAAATAAACAAGTAAAAAACAAAGCAAAAAAAAAAAAAACAGAAAAAACAATGGAATATTGAAAATATTTATGGTTACAATCAAATGGATCAAATTTTGGCATTACATAACCCAAAAATGTTGATATACCGTTAAACAAAGAAAACAAACCAAAACATAAACATACAGAGTCAAGTATATATACGCAGAGTTTCATAATGCTTAAGAAGGCAGGCTTTACGTGCTATAAAACTCAATGGTAAATAATTACCTGCCAACATTATCTGAATTTACAAAACCCCTCCACATGATGCTATATAAGGTGATTTTTAATCTCAATTTAACAGGTTTAAATTCAGAGTTTTCCTTCTTCCAGACCAGTTCGTACCCATTTCCAACGACGATGACCATTACACCATTAACAAGTCGGCATTATAGTTAAACAATGTTTAATAATTAATAAAAGCTACTCAGACACTTGTCTCATTCAAGCATCCATACTTTTGTGTTGTTCAAGTCGTTTACTGTGGACGGAAGCATTTAATGAATAAAAACTATTCGAGAGACGAATTTGATAAAATATAAATATTATTTAATAGATGAATTTAATATAATATAATAAAATATATTTAAGCACCTAATTTAATGGGAAATTTCTCCAGTCTCCAAGTTTCAATATTGGTTGACTTATTTTGCAAGACTGTGTGTGTAGATTATGAAAAAAGTCAAGTCGGTTATACTTGTTATTAGTTCTTGATGATATAACCGAATGTTTAACTTGATAAACCAGAATAAATCTTAGAAATTTATGGGGATACCTTCAGCTATTATGTTCATTGCTCTAAGGGGGTGAAAATAGTTTAATTACGATTATAATTAAGAAGGAGGCGTTCCTTTTGAAAACAACACCCTCTACATAGCCCCATGAATATATATATATATATATATATATATATATATATATATATATATAAAATTTGCTATTCAGATCATGTATGTCATAAAATTTTTCCCTGTGCGACAATACGACCTGCGAACTAATTTGGTTCCCGTTTTAAGAGAGTTCTGGTGATTTTATTTAGGAAAGAGTGGGGGATTCTAATTAGCATTTCATATTACCTCCGTTGCATCAAGTAAAATGACGTCCAGCGCACATACCGAATGGAAAATAGAATAATTCAGTTGTAGATTGAACTGGAAATTGGTTTATTCTCTAAGTTAGGGCATGTTAAGTCTATGCGTTTACCCAATCCCGCCGCCACCGACAGGATGAAACACTTTAGTGTCAATTTTTAAGCGGAATAAATCTGGCTTGAATTTAAGGATTTTTCTTTCTCCAAGATTTCTTGAATAACGAAAGCTAAATAATCTATGTGCTAATATTCATCCATGGAGGGGAACACATAGATTTACACCTTTCTCAAGGGCATTTGCGAGCGGAGAAAAGCAAACAGCCGCACTTAGAATTTGAACTCAAGTCGCATATTACATTTCTACCGGGCATTTTTAGTGTATCATTCAAATGTAAATCTCGTAATGATATTCCGTTTTTGCTTGGTTACGGTTACACACACACACACACACACACACACACACACACACACACACACACACACATACACACACGTACACATACACACACACACACACGCACAAACACATATGCCTAAAAATATACAGATACACTTACACATACGTACATTAATGCATATAAATGAAATATAGAAGTTTACTAATATATGAGTAAGCACTTGTACTTAAATTTTTATGTCATTTTAATAACTTCCTTGACATTCAACTTACATGGTTCATTCAATAAGTTTCCAGTGTTGTATTCTGCCAGTGGGTAAATACGTGGTGCCTTCAATAAGTTTCCAGACTTTTTATGTACAGAAATCTAAAATTGTCGTAGAATCTTGAAAATTCAGCATGTTATTGCTATATATCTTATGAGATGACTGACCAATTTTTATGATTTCAGATTCAAATGAACAGCTACAGCAGCAATTGGAATACACCCTACTAAAGCCTGATTGTCAATGCTGGTGAATTTCAAAAATGCAATCTGGACGTGAGGTTACTTTAGAAGAACGATATGCTATACAATTCTGTTTCAAACTTGGAAAAATGCCACAGAAACGTATGGAATGCTTCAGACCGCTTTTGGAGCATCTTGCATGAATCGAGCATCTGTTTTTGAGTGGCATAAGAGATTCAAGGAAGGCAGAGAGTCTGTGAGGGATGATGATAGGTGTGGGAGGAGTAAGGAAGTCAATACACCAGAGTTGATTGGCAAAACGGTTAGGGTTACTATGTTGATGATTTGAAGGAGTTCAGGAAGAGATACCTTGCGAAGAGGCCAGCACTCTTCAAATCGGCTTAGTGGCATTTCCACCAGGACAATGCACCAGTCCATAACTCCATCCTTGTCACAGACTATTTGACCAAGATGGGTATCAAGACAGTTCCTCAGCCTCCCTATAGTCCAGACCTTGCTCCCAGACCTTGCTCCCGGGGACTTTTAGTTATTCCCTAAGCTATGAAACAAGTGATGAGGTGAAAGAGGCTGTGACGAAGGTCATTGACACGCTCACACAAGAGGACTTCCATGGGGCCTTCCAGAACTTGTTGAACGGTAAAATAAACGCATTGCAGCCGGAGGAGATTACTTCGAAGGGGACTAGAGTTTCATGTGTGTACTATCAATAAAAGTACCCATACGAAAAAAATCTGGAAACTTATTTAATGATCCTCTTATATCAACACGGTGAATATATTTCTGATTAAACCTGTGGTGATCTTTCAAAATTTTCCTTGATTTTGAGGGGACGAAATTTTCCTGGGATGCCTAAAAATCACCTGGGTACCACCCAATTACTAAATAATCATTCATTGCTATAACCATTTAACAAAATATGCTTAGACTGGTAAAAGATCACAAATTTGGAGCCTCCAACGACTATCGATTTCGATACATTAAATGATTTATAGATTTTAATGGTATATTTACCCGTCTAGTGTAATTATATGCGAAAAAGTTGGGAAATTGCTTTCTTTATACATTTATATTAGTGCGCAGCTGTTTTGAAAGAGTTTTTTGTTGCTATTTTTTCCTCACAGTTTTATAACTTTAAAGATTCCAATCAAATAAAAATAATTTGTACCCTGGCTTCAGGTTGCTTTCAGTACCAGCTGTTGCTTAATTGGTCACCCATCTAAGTACCGAAAAGGATCATCTTTGGTTAACTTCGATGATGTCGCGGAAAACTGCGCGTTCTGTGTGACTTGAGCGTAACTAAAAGTAATTGTTGTTATTGATCAAGTTTTGCTTAGATTTGGCTCATGAGCCCAGCTTTCTTATATTACCAACAG
>OY757913.1:36368186-36575686 GCA_963585895.1 Sepioteuthis lessoniana
TGGAGTTTAACAGATTTGAATTCAGAGTTTTCCTTCTCCTAGACTGGCAATATAGCAACGTTTAAGAGGCCAGTCTGCTCTACCATTTACCCATAGCTGGCAGAAGAACTGTTGGATTATTGTTTTTCTCAAGCAGTATGTAAAATGTAAACAGACGCGTCCAGGATTTAAATTTAATCCGCAAAATATTTCTAGTTCTCAATACACGAAAATGCAGAGCAATATCACAGCATATTTTCTATTTAAAACACATTATGTGTTTGTGTAAATATAGATATAAAGATAAATAGATAGACGGATAAGTTCTGAGAAAAGACCATCTTGATTACCATGTGTAGATAGATAGATAGATAGATAGATAGATAGATAGATAGATGTTGAGCTAGCTATCTAACTCTGATAGTTCTGTTACAATTGCATTCAATTAAACTCTTCCGTTAATCCACTTTTCCACGCAACGTCTCTCCTTATCTATTAAAAGCGGCTAATTTTCCCTTATTTTGAACCACATTTGCTCGTCATTATTCCGCAAGCTGTTTGGATGCAAATAATCCATGGTTAAAAAAACAATCAAACAAATCAAAACCAAAAGTTTAGGAAAAAGAAGAAGATAAAACATGTAAGTCATCATCTGACTTTTGCTAAAATTCTTTAAAATGTGCTTGCGTGTTTAAATATGTGCAACCCTTTTTTTTAAGTTATTTGTTTACTCTTCATTTCACCTTATGTGAGTGTTTCGTAAGTAATAAATGAAAACAGACGAAAGAAGGTGTGAAGCAAGAAAAGGTAGCGGGGAGAGGCCTGGATTACCAATACAAGAGAAAAAGAGAAGGAGAGAGATGGGGTAGGAGAAGTGCTCGATTCATAGAGAGAGAGTGATAGTGTTTTCACTTAAAAGTTGGGAATGACTTAACAAACGAAAATTAGATGAAAAAACACACAAAACAAAAAAAAAAAGAAGAAGGAAATGACAAAAAAATGGATGTGGAGACGGAGGTAAAGGAAGAGAGTGTAATTGAAAATAAAGAAAGAATTAGAAACGAAAGAGTGAAGAATAAACGAAAAAGTAATGAAGAATGATGGAGAGAAATGACGTTTGAAAAGATATCGAAGGAAGTAAAGAGTTTACAAGAGGTCATAGAAAAAGAAAGAAAATACGAACTTGCAGAAGAAAGAAAGAAAGAAAGAAAGAAAGAAAGAAAGAAAGAAATAGACGAGGGTAATAACGAAGAAGAGAAATGTCGTTTGAAAAGATAACGACGGAAGTGGGGAATATTCTAGGATCCTGAAAAAAGGAAAGGAAATATAGACTCACAGAAAAGAAAGAAAGAAAGAAAGAAAGAAAGAAAGAAAGAAAGAAAAAGTATTCCGAGAGAGAATGTGCATTGTGGGGAAAGAAAAACGGAACGAAGTACAAAAATTGACAAATGGAATTATGTAAAATTACGCCGAGTTATGAGTGTGTAAAAGAAAGAAAAATGAATGTGAAAGAGATGAATGAAAAGAAAAATTTGAAAAAAACTTTGAAGAGAGATGAAAGAAAGAAGAAAGAAACTTAACAGGAAATGTATAAGGGAAATGAATGCAAAACAATGATAACAAAACAAAAATGAATGAAAAACTGAACGTAGAAAGATATATGGAATCAACTTGACATGTGTGAAAAATGAAAGGAAAATTTATTTAAAAAAAGCAATGAAAAATATCCATGAACAAAGAGAAAATGAAAGTGAGAAGTTAGTGAGAGTGACATATCAACTAATAGAGACTGAATATATTGAAGAAAAAAAAAAGATTTATGAACTTAGATTACTGAAAAACGAATCAACATATGAAAATAAAGTGAGAATTAAAGAAAGTAGCGAATAGAAAGAGAAACAAAAGAAAATTATTTGGGAGGGAAACAGTGAATAATAATCACCAGAAAAAAAAACAGATATAAATTAGATTAAAGAGATTTAGTGAAATAAAGGAATTTAACTAAATAAGTAAAACAATGGTGAATAAAAAGATTTATGGCTAGAAATGGAAATAATGAGAAAAAAAGGAATTACGAATGATAAGGAATCATACGGGATAATGTTAAGCTGAAGGAAAATTGTTTGAATTCGAAAGAGAGAGCAAAAAGTGATGAAAAAGAAAGAGGAATTAAGGAGAAAAAGATTGGTTATCTAAGAAAGAATATGTGGAAAAGATTTAAATTTTGAGCAATAGAGACTGGCTGAGAAAGAGGGTACATAATGAGGATAAGAAAGAGAAAGATACAGTAAAAGAAAAAGAGAGTAGAAATGAGAAGGTAAAGAGAAAATAGAAGTATATAAAGAGGTTGAATAGGAAAGGAAGAAAAATATCAAAGGAGTTTATAAATAAACAGAAAAAGACTGAGAAAGAAAGCGAAAGAAATAAAGGGAAAAGGAGAAAGATTGGAATTTGGTTGATAAAGGAGAGGGTGTCAAGCAAGAAAAAGAAAAATATATAAGAAAAAAAAAGTTATTAGATGAGAGAAAGACTGAAGAGAATAATAAATTCAAATAAAATTAAAAACCCGAAATAAAGAAAGAAAAAAAGAAAGAAAAAAAAGAGAGTTCAACTGAGTAACAAAAGAGGCAAACAGTGAAAGTGAAAGAGAAAGAGACAAATATTAAGAGAGAAAGAAAAAAAGAACCGAAAGAATGCAGAAATAAGATTTGGTTAGGTTGTGGGTAATAGAAAATGTTTCAAGTTATAAATATACGCAAAAAAGGAAACAAGATATGACATCCGTTGTTGTTTTTCATGACTTCATTTGTTATCACTGCTGACACCTCCTTCCAACAAACACCATCTTCTCAGTTAGACTAATAAAATGAGTTTCACTTCATTTTAATGCTGTAACGCGAGACAGGGGGAATGAACAAAAAAATAAACAGAATGAAGGATTCTGCAAAATTTTTATTGAGCCAATTTCGGTTTTTCCTTCTTTGATAGATAGATAGATAGATAGATAGATAGATATGAATGAACAAGATGAATATACACATATAAAATGTCTAACGTCAATAAATACAGATATGATTGTACTGAGATAGATAGATAGATAGATAGATAGATAGATAGATAGATAGATAAGTAAAAGGATTTAATTTTCTTAATTATATATATATATATATATATATATATATATATATATATATATATATAAAACATATTGAATACAAATACAGTTTACTTTTTAATTTTAAAATCATTTTTCTCTGGTGGTGTCAAAACAACCATATTTTTTCTTAAAAATAATCCTAGCTATCACGAAAAAAATCCAATCTGATAAACTATTCCAAAGACCTATCAACATATTTTTTTTTAAATTTCCTGATGAAAAGTACTTTATGATATTTCAGGCTACCTTACCTTTTAACAATGAATCATCTAAAACCATTCCCCGCTTTCTGTTGTCGCGCGCAATTTCTTATGTTGATAAACCCAATTCATTCAGCCTGTGCTCAAAACATAATCTGTTAATGACATGTTTGATAGATAGATAGATAGATAGATAGAAATTAGGTGGTGCCCAAATCTTAAGGATTTTTTTAACATTAACCGATTGTATTACGGCTTTGTTCCACTAGTCATTTTGAGCTAGAGTTCAAAGTGAATGCATTAAGACGGGTTCAAAGGATAAGTTAAAAGTAGTGAATAGGCTAATTTTTTTCTTTGTATTCATGTTCCTCATGAAAGTAAGACCTGAAAGAACAGGAGAACATAAATATGGATTTGTAGATTGCTGATTAATTGATTTTGATGGTATGTAAAACCGTCTAGGGTCATTTTATGCTTTGAGGTTAGGTAATTGCGCCCATTGTACGTTCATATTTGCATGTTTGTGTTATTGTTCCTTAAGGGATTTTGTTTGCACCCAGTCCGCCTGAGTACTAATAATATTTTAACAGTTCTACTTGGAACATAGATGAGACTTTAACAGATTCTACCACTCTAAGAGTGGACCTAAGAGTAATGACAATGAAGTAGTACTCCACATTGCACAGATTTCCAGACCTGGAGACTAACCATCTGATGCAGTTTAGTGCAATACCAAGAATGCTCCCTTTTTTAGGGAGTCTCACCTCTGTAGTGGAGATAGAATCAGAGAATGAATTTATTTTACTTAATTCTATTCAATGAGTTTCTTTACTTGGTGCGCTTTTTAGTTAAAATTCCCCAGAAATAATTGAATGCGTAATTCCAGATTTTCAAACTATTCTATATTTAAGTACATCCCTTCATGAATGATTTTTAACGAACCATACGGCCTGGTGCTACATCTAAGCAAAACTTAGTGAATTACGTACTTCTAATCAAATCTCATTCAATCTGGTTAGTTGGTTGATTTTTAATTGCATATCAATTCTGGTTGGTTATTTACTGTCAAATCGTGTGTGTGTGTGTGTGTGTGTGTGTGTGTGTGTGTGTGTGTGTGTGTGTGTGTGTGTGTAAATAGTTTGGAGGTAATTTTATTTTTAAACGAGTCATTCATTAACTGGCTTCACGTTTTCCTATCTAACATTATAAATTCTATTTAGCATTAATCATTGTTTGCATACACTTATATGGTTTCGAGTACTGGATTTTAACATTGGTAATTCTATTTATCAAGTATTCCTATCTCATACAAACAATTTGCAGATAGTTGCAAGGTTACAAATAACTAATAATAATAACCCTTAAGAAGCGATGGAACAGTTTTAATTGATACATAGATCGGAACTAAACTGGTACTACCAATATGAGTCAGAGAGGACCTGAGAGTAATGATAATGATGGAGTACTTCACATTCTCCAAAGCTCCCAGACTAGAGCCTCACCATCAGATGCAGTTTAGTTTTATACTCAGGGCACTCGTTAGAGAGGTCTTACTCCTCTGCAAAGGTGTTACCGACAGGGTGGTTATATTTATGTTCTAAACGTTCAAAATTCTAAGATCTAATATTTACCCAACTATGTGCACAATCCTTTTCTATTGTATCCTCTGAAAACCGATAGATTTTCAGTGCCAGGTTTTTTTCTTTTCATGAAGCGGCCGGTTCGTTCTCAGATTTTTTAATGTCCTTTTAATGGGACTATTTTCATAACTGTGAAATTTGAACTATTGTTTATTACAGCTATCTTCAATAAAGGTAACCAGGCTTCATTTAGTTTGATTGTCTTTTGCTGGTATCAACTAAAATTTTATTTTTATACCTTATAAGAGACCAATGATGTACATTTAAATGCATTTTTCTTTTGAAGGAAGTATGATCAAGGTCAATAGTGTGGTCAACGATGGACTTCAATGTTATTGAGAGATATTCGTCGGATAGGGGCCGTAAAAATTAAAAAAAAAACACAATTTATTTTAGGATGAAGATGTTTTCTTTAATTCTTTTGGTTCAGTCTATGAGACTGTGAAATCGGGAAGAAATGGATAGCGGATACCACGGGTTTATTTGTTCTTCAAAAAATAGGAATCGCCGAATATTTTTACTTGGTTCTTTCTCGATTCTCTACATTCCTGGCAACTAAAAGAGAAAAAAAGACAAAATCAAGAAATCCGTGACACACACACACACACACACACACACACACACACACATATATATATATATATATATATATATATTTATATATATATATATATATGGCTCGTGGGTCGAGTGTTTGCCAATAGTATGGGAGACGGGGGTTCAAATGTAAAGTGGAGCAATCCAGGAAAAGGAGTTGCACCCTCCTCTAGCTATGGAAAAGGGTCCTTCCAGTCGCCAAATTTACTTTTTTTTTTACTTATATATATATATATATATATACTGGATTTCACAGAACACCCCATCCAACTTTCGCCTCGGTTGGCAGGAACTTTGAATGGGGCTTCAGTGCCAGATCAAGCATATCATTTTTCAGCAAGGCTGAGGAAGAGATGTTGAATATTGTCAAATTATATTTTCTCTGGCAGCAAACTATTTTTGATGACTTCATCTACTCGCACCCTGGTACCACTCCTCCAAAATGCTACACTACCGAAATTTTTCCAACTAACTTTAAACTAACGCGTTCAATGATACAAAAAAATTCTGAAATTATCCCTTATTCAATGTTATGCGTATAAAGGCCATAAAACCTACTGTCATGAATACTATCAGAGTAAAAAAAATGTTTTTTATTGACTAAGATTGTATGTATCAGAAGGATTTCGCAAAGGGCAAAGAGAAATTAGAATAATAATAGAACAACTCTCTCAAACAAAAATAGTACCACAACTGTTCTTCTAGAAGAATGGCTTTGGCATTAAATAACCAATAAAGGTCGATATGCCATTAAACAAAGAAACCAAAGAAACCAGTCTCTCAAACAACAATTTCACAAGTCCTTTTTCATCTTGATTAATACTTTACAAGATTTTTGAAGGCTGAAAGATGATTTGATTTGTTTCTTTTATTGTTTTTTTTTTTTTAGAGATCCAGTATCTTCAGCCTCATTTGTTACATTAATTGTAATACGATTTGATTCTTTTGGCATAATGTTCCTATTTTTATCTAAATGATCAGAAATAAATTGTTTGCTCAAAAATATACAAGGATGGGCTTAAAAATTAATTGGCTGGGATGATCTGCTGTTGATGATTTTTTTACCATTGGGATCCAAGCTCTGTAATTCTGATGAAAGAAATGTATTGACTGCAAAGGATACTATGTTGGAAAATAAACGTCATTTCTTCACATTCCATGAGAATATCTTGGTCAGCTTATAAACTTTTCAGCGGACCTTTTAGTTTCATCCGTAAAAATTATAAACATTTAAAGTTTTTTTTTTTTAATTTTTCAATTTCTCCAAAGAAATTTCTGCTCATCTCTGTCAAACGCTGAATAAATTTGTCAAAATTTCAAATAATTTTTTCAATTTTTCAAATAATTTTTTCAAATTTTTCAATAAATTTGTCAAAAATTATAAGTATTTAGAGTTGTTTTATTTACAATTTGTCAATTTCTCCAGAAAAACTTCTCTCATCTCTGTCAAGCATTGAATACAGTTGTGTTTTTTTTTCTAATTTTCAGCGGACCTTCGAATGACAGAGTTTTAGTTTCATCCGTAAGAATTATAAGCATTTAATGTTGTTGTTTTTTTTTTTAATTTTTCAAATTCTCCAGACAAATTTCTGCTCATCTCTGTCAAACACTGAATAAATAAACGTGTTCATTGATTTTTGAAATGTTTTCCTAAAATTAATTATTCTAAGATCGTTATAAATAACGAAATAGCGCTTCAAACGGCTAAAATACGACAGTCAGCCATATTTCTTTTATTTTTTACTTTTCAAACTTCTAAGAAGTTGTCGAGTTGAGGTTGATGGTCGACAAGAAGTTTTAGCATTTTGATATGATGGTTCATCAAAAAAAAATCAAGCCAATGATTCAAACTTATTCTTACGCGAGTATTGAATTCAAGTATTTAATTTCGATAGATTATTTTGTATATTAAATCGAACATCTAATGCATTAAATTAACGATAATTTTCGGGAGTGTGCTTTTCTGTACAATTGCCTTTTTTACATTCAAAGTGTATTTTCTTAAGAAAAATCAAAAAGAGGGGAAAATATGGCTCATTTGTATACATTTTTAAATATAAAATACAATAGACAAAAATACGTGAATATTTAAAAAAAATGCATGTCAGTTGTCAAAGTCTAATCAAAGATAAGCTTTTGAAATGATTTTTTTTTTCATTATTGAATGCTGCTTATGTTATCCAAAGACAAATGCAGTAATACTGCTTGGAAGAGATTTATGATGGATAATGCATTTGTTGAAGCAACAAACATTCATTTCGACAGTCAGAAAAAATCAAAATAACCCGGATATCCTTTCACCGGTTTATAGAAAGAATAAGCTCTAGATAATCTGCTAAACACACACACACACACACGCACACACACACACACACATATATATATATATATATATATATATATATATATATATATATATATATATATATATATATATATATATATCCCGTGTCCAGGGTATCTAATGTATATACCTACGAAGACGAACTAACAAATCATCAAACCAACTAAGGAGGGCATAAGCCCTATTTTTTTAATTATTAAAAGAAATAGGAGAAACACTTTACCGAGTAAATTGAACTGCAGGATGAATAAGTGGAATAGAACATAAGTTTCATGGGTCTACGTCATTGTCTTTTTAGTCAAGCTAATAAATGCTCATGTCTTCCTTGTATATCTAATTTTCATTGTAAACAATTCCTTTTTTCAAAGATTCAACTATATATATATATATATATATATATATATAAGTTGGCGACCTTAGTCGAGGGTCACCCGAAAGCTCCCTTTTCAATAGTTACTACACCGTGGTGAAGGGGACGACGCTACTCCATCTCCTGAATTGCTGCAATTTACTATTGATCCTCATCTTATAATGCATGGCAGCATCAAGTACCATTATTTCGAGTCTTTAGTATGACTCGACCTGAGATTGAACCCTGGTCTCCTGAACCATTAGCGAACACTCTACTCATTAGGCCAATATATATATATATATATATATATATATATATATATATTTATATATATATATATGTGTGTGTATATATATATATATATATATATATATATATATATATATATAGTCATAACAACCAAATGGTTTTTACTATACAGTATGATTCAGCAACTTCTGATAAACAAGTAGTAATGTACTTTTTGCTTAGATGTTCCACAAGGCCATATGAAAGGAGCACACAATGAGACTAGAACTCGCCCGTGTAAGTTTGCTGGCCCAATTTGATCATCATTACACCACCAAAGGCGCCCACTTCTAATAAGTAATTTATATGTCAAAAATGTAAGTTAAAATATTTTACTTCTGGAAGAGTTATTATTTTTTCTTCATCTCCATCTCTCTCTCTCTCTCTCTCTCTATATATATATATATATATATGTAGGCACACACACACACACACGCACACACACACACACACACACACACACATATATATATATATATATATATATATATATATTGGTATTGGATTGATTCAGTCATATTCAGCGTTAAATGTTGCAAAGTGTAAATAAGTCTTCCACGTGTCATTGGAGTTTCCTTTACCTATCAATCCTGAGAGGTCACAAGGATGGATTTATTACGAGCATCACAAATGAAGATGACATCTAAATCCAGAATCATATCACACACCAACAAACGTATATGCACACATTATATATATATATATATATATATATATATACTTCTATCAGCTAATTAATATGACTTTTGTTGTTGCTTTTTTTGTGAAAGACTGAGTTTCGTTGGATATAAAATTTTCCCGACAGCACCAAGTAATTTCTTTCCCTAAATCTCAAACGTTGTTCGTTGTGAGCGTGTATCCCACCACTCGTTAGACCTAAGAAGGAAAATATGAACTTTTGATTGTTCCCCTTTGGTCTTCTCGCGACTGAGGAGTAAGTAACAATTATCATTTCCAATCGGTCACTTTCTGTCTAAAGAACAGCCGCTTGCATGTGATGTTCGTCACTGTGTTCTGTTCGTAACTGTGTGCTTGGTAAACATTTGCTTCAGGATCACCAGTTTGAATAGGTATTATTCTGGTAGAGTTGCTAGGATGAATAGGTATGATTCTGGAACACCCGTAACTTGTTATAACCCCCTGATGACCTAATCCTGGGCACCCTTTGTATCTTACCAAAATCATATATGTATTAAACTAACCTTTCATCACGAGCGAGACGTGACACATGGTCAATCTTTTAAAGCAGAGTAAAGCTGGTTTAAAATCAGAGTCTCCCCTTTCGTAGACTGGTTCCCTAACCAATGCTAAAGAAGTCAGTTTCCTCTATACTTACCTATAAGTGGGGTGGGAGAAAGAGTGATGAATTTATGCGTTTCCGAAAGCCGTGGACGCGAAGTGAAATTTTCATCCAAGATTTGAACTCTGGTCACCGATTTCCATTTACAACGACGATATCCATTGCCCTAAGTGCGCCTTGATGGCACATGTATCTATGTATGCGAGTGAAATATATGAGTAAATTTACCAAGAGACCGCAAAACTCAGAGCCGTTTTACTCACAATAGAATGAATAATCAAAAACACAGAAAGCAACCCATTTTTGATCGCACTGGATTACTAAACAAATTGTATTACTCCATTTTATATAGTGAACACATTTAATCATACATAACTTCCAAGACGAAAATAGTGATACCATATTCAGTTCAGTTTGTTTAATGTCATATCAACCTTCGTGGGATATTTATTATCAAAGCGATTCTTGTTGAAGAACAGTAGTGGTAATATTGAACTCATAGTTTAGAGATAAGATGGGTTTTGTTTTGTTTGGTTTTGGTTTGCTATTATGGCATATCAACCTTTGTAGGTTATTTACTGCCAAATCCATTTTTATACATGTAAACAGTTCTATTTCTAATAATTTTGTTTAGCGTTAGTACACAGTTTAGTTCTATTTTACCCATAGATAGGACCCTACAGATACTACCACACAGAGCCAGAGTGGACCTAGGAACGATAGCAATAAAGGGGTACTCGCATTCCCCCAAACTCCAGCATTTCTGGTTCTACACCATCAGATTGTTTAGTGTCATATCTAGGACACTCACTGAGGGAGTCTTACCCCACTGCAGAGATGCAGTCAGTGTATTTTGGGCCATGGGAGATTAGAGAGTTCGCACTATCCCCAATGGTATTCGTCCAACAGTGAATGCAATAGCGCCACTGGAGCTCGACTTTTTTGTTTAGAGCCGCAGTCTTGCCATTACGCCACGGGGACTCCTGTCCCCGATTCAATTTGATTTATACTATAGCCTGAATTAATTCATAACTGGTTGCAGGCAACTAAAAACAGATTCATACATATCTACAAAACCAACCTGGATAAAAACGAATGCAATTAACACTTCCTATTTCTTGTTTCTTTACCGAGAGAGTTCGCCCACGACATTTTTTGGAATAATGGTTTCTAAGAATTGTGCTATATTTGGTCAGAAATGATGTTCGCATTTAGTTTTATTACCCTCGTAATGTTCGTTCATACTTTTATGGAAATAACCGTACAATGTTTAATATTCTTAATGGCTTCCTTAGGAAAATTAAGAGCCACGATTCAATGATCTCAAATTTATCTCTACACTTCTCGCCCCAGTCTGATTGCTTTAATTTTAATATTTTTAATACGAAGTGTCAGCTCAAAGACTTGATTATGAACCGATGCTAATAGGTGTCTATAATTCAAGTAGAATATTTGGAACGAGGAGTATGAAATAACTCAGTGTAAACTCCTTGCTATAGAGCAATGATTAACGAACTTGTCTCATAGAATATGTAGCGTGTTCGATCGTCAGTAGATTTCTCACAAATGTGACTAAGTACCATACTAAAGATAAGATATATAAACAACTCCCCTGCTTTCGAATAAGGATTAGAGTCTGTTTTCTGTTCATCTTTCGCTGATGTTTTGGGTAGTGTTGAGTAAGTTAATATGGCCGGCGTTCGATATTTTGTGGTGAATTCGACATTTTGAAGTCCCCTTACGCTTAGGTACTTGTATTAGACAAGGATAACCTTTATGAATAGCTTACTTAACTCTCTTTATCGCTTAAAGAGTAGAAGCAGCATATTCTCAACATTCATTTTACCAAAATCAATTTTTGAAGATTGTTTTTGAAGCAAATGTCATTGAGGAACGTTTAGACTCTCAACCTTGAAAGTTATTGTATATTGTTGCAGGAGGATCATTTAAAATTTTCTCCGGACAATTAAACTATTTGATTATTTTGATAATGGGACGTTTTCACCGATCCATTCTCCGGATTTCTTCAGATGTAATATGCCTTGTTCCTGTCTCTTTCTACAGTGGCGCAAAACCAAAACGTTATTAGACACATTGTTATTGTCGTGAGATTTTTTAGAACTTCATTTAACGTCATTTGTTTTTGCTTAATCACGGAACTAAAATGAATTTATCTCCTTGCAGGGCTGATATACATTTACCTGATTTTTTGACAGACACTTCTCCCTTGATTTTTCAACAGCATTTACACTATGTTTTGTACATCATCCAAGATATGGCCCGTCCATTGCAGCTGTCTATCTCGGTTCACCATTTGTTTTGACATTTTTATCTTCCTTGAAGGTAACTTCTAAGGCATTTTTAATTCTTTCTAGATTTCACAAGAAATTCAGTAATTGATCAAATTCCTGTCACGTGTCAGTCTATACAACCAAAAGTTCCTCTTAATGAATCCTATCTCTCCCAATTATTTGATATTAATGTTGGCTCAGTTCATCGAATATCTATACGAGTGCTCCATAAGAATGTTCTTGTGTAAAAGAGTAGATTCGACTTCAAAATATCAAAAGATACAGCTTTATCTTTCCAGCTATTTCACCTCCGTTGTAAGGAGTTCACGTGTTCCTGACGCAAGCTATCATTCATCGTCACATCATTTGCCGTGGTGGAGGGATAAAACCAGGAATTAGAGTCTCAAAGATAATCCAATTTTATCTTCAGGTTTGAAGTTTTATAGAACCTTGCCCTTCTCTTTATGAACCCATGAAAGCAGAGACCTTTTCAGAGAAATTTTATACAGCAGAAAAGAAAAATAAAATCAGCCGGAATGGGGTTTTGAAATGAAGAGTGAATTGAGGTTGTAAAAAAAAAAATTGTGTGTGTGTGAGGAAAAATAGAAAAATATATTGTTATTGTTCGACTGGACGCAGACAAAAAGATAGGTGAATTGCTTTGACAACAGAAATTTGAAGGAAATTATAGTTTTGGTTGTCCTGGATTGCTCAACTTTGCCCTTGATCCATAACTTCGAATGCTGAGTATTAAGAAAGGAGACATCAGTTACCACTATTTAGTCTTTAGTACGACTCGACCAAGGATTGAACTGCGGTCATTAACAAATACTCTTCTTCTTAACATAGTCTGCCATATGATCATATAGACAAGAAACTGGAAGCGAGCGTGGTTATTTCTCACACTCTCTCTCACGCTCTTTCTTTTTCTCTTCTTTCTCTCTCTCTTTCGTTTTCTCTTTATCTATATATCTCTCTATATATATACATATATGTATCACTGATATTAATCATTGTTTATTTATAAATAGAGCAGCCTACACTGTCTATTAATACACATCCATGTATATATATATATATATATATATATATATATATATATATATATATATATATATATATATATATATATACATTTTAACGCATGCACAAATACTTGTGTATTTATGAACTTGCATATATTTTAGCTCACTTTTAAACGTACATAAAGTTCCATATATAAATGCTAGTATTTTATATTTTATATATATATATATATATATATATATGTATATATATATATATATATATATATATATATATATATATATATATATATATATATATATATATATATATATATAAAGTGAACTTTTAATTTTTGCCTCGGTGTATCTGCACGAAAGTATTCGTTCTATTTTTCTTTATACAGAAAAATTAGGAAATATTTTCTCTATGTATGTAAATATATATATATATATATATATGGGGGGTCTGTGTGTGTGTGTGTGTGTGTGTGTGTGTGTGTGTGTGAATAAGAAAGAGGCTGTATATATAAAGTAATGTAGAGTTCTATCTACACATGCGTATTTGTACTAAGAATTTTTGTTTGTTTTTCATCATTCAGATTTGTTTTGATTTTTTAAAATAAAGCAAAAAATGTCCACCTCCATGTAAATTGAATTATTTCGATGATTTGCCTTGGGGAAAATACGTCTGTTTTTATTGTTTGCTGCATTGCTTTCTTAATTTTTGCTTACTTTTTCGACTTGCTCGTTTTGTCAAGACGTGAAGCAAGGTATATTTATGTACATAAATAAAACTTGCTGATAATATGTTTTTTTTCTTTGTAGCGGTGCAGAAGTGCATTTTCAATATTAGTGCATGTCAAAACGTTTTTTATTGTGCTATTCATGGATTCTGCTATTTAACAAATAATGATTTGTCCCTTAAAGGGACTCGTCATTATTTCCTTCCTCAGAAATCGAGACACGGATATACGCCATAAATATTGCGAAAAAGATGACGAAAATGAAATTAAAATTTCGTATGTTTCAGAAAGGAAAAAGAAACTTTCATTTTAGTCAATAATTTTGAAGCCGCTAAGAGAAGAACGTTTTGGGAAGGAATTAAAAGTTTATGCATTGTAAACACCACGAATCTGATTTTATTCCATGTGAAATTAAATATAGCATTGTCTTCTACTTTTTTTTTCTAATGGTATGGTGGGTTTGTAAGCTCTTTCCAATCAGAAGCAAAAATAAACAACTGTATCGAAAGCAACGTTAAATAGTTTTACGGAAGGAAAAATTGTCATTTTAAAACAGTTATGTGATAAGTGTTTCATTTTATTAAGAATCTCTGTGTCCACACACACGAACTCGTGCGCACAGAAACATATATACATGTGTGTATGTGTGTGTATTTGTGCATGTGTGTCTATGTGTGTGTGGTTGAAATGTGTCTACTGTTTAGCTAAATTTACGAAACCGATTAGTATAGTATGTCATATATTACATTCGAGGATAAAGAAACAAATAAAACCTAGTGTTACAACAGTAGTATCAAATATTTTATACACGGCATTTGCTGTCGACTAGGAAACGGTGCATTTGATTTAAAATGCAAGAAAGGCGATTGTCTGTGTCTAGGGCTGAGCATCTGATCTTAAACTATTACCTTTTTGTGTGTGTCATTGGTGAATCTATAAAAGGAGCGCGTGTGATCTGCCTTTGAAAGCTGCTGTAAAAAGAAGGCAAAATCGTGCAAAATGTCAAAGTAACGAATTTAATTAAAGGAACAGAGAGAGAAAATATAATGATGGAAAAACGTGGGAGGTCTTTGAATAAATAAAAATTTAAAATAAACACATGCTGAGTCTTCAACTTGAAGCTTCTTTTTTAATATAATGTTATTATGAAATAAATTAGCCTGTTTTCAGCGCAATGTTTAAACAATAGCACGTAAAATATTCTAGAAGAACCCAACAGGGTTAATTTGATGCTTTAAAAACTTGATAATATAAGTTATAATTAATTAAGTGAATTCTTTAAAAAATGATTGGTGAATTTTTTCCTGTTCTCGATTTTGTCATCACAGCGTTTCCACAGATCAACCCTTCAGCCATTTTAAAACGTATAATATCACCAGTTTGTGAAGAAGTCATATTTTCATTTTTTAAAGCTTTATGTATCTGATGAAGTTAGAAAAATGGGTGACGTGAAAAGTTGTGTTAAAAAATCAACTATAAAGGGCATTTCCAAACAGGATTTAGAATATAAAGGATTCTTCTCTTATAAACTCATTTTGTTTAGTTTCATACAAATATTCTCCACAATTTTCTAAAAAATGAGTCAAGCAAATTAATAAAGCGAATTAGAAATCAATATGAATTATTGAACGAAACAAAACAGTTGGGTACGTTTACCTTTTACCTTGTCTGTGTGTGTGTGTGTGTGTGTGTGTGTGTGTGTGTGTGTGTGTGTGTGTGTGTGTGTGCCGAAATTAACCCGAAATAGGTTAAACGGTTTCAGTATGTGTATCAATGTGTGGAATTTCTTGAGGATTTGTGTCTTAAGGCGGTCCCCAATCACATTCGTGTAATAGGTTTGAATTCAGAGTTCCTTCCCTAACACCAGTTTTCCCACCAAGGTTAAAGAGCCCATAGTTGTTGCTTGAAAAGATGGATACATAAAATCTTTAAGAATATTAGAGCTATATGAAATGTAAAGAGTCTCGTCCAAGATTTGTACTCGAATCCTCGTATCCATTTTCTACAACGATAACCATTACACTATATTCGCCACCATATCACCTTGTGAATGCGTGGTGACAAATGTACCCCACAATTTGGTCTGCCGGGTGAAAACTATAATGACGTCTTTTGCAACTCAGAATATTTGAAATTAGGAATGATGATGGAATTAAAGATGCATAAGCGAGGATAATGAGAATCGGAAGGTAAGAAACTAAAAGTTTCAAGTTTTGCAAGAATCCCTAATTGTTATTCTTCTGATTTTTGTTTTTTTTCGTGAATAGTCTAACTGTTGCACCACAGGCAGATCTCAACAAACAAGGCCAATTTTTTAAGCGGGGTACTCTGGTACCACAGGCAAAATGCGAAAGTCTTAGTCAATTTTTAAGCAGGGTACTGTGGCACCACAGGCAGAATGCGACACACTAGGTAAATTTTTAGCGGGGTACTGTAGCACCACAGGCAGAAGATGCCACACTAAGCCACATTTTAAGCGGGGTACTGTGGTACCACAGGCAGAATGCAACACACTAGGCCAATTTTTAAGCAAGGTACTGTGGCATCACAGACAGAATGCGACACACTAGGCCAATTTATTAGCGGGGTACTGCTGGTTTGAATTCAAAGTTTTTATTCTCCAAGACGGGTTGCCTTTCCAAGAGTAAAGATTCCAGTCTTTTCTATTATGTATTCATTGCTGAAGAAAGAACAAATCTATTTTTTTACAATAAAAATTCATTGGAAATGATTTAAGTGGATACTGTGGCACCACAGACAGAATGCGACACCCTAAGCCAATCCTTAAGCGTGGTACTGTTGTACCACCGGCAGAATGCGACATACTAGGCCGATTCTTATTCGGGGTACTGTGACACCACAGGGAGAATGCGACACGCTAGGCCAATTTTTAAGCCGGGTACTATTGCCCACAGGCAGAATGCAACACACTAGGTCAATTTTTAAACAGGGTACTGTGTCACCACAGGCAGAATGCGTCACACTAGGCGACTTTTGAATCAGAGTACTCTTGCACCACAGGCAGGATTAGACACACTAGGCCACTTTTTAAGCGGAGTACTGTTGCACCACAGGCAGAATGCGACAGACGAGGTCAATTTTTAAGCAGGGTACTGTGGCACCAAAGGCAGAATGCGACACACTAGGCCAATTTATTAGCGGGGTACTGCTGGTTTGAATTCAAAGTTTTTATTCTCCAAGACGGGTTGCCTTTCCAAGAGTAAAGATTCCAGTCTCTTCTACTATGTATTCATTGCCGAAAAAAGAACAAATCTATTTTTTTACAATAAAAATTCATTGGAAATGATTTTTACTATTAACATGTATTGGAAATGAATTTTTTGTGCAGAAATGCAGAGAAAATCATCTTTATTATAAAAATGAATTACTAATTATTTTTACAATTAAAATGCTTTGGAAATGATTTTTATCATAAAAATCAATTGGAAATGATTTTTGTAATAATAATGCATGGACAAAGGATTTTTTTTCATAAAAATGCATCGGAAATTATTTCTAAAATAAAAATGCATTGGACATGATTCTTACTATGACAAATGCATTGGACATGTTTTTTATTATAAAATGGGTGCTAAACTTGTTGTTTTGTTTTTTTTCTGGGCTTTATAAATGATGTCATATGGCTATCTAATTCATATTAAAAAAGAGTTGAATTTCAAAGAGACTTTTAAGATTTCGCGAATATTGCACTAAAGTTACTTGAATGTTACATCCACATATCAACTATCAATCAACTAATTTTTTGGAAATATAATTAGGAATAATTTCTCATGGTGTAATGGTTATCTCCGTTAGGAGAAGACTTCCCAAACCGATTTTAACTCTTGAGCAAAGTCGTTAGCATTTCACACAGTGCTAACACCCTGGGAAAAGGCATGAATCCAATTATTCTCCCTCCAGCTATGGAAGAGCAGGCTGGATTCGTTAACTGTGTTATGGAAAGCGGTCTTGGAGAAGGAAAACGCTAAATTCAAACCAGTTGTAGACCTGGAGAGGCATAGGCTCCGTCTTGATATTCATGCCCAAGACACGCTGTATGAATGTCGATCCAACGACCAAAACTGGCTTATGGAAGTGATGTACATACATCTCTCTCTCTATCTCTCTCTCTATCTCTCTTTCTCTTTCTACATATATATGTATATATATAAAGGGAGAGAGGGACAGAGAGAGACAGAGAAAGATAGAAAGAAAGAGAGAGAGTGATATGTGGACATTTACACTCATATGTACTGTGTTGTACTCTTTATAAGGCGACCTTACTAATAACATTTACATTATTTTATGGCAAAATTCATGAGAAATTAAAAGCCAAAATATTTCAAGCATTTTTAATGGACAAAATTAAAGGATATAAAATTTAGATCCCAAAGAAAAATCCTAGGTCGTAAAATTCAACGGCTTACATATACTTTAGATTTTATAATAATCATAGGATTCTCAATATTCACATCTAATATGTTCAGTCTCATAAAATGCAATTGCCATGGGGACAGGAAACATGCCTGCTTCTACAACTACCTCGAATTTTATTTTCACGTATAAGGTCTGGGTAATTTTTCAGTGTTAAATTCGTTTTGATATACTTGGCTGCTGTACGATGAGTAAGAGTTGTGATACAATAAAACAATCCGTGAATTACAATATATATATATATATATATATATATATATATATATATATATATATATATATATATATATATATATTCTTCAAGAAGACGTGTTGTAATATGTATTAACTTCTCACATTTCTCAGCACTGAGTTGGTTTAAAGCATGCTTTGTAAATTTCTGTCTTCCAACCTGGTTTTTTTTATTCTCTCTCTCTCTCTCTCTCTCTCTCTATATATATATATATATATATATATATATATATATATATATATATACATTCATTCTATATTTAGACATCGCAGTACAAATCTGGAGGGAGTTCGGTAGCGGAGTGACTAACTTGCTGGACTGTGACATCGTAGTAAGCGAGTTCGAACAATAGTCATTGTTTTAAGGCAACTTGCGGACTAATATCCTTCGGAAAGGTATAAACCCCCTTCATCCAATGGTCGTCGGTTAAATTGTACTAATACAATTCTTCTATAAGAATAGCTTTCGCATTAGATAACCCACAAAGGTAGATAAGACGTTAAACAAAGCAAACCAACAACAAATCACTTTTGTATCCAAATGAAAAAAATATCTATCTATCTATCTATCTATCATCTATGTTTGCAGTCACCCCAGTAATAGATGGTTGAATAAATGCCGTAGCATAGCAAAATATTTTGGAAGCAAAGTTGGTGATTTCAGTTAAGAATCTTGAACTCCCTTCTTATTAGATATTCCCACAAGATAATGATCCAAAGCTCACTGTAAATTCTACGAAGAAATAACTTGCTGAAAATAATCTATAAATCCTTAAATGACCAAGTCAGTCAACAGATTTAAACTTAATCAAGTATCTGGCGTTATTAGAAAATTCAAATCCACTTGAGAACTCCAAAACATCCCGGATCTGAAGAACATATGCGAAGAAGAATGTAACAAAATACGAACTTAAATTTGCATATCATAAATTGAAAATTATAAGAAGAGTTTGGTTGCTGTAGAATTGAATAATGGCTTTTCTACAAAGTATTAAATGAAGATTATACATTCTTTTAGGATTGTACGCATACATTTTTCACCAATTAAAATGGATGAATAGGGTTAATTTCTATTAAAAGAATTGTTTCTCGTTTTGTACACATATTTAATTATCATTAATCTGTGTACGGTTAATAACAAAAAAAGTATGTTAATTCATTAG
This sequence comes from Sepioteuthis lessoniana, assembly GCA_963585895.1. Lineage (NCBI taxonomy): Eukaryota > Metazoa > Mollusca > Cephalopoda > Myopsida > Loliginidae > Sepioteuthis > Sepioteuthis lessoniana. The sequence goes on from OY757913.1 coordinate 36,387,913, forward strand.
TTGGAAATACAAAAAAATAAAAACCTCTATGTGTACAAATATTTGTTTTACCCCTACTAAAATATATATATATATATATATATATATATATATATATATATATATATATATATCATCATCAAGTCAGGCTATCAGCAGGGATATCCCTCATCCTCTCTCGCCACCCCTCCCTATCGTCCATTGGCTCCGGCAGGTCTTCAGGGTTACATCCCGTATTAGTACAGAGCTGGTCTATGTAGGTTCGAGCTGGTCGTCCTGATTTTGCTCGTCCATGTGAAGGGGTCCACTGATGTACATCACTTATGAGCTCGTCCCTACTTTTCCAATAGTGTCCAGCATGTTTGTTTCGTCTAAAATTGAAACCATAATATATCTATATATATATATATATATATAAGTAAAGTAAAGTTGGCGACCATAGTCGAGGGTGACCCGAAGGTTCCCTTTCCGATAGCTTACAACACCAAGGTGTAGGGGAGGGCGCTACTCCTTTCCCTGGATTGCTCCACTTTACCCTTGATCTGTACCTTATAATGCTGAGTGTTAAGCAAGGAGGCATCAAATACCATTTTTTGAGTCTTTGTATGACTCGACCTGGGAACGAACCCAGGTCTCCCGGACGATTGGCGAACACTCTAACCGCTTAATATATATATATATATATATATATATACATATATATATATATATATATATATATATATATATATATGTATGTTTGTGTGTGTGTGTGTGTGTGTGTGTGTGTGTGTGTAATATATATAAAATATATATATATTATATATATATACATATATATATATATATATGATATATATATATAATATATTTAATATATAATATATATACATGTATATATATATAATATATATACCTACAATATATATATATAATATATATAAAATATATTTATATAATATATATAATATATATGTTATATTTATATATGATATGTTTATATAAAATACATATATCTGTATTATAAATATAGTATATATACATAATATAAATATATATCATATATATATAATATATATATATATATTACATATATAAAGTATAATATTATATATATAATATATATACAATATATATAATATATATATATATACAATATACATGTAAAATATATATATAACATATATGTATAATATAATGGATAGAGGTAATTATGCTTCGGCCCTGAAACCATGCCTGAACTCAGTGTCTTTATCTGATGAAGGCTTTGTTAGAAGCAATGCTGTTGTATAAACATCAGTTATTGAATGATACCTATATATATATATATATATATATATATATATATATATATATATATATATATATATATATATATATATATATATATATATATATATATATCACGTTGTTCGCAAATACCGTACGATTTTAGTATAAAATGTTTAAATACAATTTTGACACTATTCCAGTTGTAGTCGTATAAAAATTTCACATTCTTAATGATTGAAACTTTCTTTTTTGTTAATTTTCAGTCATTTCTTTCAGAATTTCATTAGGAAGTTAGTACACCCCCTATCACGAACATTAAAAGAGAAGTGGTGCATTAACTTTTTAAACTTGGTCAAAAGTTTGCTTTATAAGATATCTTGGTCCCATATTGCCACGAAAGCACTTCAAAATCTTACTCACTTGCGATGTGTAACTTTGCTACATCCACAATATTCTAACTTACCGTATATCATTTTTTAAAACACTAGAACACTTTATTACACCCCCACCCAAACAAAGTAGGTTCCAAAGGAGAATTTGAAACTACTCTTCAGGATTCCTTGGTATGAAAACCTTTACAATTTTATCTTATCGGCTTTAATAACATTGTTAATCGATGGCAGAAATGCATAGATGTTTAAGCATCATATTTTGACTGATTAAAACAGTTTAAATTCCTTAATTTCAAACTGAAAGTTTATTCCAAAGTTGGAAATATACTCCTAAAAAACATATATATATATATATATATATATATATGGGGGGATTAAAACATTTATATAGGAGTTCCTTTAGAATATTATGATTTTAGAATCTCCACATTTTTACCATTCTTTTTATTAAATTATTAATTATCTCCATATCATTTCCGCTTTTCTAATAAATTTACTCGCTTAGTAATATTAACAACTTTTTAATCACCTGTAGGAGATTTCAAAAATATGTTTATAGAAATATGGAACATGTTTGAAATTATATCATAAATGTACTTATATAAGAGTGTTAATATCATTTTTTCAATCACTATATATATATATATATATATATATATATATATATATATATATATATATATATATATATATATATATATATATATATATATATATAATATTCAAACAAGCATTTCTATCTTTTTGGTCAGCGTCACCATGAATGTCAAACGCATGAAAGTTTGGATGAGAGCGAGTGGATTGTAAAGTTGGGGGTTGTAAAAAGAAACACCTTTATATTCAGAATGTTGCATTGCCGTAGGAAAAAAATACGAAGCATTCAAAATTACCTTATCATTCTCTTTTTCCCTTTTTGCTCTTCCTTCTCCACTAAAAAGAAACCATTTGACGATCTTCTCCACGTTATCTGTCGTTCGCTTCCCCGTCTTCAGCGTTTTGTTTGCCCGTGCAAGCCAAATCAACATGACAAGCAAACTGGCCGCCGGCATGAAACCGAGAATCAAATTACGTGTTTCGCTTTTTGCATTCAACCCACTTCTTTGTTTTACAAAACCAGCAATAATCATATGCAAGCAATGGACAATGTTTTGTATTCTAGTTTTTATTTTGCTATCTTTTCTGTTTTCTATTGCTTTTTTTAGTTCATTTTTTTGTGGGGGGGTCCTTTTTGAGCATGAGGCGGGAAGGTGTGTGCTTTATTTTACTTTTTGCATCTCATTGTTCGTTTATCCAAAAGACAAAAAAGGGTGGCTTTATAAAACGTCATCTATTTTTTTACGTTTTATTTTTTCTTTTAAAATTCATTTTTATAAGCAGCGAGTTTGTTTGATGAAGACGACAGAAAGGAGATTGACTGAATTTTCCCATACCCTGGAGAAAAAAAAAAACTTGCATTCAAAAAATATACTCTAAAATACATGCATTATATATATATATATATATATATATATATATATATATATATATATATATATATATATATATATAGATATAGAGAGAGAGAGAGAGAGAGAGAGAGAGAGAGGCAGACAGAGACAGGGACGGAGACAGAGACAGAGAGAAAGAGAGACAGAGACAGAGACAAAACAGAGAGAAAGAGTGAAAGTGAGAGAAAGTGAGAGAGGAGGATGAGTGAGTCAAAAAGACTTTTACAAAACTGATATAGGACAAGGCAAATTGGTGTGTAGGAAAACCAATTATGTAGATTACGAGGTTCATCCTACTTAAAACATAAGCTTCCGCAACCCTAGCAGAACACTTATCTTTCTATCTACCTACCTATCTATCTATCTATCTATCTATCTATCTATATATATATATATATATATATATATATATATATATACTTCCGACCAAAAGTTCAGGACCACTCTGAATTTTTTCTCCAAGGTCTTAATAAAGGCAAAATTTGCAATTACTTGTACTGTACGAATTGAACTGAGGATGAATTAGCAAGAATTTTTTACACATTTACACAGAACTTGGGAATCAATTTTACCATGTTTTACAAGTTACTTAAAAGGATGCTAAGAATTCACTCAGCAGTAAAAAAATTTCCGTAGTGGACTCTTCAATGAAAAAGAATGCTAATTTACTTTGCTCAATATCATGATTGTTTTGTATGCATTTAAATAATGGCATAATTGCTTGCAAACAGAAAAAATAAATGCGTTTCTGTAAAAGCATGAAACTACTTTTATTATTTAAGAAAAAAGTTAATGTCATCCAAAAATTTTGGTCAGTATATATATATATATATATATGTGTGTGTGTGTGTGTGTGTGTGTGTGTGTACGTGCGCGCGCGTGCGTGCGTTGGTTTCATCAGTCAATGTCAACGAATGAGTACCCAAATGTTCAGTTAAAGACAGAAACTGTCTATTGTGATGAATGCTTGTGTAGAACCAAGTAAATTTTTTCGATTAAATCGTAATAATGTATCAGGGTGCCACAATTTCTCCCAGTCTAAACTCTACAAATTCTGAATTCAGAGTTTTCAAACACACACACACATACACAGTGGAGAAATGAGAAAATTGTCACCGTTCTAAATCATTAATTTCGCGCATGTTTCAGATTTTGTAAACTATGGAGAAAACGTGAGTTATTTGAACACTGTTTGTGAGAAAAGCAACACCTTGATGCAATTCACTCCTCTAATAAATTGAGACCGACATGCTTTACAGCTTTACGCTTGCTCCAGTAGAAAGATTTAGAGTCTTTGGTATTCTAAGAACGGATTCACATCATATTGATTAAAACCAAACATCAGTTCCCATCATGGTGTGTCGAGTAGTCATTAGTGATGGTGACGTTATGCCTCCATTCAACTTCCCACATGACCTTACACGGAACAGGGGCGCTTACACTAAGTGCTTGGGGGAAGTATTTGCTGCCTTGGATTGAGAGCGTTGCTGATGGAAGACGTAGGATTCTGCACCATGTCATACAAGCAGGAGAATCCAGTCTTTGCGTTAAGAAAATTTCTACGACGACATCATTCCTAACATCTGGACGACTAAGTTCCCATGATGCAAACCCCTTGATAATGTGTGAGGCTTGGTTGAATGAGAAAACAATAAATCTCTGCGTAACATCAAAGATGAACTGAAGGTAAAGATAACGGCAGAATTTACCAATTTAAGCAAGAACATAGTCTGAAAGGCTTACAGCCGATTCCAAAGTCGTCTGAAAGTGGCGGTTAAAGCCAAAGACGAATTCTTTGAATAAATTTAATCTAATGTATTTCAAGATATTTTCAGGAATTTTGATAAATATATCTAATAAATTGAAATGATAGAGTAATTTTCATTTTTGCATAATTTACATGACAGTTTATTTATTTCATCATCATTATCTCTCCCCCATCTCTCTCTCTCTCTCTCTCTCTCTCTCTCTCTCTCTCTCTCTCTCTCTCTTCATCCTTCCTTATCATTCATCGTTTTAGCAGGTGAAGACTGGTGTATCCATGTGTAGGAATCCATTGGAGATCATTGCTTATAAGTTTGTCTCTTACTTCTCTAGCGGTGCCCAGCATGGATTTGTCTTGGGTGGTTTGTAAAGGAAAGTAGCCGTGTAGCTGCTATTTTGAGGGATGCTGCTTCCAGTTTTTTTTTTTAAAAAAAGCACCTAGCATTCTTTAGTAGTTCCCTTCTGATTTTTTCATAAGAGTCCAATTATACTGTAGTACTGATACAGTCACCACTTGGAAGAACTCCTATGTTATTTCATCAAAGAGACCAGATTGCCATATTATAGAGAGCGTGTCAGTAGTCGTCCACGACTTCCCAATGCGTATGTTGACATCGCTTTCAGTAGATGAGATATTTCTTCCGAGCGATGTGAACTGATTTACAATGATTTCAAAGGCTTGCAATAAACACCTTATATATATATATATATATATATATATATATATATATACGAGGTGCATACGATAATTTTCCACACTTTTTTCGTATGGACACTTTTATTAATAATACACACGTGAAACTCTAGTCCCCTTCGAGGTAATCTCCTCCGGCTGCAATGCACTTGCTGTACCGTTCCAACAACTTCTAGAACGCCCCATGGAAGCCCTATTGTGTGAGCGTGTCAATGACCTTGCTCACAGCCTCTTTCATCTCCTCAACTGTCTCATAACGATAGCCTCTGAGCTTTGGGAATAACCAAAAGTCACAGGAAGCAAGGTCTGGACTATAGGGAGGCTGAGGAACTCTCTTGATACCCATCTTGGTCAAAAAAGTCTGTGACAAGGATGGAGTTTTGGACTGGTGCATTGTCCTGGTGGAAATGCCACTAAGCCGATTTGAAGAGTGCTGGCCTCTTCCCAAAGAATTTCTTCCTGAACTCCCTTAAAACCTCAACATAGTAACCCTAACCCTAACCCTTTAACCAATCAACTCTGGTGTATTGACTTCCTTACTCCTCCCACACCTCTCATCATCCCTCACAGACTCCCTGCCTTCCTTGAATCTCTTATGCCACTCAAAAACTGATGCTCAATTCATGCAAAATAGTCCAAAAGCAGTGTGAAGCATGCCATACGTTTCTGTGGCATTTTTTCCAACTTTAAAACAGAATTTTATTTCATATCGTTCTTCTATAGTGTCAGATTGCAATTTTGAAATTCCCCAGCTGTGACAATCAGGCTTTAGTAGGGTGTATTCCACTTCCTGCTGTAGCTGTTCATTTGAATCTGAAATCATAAAAATTAGTCTGTCATCTCATAAGATGTATCGCAATAACATACTGAATTTTCAAGAGTCTACAATTTCAAATGCCTATACGAAAAAGGTCTTAAAACGTATCGTATGCATCACGTATATATATATATATATATATATATATATATATATATATATATATATATATATATAATGGGGGAGAGAAATAAATATTCGTACGAATGAAAATTTCCATATTTTATCTCTCAAGCATTGCCTTAACAAATTATATATATATATATGTACTGTATAAGTATATATTCCACTTATATATGCATATAAACTTGGGTTACAATTAATTTTACAGAAATTAATGCCATTATCCATTTTCATCAGTGAAAAAAGTAATCGTACATTACAACATTTTTGCAATATTTTTCTAGATTGTTCTAATAATGCCATCAGTACCCAAGGTTTGCCCTCGAGAATGTTCCAAGAATGTTATCAGTAACTATATTTAGTCTTAAAATGCTAACCAGAAGATTCTGCAATTGCTTGTCGTGCGAGAAGATTCTGATCATGGCAAGAGGTAAAGAATTGAGTAATTCACAAAAAAGCACAGATCTTCGAGCTTTGGAAAGATGGAGAAACTCTATAGAAATATCTCAAGTAACCAGAATATTCCTTTTACTGCGATAAGTTAATTCATTGCAAGGTTTAAAAGACGTAACACAGTGGAAAACATAAAAAGAACAGGTGTTCCAAGGAAAATTTCTCCTAGATTATCAAGAAAATTAGGACGCCTTATTAACCAAAATCCGATGGTTACGCGTTTAGAGTTGCAGGAAGATATGCATTTATCAGGATGCAGTGTAAATAAGTAATGAAATGCTGAGGAATGGTCTAAAGTCTTGGAGACCAAGGAAAACTCCTATCCTTTTAAAAAGACATAGACATGCAAGGTTGATATTCTTAAGACACCATAAGGAAAAGGAAAATTCGTTTTGGGAAAGAGTACTATGGACAAATGAAACTAAAATTGAGTTGTTTGGTCATGATTATCGAAATCATATGTTGGGGAAAGATAGCGAAGTCAACTCACCCAAGAACACTGTGCCAACTGTTAAATTTAGCAGTGGCAGAATAATGATTTGGGGATATTTCTCAGCAAAAGGTGTGGGCAAAATATCAGTAATAGACAATAAAATGAATGCCCAAAAGTATAAAAAGATCTTGCAAAAGATCTTAATGTTTTCTGTTGAGAGACTTGAGGTACCTTCTGATTACATTTTCCTACAGGATAATGATCCCAAGCATACAGCTAAATCTACGAAAAAGTGGTTCTCTCAAAATAATGTTTAAGTCAGAACCCGGATTTGAATCCAATTGAGAACTTGTGGCGATTTTTGAAAATTCCAGCCTGAAAAAGATCACCAGCAAACTTCAATAATCCGAAGACAATATGCCAGGAAGAATAGTACAGAATACCTAGTAATTATTGCCAGAAATTAATTGAGAACTACAGGAAGAGATTAGTGGCCGTAGAAATGAATAAAGGGTATTCTACAAAGTATCAAAAAAAGATTATGCGGTTTTTTGTATTGTACGATTACTTTTTTCAATGATGAAAATGGACAATTGTATTAATTTCTGTAAAATTAATGGTAACCTAAGTTTATATACACATATTTGTAGAATATATCTTTATATAGTAAATGTATGGAAAAATCCTGTTCAGGCTATGTTAGAAAGGGAAAATATATAGATGTTCATATGTACGAATATTTATTTCACCCCACTTATATATATATATATATATATATATATATATATATATAAGCTACGGTTAACCATAATATCATAAAATTTGATCTAATGAGGTATATTTTCCAACATTGTTCCTTTTGCAGTTCACACAATTATCTAAGTGATGTTTTAACAATTGGGTCATATTGATCAAATAAAGTCAGCAGCTGTAGATATGCTGTAATCATATTAACTTTTCAGCAATAAACATTCAAGCCAACCCTCTTATATATATATATATATATATATATATATATATATATGTGTGTGTGTGTGTGTGTGTGTGTGTGTGTGTGTGTGTGTGTGTGTGTGTGTGTGCAATGCATTTGTTGAAAAATATTAGTAGCAAATGTATTTAGAATCTGAGGAGTGTATTTATGGAGGATAATGAAAAATCCAGAAAAGTACGTAAAAATAACTGATAAAAGGATAGCGTCATTAAAAGTTATATTTCGTAAAAATGAAATCTACATGTGACTAAATAGAAAGAAGTTTGTCACTTTTATTTGCTATTCTGTTTTGATTTCTTCGTTTCACGGTATATCAATCTACGAGGCTTATTTAATGCTGAAGCCATCTTTGTAAAGAACAACTGTGCTACTTTATATCCCATAGCTGGTTGAATAAGGTGGTTCAATATGGAGTTTTTATTTGTTATCTTTTCTTTACATTTCTGAATAATTTACCGGCGTATTTTTCTTTTATTCATTTATTTATTTTTAACTTTTTGCAGTCTATTTGGTCAATTCCAGCTTTAAAAGTGAAATCTATTTCTTGTTTGTTGTATATGTTAGTTTTTTATTCTTCTCGGGTGGATATTTACTATATCTATATTAAGATGGACATTTTTTTCTTTTTCTACGCTGTTGGTTATTTTGTTCGTTGATAATATTTTTTTCATGATCTTTTACCATCATTTTTTGTTTTGTATATTTTGAATGTCTTTCTTTTAGCATTGTATATGAAGAGGTTTCAATAATGTAGACTGTGAATGTATTTTCCATGTATTTTTCCTCTTGGATGTATTAGGTAGTTCAAATCCTACAAGCTATTTGATAAAATTCTATGATTATTCCAGATTTTTTATGGTGGTGTGCATAAAAATGTAAAGCCAGACTTATCAGTGGAATTTCTATCGACTTTGAATTTAACGTCGTAATTGTATATGATAAGTAAAATGTTTTGGAGAACGGGTGAGTCGTTAATTTCTTCTTAGAATTTAAATTCGATTGTGGGTTCTTGTTATTTAATTTTGTGATGATAGTATGCAGTTTGGTTCTACGTGTGTATATAAATAATGCGTCATATATATCAGACGTATTTGAAATTTTGGGGTAGAATCTTTTAGAATTTTTCTGATTCAAAGAATTATATAGGAATGCCCCAAAAAGATCTTGAGTAGAAATTACCTTTAAAAGTGAAGAAAATTGGTAATTTCTTACAGATTTCGATGATTATGATTACAAGTAAAAAGATGTAAGTTTTAAATTTGTTTATTTCCTCAATTCAAGCACCTGCCAGAGGCGATGAACGATAGGAAGAAGTGGCGGGAGAGGGTCAGGGATATCCGTGCTTGCAGCATGACATGATGATGATGATGATGATGATGTGTATAGATATTCAAAGTTCTATGTTTTTTAGTTTATGAAAGAATTGTACATTGTTTTTGATGTGAGCGGATTTTATTGCTCCGTGGAGGTGGGGTTGATATTTGAGATTTAGCTAATGGGATTCTGTCGATACCCAATATTATATGTTGTATAAAGATTTTGGTTTTATTTGTTTTTGTTAGACCATACAGTCCTGTTATCCAGAAGAGCTATTCTATCAGATGTGACCATGATTTGTTATGCTTTTCATGAAGTTTTTGACTTGTTTGGTAAATTTTATAGTCTCTTGTATGTAGTGTGTTCGTATCATTTGGTAAATTTTCATATCTTTAAGCAGGGATTTATTTTTTGTGTTGGTTATGGTGTCCATGATGATAATCCATCCACTTTCTTTGCCTGCAGATGTAATGTGTATACTCTTATTTTTTTATAGTTCCGTCAGCACGACTAGGTGTTTATGAGGAATTGTAATTTGACTCTTTTGTGACGTAGCTCGTACCATCCGACATCTGGTAGTCCGGGTGTATAAAAGGCGTTTTACGCGTAGCGGTCGGCATTCATTGAATATCGACACCTGGCGTAACACTCTTAAGGCAAGAGTCAGTGAATATTGTATATACTCTGGATTGTACTGTTCAACCAATAAAAGGATTTAACTCTGTATTTCTCAGTGTATCTCTTCCTTCACGATACTACAGATTCTTAGTTTTAGTTTTATGGCAACCCATTAATATGAAAATGATTTATCACTGAGACAAGATCGATAGGGATCATTTGGAACACGTCCTGTAAAAAATGCCTCTTTTGAGCCGGAGACATCAATGTTTTTTTCTTGTTATCATATCAGCTTCCAAGATAAGCAATCTTCTTTTTTTTGCGTTTCTTGTCTCAGTAATAAATCATTATCATATTAATGGGTTGCATCTATTTTGAGAGTTTAGAATGTTTTTGTCTCCAAATAAGTAGTGATGCAAAATATTTTCCTCACTTGTCCAAGGCATTGTGTTCGAGGATTAGCAGCTGTTGTTGTATACTATTTTAAATTCTGAAATGAAAAAGAACACAGCGTTATCATTAGTAGAGTTATAAGCAGTCACATGGATCCCATGTATATTGGGACATCCTATATTAACTGTGAGCCTAACAAGTGCACCAGAAGTATAAATATTACCCCCCCTACTATTTACAGGAAGTGTGTAAAAACCGATGTGGGTAATTTAACAAACATTCAGTTGAACCTTATATTTTTAGAAAACTGTTCAACAGAAGTTACTACTGTAAAAAAAAACTACATAAAATATCTAAAAGCAAGAACGCAATTTGATACAATTTATGAAAGACGGTATAAAAGATTAAGTCATAACTAAAAGGAAAGACCAGGATGATAATCTGGGGGAATCCCCGTAATGTAATGGTTAAAGAGTAGGACTGAGGTCTCGAAGTAAGCGATTTCGAATAGTAATCGCACCATTACGTTCACTTTGCGAATAATAACCTTGGGAAAGTTAATAACACCAATGTCCTTCAAGCAATGAGTCAAGTAGTATCACTGCTGATCTTCTTACTGTATGGCTTTGGCATTAAATAACACTGGAAGGTTGATATGCAATTAAACAGAGAAAGTGATAATTATCTATAATTAGATTGATGGATAGTTGTACAGACTGAGTTTGTGTGAGGATAATTTTCCTTGTCGTTCCCAGATGGTCGTATCCTGATGCATGGTAAGCATTTAGTAAGTTTTTTTTAACCCATTATGAATATTTTAAGGATTATAAATATATAATAAAAACATGCAAATATGAAAAGTCTGCATGAAAAGTGTACAATTGTATTATAGCTGAACAGGTAAAAAATAATTTTATAATTGTGAACACAAGAAGTCTGTTACTTAAAGCTTCATGTGGTAGACAAAATCATTGGAATGAAATGTGAGAAAAATGGATAATCGTTCATATTTATAGTGAGATGTATAGTCACGACTTAATTGAAGTACACGTGACGCTATATATATATATATATAGTCATCCACAGACAGATCTGTTTCGTTCTATCAGAACTCATCAGTGTGACTAGACAGTAGCTTCCTGTAGCTGGGATCGAAACCCGGTTGACTCAAACGCCAAGACAAAGCTTCTAACCATTCAGCCACGAGGAGATATTAGCTGCGAAGTAAATTTTAAACGGTTATGAATCCCAATTACTATTGTTTACATACAACCGTTCAACGTTAGCCGAGACCTCAATTCAAACGAAGAGGCTTGCAATAACCACTAATGGCAACACGATTACTTCTTCGCCACGGGGGTAGGGGAGTATATATATCTCTATAGTCATCCACAGACAGATCTGTTTCGTTCTATCAGAACTCATCAGTGTGGCTAGACAGTATCTTCCCGTAGATGGGATCGAAACCCGGTTGACTCAAACGTCAACCCAAGCTTCTAACCATTCAGCCACGAGGAGATATTAGCTACGAAGTAAATTTTAAACGGTTATGAATCACAATTACTATTGTTTACATACATCCGTTCAACGGTAGCCGAGACCTCAATTCAAACGAAGAGGCTTGCAATAGCCGCTAATGGCAACACGATTACTTCTTCGCCAGAGAACTCGGCCTAGTCGGCTGGGATTGCAAAATATACCGTCTGCATCTCTTCAGCGCGGTAAGACTACCCCAGTGATTGTCCTGGATATGACTCTAAATTATTTGATGGTGAGGCTCCAGTAATGCTTAAGCCTTGGGGAATGTGGAGAAGTCCTTCGTTGCTATCGATCCTTGGTCCATTCTAGCCCGGAATGGTAGCACCTGATAGGGTCCTATCAATGGATCAAATAGAATAAAACAATGTAATTACGCTAACTGAATAGTGTGAAATTAACTGTTTTTACATTTAACTGAGTTAGTGACTAAACGGTAGAACAGAACTGGAGAGATGAAGATCTAGCTTTTGCCACCAGAAAACCAAAGGTTCCATATTGGTTAGTATAATATCTTTAAGTCCATAATAATCTAAAATGCCGAAAATTTTACAAAATTGTATGTTGTTTTATTCTTTGTAATATGCCGCTTGAACAGTGTGTTTTAAATGTAAAGACAATTTTACAGTAAATCCAAATTGAATATATGACCCTGATCAAATGTGCTAGCAAACACGGCACATGTTTCTGAATCTTTTCTAAAAGCTTATGCTATATTTTGACCTTCGACCCAGCCCAAAAATGCTATTCCAAGGTGAATCACCGGAAGGAAGTGACACATTCCAATGGCCAGTAATCGAAAGAGATCGCGTGGGCGGATTAAGGCTTATAATATGGGACAAGGTGAAGGTCCCACGGTGCCACTACAGTGAGGCACCGGAAAAGTGTGACCTGTGAACTGCATGACAGTTATTTCCGCTTGATGACGATTAAACATTCGATTTCAAAGATCCAGTGGGCGATCGTGTGGGTGTTGAATTATTATATAATTGAGTTGAGTTGGGTGCCAAAGCAGTTGCCAGTAGAATTCCAGACAGCTAGAGACCAGATGTGGTAGGGAAAGCCACACTCGACCGAGGGGGCCCTCGGAAACCCCCGATGGAGTTTGGGGTCCAGAGAAGATGCTGATAAGATGCCATAAAGAAAGCCAGCCTCCAGCAGTGGACCCCAGGACCTCTAGTTGAGCATCTAAGAGAACAAGAAAGACACAACGTGACGGTCATAACAGTGGAGTCAAAATATGAAGTTTATGTTCGGTCTCCAGCACCCTCTCACATGCAAACCTTGAACAACCCTTTCGAACCCTTGCAATAAAGTGAGAGGTAAATGTTGTTAAAGAAGCCTTCATGCGTCTTCCTTCCTGCTTCGTTTCTTCATGCATCTTTCTGCGTGCGTCTGTCTCTATTATTGAGTCGTTATGATACGGCAAATGAGTATACAACACTTAGAATGCCCACTGCTTCCCCTGCCCATAGAAGTTTACAAAAAAAAAAACAGATTAAGTAAAGTAAATCCCCAATACAAAAAAAAAACACATGTTAGGGCCAGTATCAGAAGACTGGTGAAAATATACCAAAATACTCTTATAAATATACATTAGTCTTGGACATTAACTAAGTTAAAATTTACGGGTATAGAACCCCCCCCCCTGTTTACGTACACATGGGAAGCTGCATGATAGACGTAAAGGTATGCGAGTAAACCCTCTGACGGCCAAACAAATGCCTAACCTGGTCCTCAATGCTCAGGATTGTCAGTTCGATCGGGGAACTACTGCTGCTCATCTATAAGAGTGCCTTCTATAGATGAGAATAAAAGCAGCCATCGAAAGATAACCATGACTCATACTCAAACCACATTCATAAACCGCATCGCTCTTCGCGCGGGTAAAAAAATGGGCGCGTCCTGCTGAGGTTGGAGCGCTGGCCTCAGTGTTCAAAAAATCAGCTACAGAGCTCAAACAACAAAAACTACTAAAATGCAAACAAACAATACAAATAGCAACATTTAACGTTAGAAACTTAAATAGAATAGGTCAACTACCAGAGCTGACTGCATCGGTCATAGAACATAAGATAGACATAATATGCATACAAGAACACAGATACATGCACACCGAAGATATCAAATATCACGATACTGGCAATGAATGGACACTAGCCATTGTATCAGCATGGAAAAACTCTATCAATGCCACAGTAGGACGTGTAGGAATGCTTATAGGACCAAGAGCGTTAAAAACACTAAATAGCATTGAGGGAATACAACCGAGGATAATGGCAGTTACGTTTAATGGCAACCCCAGAGCAACACTCGTCTCCTGCTACAGCCCTACCAATGGTAGTGAAGAAACTGATATAGTCGCCTTCTACGATGAGCTATCCTCTCTAATACGTAGCATCCCGAAACACAACATGTTAGTCATTGGCGGAGATATGAATGCACAAATCGGAAAAAACGGAAACAACAAATACAGCCTACACAACATGTCAAATAGGAATGGATAACATCTAACAGCTTTCATGATAGAAATAGATTAACATGCCTCAATACAAACTATCAAAAAAGGGAGGGAAAATTATGGACCTACACATACGCGAACAATAGTAAAGCACAGATAGACTACGTCTTTATAAACAAGAAATGGAAAAATAGCGCAATGAATTGCGAGGCATACTCCTCTTTCGATGGTGTGTCCTCCGATCATCGAATTGTCACGGCAAAAATACGACTAAGCCTACGAAAAAACGCCACACGAACAGCGACCACCTAACACTATGACTGGGCCCTTCTTAACAACAGAGATATTAGAGATGAATATGTATTAGAATTGAGAAACAGATTCGAGACACTACAAGAGGAGACAGAAAAAGGTACCCCAAATGACGAATATGAGAATTTCGTCAACGCGCACCTAGAGGCGGCAGCGAAGTGTATTCCAACAAAACCTAGAACTAAATATATTTCCCTAGGGAAACGTTAGCGGTTAGAGAAAAACGTGCGCACGAGAAAACTGCCTCCAAAAGCTATCGCAAGAATCCAACAAGCACATATGCCATAAAACTAAAAAAAGGCACAATATCAATTATCAGGCATATATCTAAAAGAACAGACAGAATACATAAAAAATCAGATAGATAAGATTAGAGACTCAGTTGAAGATAGGCAATCTAGGATAGCCTGGCAAACAATAAACGAATTGAGTAGAAGGAATAGCACAGCCAAAGCAAAATTGAAAGCTGAAAACCAACAAGAAAGAATAAAACTGTGGAAACAGCACTTCGAAAATCTACAAGGAAACCCACCGAAAGTTACGCATGAACCAATCACCAGAATTATTAGTAAGCAATTGGACATTAAACTAGGACCGTTCACTCAAGAAGAACTCGACGCGGTTCTTAGAAAAATTAAAAATAGGAAAGCTACAGGGCTGGACAAGATTCCTCCAGAATTATGGAAGACCAGACAATTCGACGACATACTGCTCCGACACTGCAACGCAGTCTATAATCAAAATCCGATAGACAGATGGATGAAGGGATGCTTCCTCCCCTTCCCTAAACTGGGTGACCTCGGATTAGCCAAGAACTACCGAGGTATAACTCTTAAATCCATAGCAGGCAAAATTTACAATGCCCTACTACGAAACCGCATAGAACCTAAAATTGATAACATCCTTTGGAAAAACCCAAATGGCCTCCGAAGAAATAGATCCACGACCTAACAAATATTGACCATCCGTAGAATCCTTGAAGGCGTACGGGCAAAAAACCTACAGGCCACATTACTATTTGTCGACTTCACCAAGGCCTTCGATTCCATTCACAGAGTGAAGATGGAACAAATCCTATTAGCATATGGCCTACCAAAAGAAACCGTACCAGCAATAACGATTCTCGATAGAAACACCAAAGTGAAAGTACGTTCACCGGATGGAGACACAGAATACTTCGACATTGTAGCAGGAGTACTACTAGGGGACACGCTCGCCCCATAACTCTTTATCAGAAGATGAAAAAAAGAAAATGAATATTAAATTAGTCAAATCACAAAATTTTAAACCCGAGGAATGTGAAAGTTATAACTTTGAAAGTCTTTTTTTTTCAAACATTGAAATTGCTTGAAAACTCGGTGACGATCACTCAATAGTTTTAAGATATTTTGTAAGTATGAGAAAGATTTCAAAAACTGCTTGAAAATTGGTTCCGAGTATTGTAAAAAAAGAAAAGGAAGCATTGCACAGTGGCTTATCTCCTGCTAGGCATGCATTTGGTGGAAGTTAAATATGTCCGTTATTAATTGTAAGAACTAGATTCATAATATATCAATACTTTTGTTCACTAAGGTGAAACTGATAAGAAATAATGCATTGAGGTTGATAGATAAATGCAGAAATAAAAAATATAGAATTAATACGGATGATATTTATTTTTCTTTCTCTTACTACTCTCAATGTCACGTAAAATTTTTCCAAGTTAATGTCCAGATAAGCTCAAATCAACCAAATTAAAACAGTGTGATAGTTTTAATCATAAAGCAGCATAAGTTATGCAATTCTTTTTGTAACGGCCAGAACAGCCTTATTATATAACGTATGCATGTTTGACAATAGCACAGATAACCGGAGTTCAATCCGAGATCGAGTCATACCAAATACTCAAAAATAGTACTTGATGCCTCCTTTGCTTAACACTCCGCATTATAATATATGGATCAAGGGTAAATTGGAGCAATCCAGGGAACTGAGTGCCACCTTCCCCTACAATAGGTGCAATAGCTATTGAAAAGGGAGCCTTCGGTCCGCCCTCAAACACGGTCGCTCACCACTATATGTAAATGATGCTGCAAGAGCATTGGTGTACTCGTTTGGATAGCTACTGTTATTCATTTTATGTGCCTGTTTGTGCAATTCCCTGTTTAGTGAAATCCTTGGCGATTCCAAGTTATTCTTCTAGTTAGAAAATATTATCAAAAAATATCTTGTCAGTCTGTAAAATTAGTAAAATATTTGCTTACATCGTAAGCGCTATAGCAAACAGAACAGTGTCACTTGGAATATTGGCGCAACACAATCTCCTTACCTTTTTCATTCATCTAAAGAAATAAGTTAAATTTAGTAAATGGCTAAGAGCATTTATCAAGCTGAGTGATGAACTATAGTGGTTATGGTCTTTGAAACCGGTTCTTAAAGAGGTCAAATGAATTTCAATCAAAGTGATTGATTTATACTCCGATGACACGTTCTGTCTGACCCTTTTATTCAAATTGCGTCTAAAAAATCTGACGATTTTCCGTATATATGATATATGAATATATTTTTATGAAAATATATCTAATGTTGGCATTCATCAGAGCTGAACACTTAGCAAGCTAATTTCAGTTTATGACATCTGCTCTTTTAATTCAAACTGAGTGCTACACGTACATTGCTCTGGATTAGATTAAAATCACATTTGTAAATGTCTTTGTAGTGAAGCTAAACTTATAAATCATTACTAATGTAATGAGTTTTATACTTGTAAAATGGTAGATTTGTAACCCTGTCGCACCTTAAGTCTTCTTCACTGGTACCGTCACCTGATTTGATCATAAAGGCGGAACCCATCCCACCCATGACCTATAACTGGTCTGAATTCAAAGTTTTCATTCTCTTAGATAGGTTTCACAAGCAAATTACAGAGACAAGTCTGCTTAACTATTTACCCATAACTAGTGGGAGAATAAAGTAAAGTTGGCGACCGTAGTCGAGGGCGACCAGAAGGCTCCCTTTTCAATAGCTACTACACCGAGGTGTAGGGGAGGGGGATACTCCTTTCCCTGGATTGCCCCACTTTACCCTCGATACGTACCTTATATTGCTGAGTGTTAAGCAAGGAGGTATCAAGTTCCATTTTTATAGTCTTCGGTATGACGCGAACTGGGTTTGAACCAAGGTCTCCCGGATCATTGGCGAACACTCTAGCACTGGGCCAATGAGCCGGGAGAATAATTGGATTCATATATTTCTCAACGGTAATAGCGCTATGTGAAATACAAACGTTTGGTTCGGTTTCTTTGTTTAATGGCATATCAATTTCCGTGGGTTATTTAATACCTAAGCCTTCCTTATAAAATAGTGGTATTATTAAACCATACCTGTGGTATGAGGAGATTCATACTTTCCTAAGAGTATTAGTACGAAAGTGAACACAGTAGCGTGACTGGAGTTCAAACTTGCTTACTTCGATATCAGTCTAGCACGTTAGCCACTACGCTCCGGAAATTCTCCTTTGAAGTGCTTCCTTAGTAAAGCCCGGTAGATAGCAAGTATACAATGGCGTAAAGCAGTCGTTAGCATGATAACGTGGAAGATCTCTATTATTACGAGGATCATTAAATAAGTTTCCACACTTTTTTCGTATGGGGTCTTTTATTGATAGTACACACATGAAACTCTAGTCCCCTTCGAAGTAATCTCCTCCGACTGCAATGCACTCGTTGTATCGTTCCAACAACTTCTGGAATGCCCCATGGAAGTCCTCTTGTGTTAGCGTGTCAATGACCTTCGTCACAGCTTCTTTCATCTCCTCAGTTGTCTCATAACAACAGCCTCTGAGCTTAGGTAATAACCAAAAGTCACAGGGAGCAAGGTGTGGACTATAGGGAGGCTGAGGAACTGTCTTGATGCCCATCTTTGTCAAATAGTCTGTGACAAGGATGGAGTTGTGGACTGGTGTATTGTCCTGGTGGAAATGCCATTGAGCCGATTTGAAGAGTTCTGGCCTCTTCCCCAGGAATCTCTTCCTGAACTCCCTTAAAACCTCAACATAGTAACCCTAACCCTAACCCTTTGGACAATCAACTCTGGTGTATTGACTTCCTTACTCCTCCCACACCTATCATCATCCCTCAAAGTCTCTCTGCCTTCCTTGAATTTCTTATGACACTCAAAAATTGATTTTCGATTCATGCAAAATAGTCCAAAAGCTGTCTGAAGCATTCCATACGTTTCTGGGGCATTTTTTCCAAGTTTAAAACAGAATCTTATTGCATATCGTTCTTCTAAAGTGTCCTCACGTCCAGATTGCATTTTTGAAATTCACCAGCTGTGACAATCAGACTTTAGTAGGGTGTATTTCAATTCCTGCTGTAGCTGTTCATTTGAAGCTGAAATCATAAAAAATTGGTAATTCATCTCATAAGATGTATAACAATAATATATTGAATTTTCAAGAGTCTATGACAATTTCAAATGCCTGTAAAAATGTCTGGAAACTTATTGAATGCACCACCTATGTAATAAGTTTGATCCCCTGTCGGTGGAAAAAATAACCAAAACTTAATAAAATATCACGAATATATCGAATAAAGCGAAAAAACACAGTTATATCATTGACTGTCGTCGTTTCTTTACGTTAGTCCTGTTTAGGGAAAAAAGACGAATATTTTTGTATTTGTTAAAATGATTCAATTAATATTCTTATCTGTCGGCCAAATGGGTTCCTTGCTATTTTCCTCTCTTCAGAACTCTTATTCAGGAAACACCACACAAATTATCTGGAAATATTATTTCGGTTTCCTTACAAACTTTTTGCATTTTAAAATAGAAAAATATAAACATTTATCATCGATTTCACAAACATGTGACTGACCGTTTATTAGACTCTTTTTGCTGATATTTTAAATGTTCAAATTTTCTTACGCATCAGCTAATTTCTATCGTCAAACCTCCATCTAAAAAGATGTTTCAAAATTCGTATTGTGAAATCATTTTTTAAGGCGTAAGAGACTTTTCCAGTGTATTTTTATATTTTATAACGCTTACAGCAATTCTGAAACTCTTCGAGTACTATTGGTCGAGTTCTCTCTCACTCTCTCTCTCCCTCTCTCTAATTTAAGATTTTAAATCATTATAATAAACAATTCATGGTCGTCTACTTCCAGACTTTTTTAAGGCGAGCTTACCTTAACGGTTATTTTAGTGGGAAATTAAACCAATGACGTGGGTTCAAATCCTGGACGAGATTGATTGCGTTTCCTTTTGTGCTAATGCTCTTGGGAAAAGTATGAATCCATGTCTCCACACCACAAATATAGGTAAATAATAGGATAGACTGTGTAGGGTAACCGGTCTCAGTGAGGAAAAACTACTTACTCTAATTAATGTTATTTCGTTTGAAAATTTACCTCGTGCAATATCATGTTTATGCCAGAGAAATTGGGTAAATGCATCTGTCAATGTTAAGCATTACGGTCAGATTTTATTTCATCTCCTCACATTCAAAGGCCCTACGATTGCAATTTAAGGTATTGATAATGATGACACTTTGAGACATCATCATCATCATCATTTTATTTTTATGATTATTACGATTATTATGAATAATAAAAATAATAATAGTATACCCAGCATCTGTCCCGGAGAATCAGACACATAAACTCCTATGGAATTCTAACATACAAACAGATCACCTGATATCGGCCAGAAGACCAGGCCTTATAATAATCAACAAAAAAAAAAGAGAACTTGCAAAATTCTAATAGTCAAATTCTATTTTTTAAAAATCACTAGTTAATGCTAGTCAGGAATAAAATAATAATTTAATGTAGCTATAAATAGTTTTTAGGATTATACATAAAAAAAGGGCTCTGAAATAAAGAATTATAAAAATACAAATAAATTTTGAAAAACGAAATAGTTTTTAAAAACTCTTAAATAAAGTTGTAAAGTTGGTGACAGTAGTCGGGCGACCCGAAGGCTCCCTTTTCAATAGCTACTACACTGAGGTGTAGGGGAGGGCGCTACTCTCTGGATTGATCCACTTTACCCTTGAAACATACCTTAAAATGCATCGTGTTAAGCAAGAAGGTATCAAGTATCACGTTTTGAGTCTTTGGTATGACTCGACCTGAGATTGAACCTCGGTCTCCCGGGCCATTAGCGAACACTCTACCACTAAAAACTTATGTTTCACTTGAAGAGATACTCGCACTTGATAACAAGTAATACAGGAGTCGTCCTCGTGTCGTCGCTGGGCCGCAATATCGTAGTAAGTTATGTAAAGGTTACTTTCGTATTCATACCCTTGGGGAAAGGTATGAACCCCATTCCCTTCCACCTACAGAGTAATTAGTGCCACAACTGTTCTTCTACAAGAATGGTTTGGTATTAGATATACCACGAATGTTAATAAAAGAACAAAGAAACCAAACCAAGAAAACGGTCAATTTTAATAACTCATCGTTTCGAAAATATCCGAAAATCAAATACTGAAAACTTCCTCATCAGTTAAATATTTTGGAATTGATAATAGTTAAGTTTAGTACTAAACAGACGATTCAAAAGAATAAGTTCAGTCCGGTTGATGAGACAGCGGAATATTTTCAAGTACTGATGGCCGGTGTCCTCTCCTTGTTAAAAACAAAAGAATTTTAGATACAGATTTTCGAATATATTTTCACCCGCCTGAATATCTAACGCAATACAATAATCTTCCTCACATTTATTCAGTCATATTTCATCAATGACAAATATTTCTCCAAAAAATAGATATTATCGTAAAATATCCGGTAATCATGAAATGAGATAATGTTGACAAAATGATGTTGAAACAAAGTTTTGATATATTCATACTGAACTCTCCCATTTCTCAAGTGTTACATAAAATCAGTATCACATATTCAACTGGTGGAAGCTATATTAACATAATGGATGTAGGCAAAGGTGCAGTAAGGTGAAATTTCATAGATACACATTATTCAGTCGAAACAATTCTATATATTGATTTGCTATTCTGTCAGAAGTGCTGGTTTTGATTCCTAATAATTCCCAATCAATTCCATCTTTAGTTTTAATGCATTACAAGAAATGCATTTCTTTTTCTTAAGTTTGCATATAACACACAGATTCTATCAATAACACTTGTCTTAATAATTTATCCCAGAAGATCCCTTTCTTTCCTACATTTTAAAGTGCCTTAACAGACTAAAATCTAAAATCATTTATATCGGACGTGACTGATAGGGAGAGGTCAAAAGATAAATCACATGAAATAACATTCAAGCTCTTGAGGCAGTCAGTCAACACTTGACAAATTGAGAAAAAATAACGGTTGTTACTCGACAGAAATGTATTTTGGGATTCAGCGAAACCACCTCCATTATGAAGTGCGGGGATCTCGATTAATAAAAGGGAACAAATGTTTTCCATATCGACGAATAAAACCACAGCACAAATGTTGATATTGTTCTTACCGGTCGGAAAATAATATCCAGAATAAAATAGGATATTTTTTTCATAATTACATGTTTGTCTGAGCATTTGTCACTGAGATCTAACGGTAACCTCTTGGACAATCACTGAGAAACAACAGTGTAACATCAGGTTTGGTTTCCAACATCCAGAAATAGTTTAAAGGCACGTGACATAATGATTCTCGTCTTAAGAAATGGACACCTCGACTAGGGTTTGAATTGTTTTTTGTTTATTGCTTTCTTTTTCTTTTTGTTTTTTTTTTTGTTTGTTTTTTGTTTTTTTGTTTTTTTCAGGTATGCTTGGAATTTATTTTTTGGTTTAAAACGTCTATTGCAAATATCTCTTACATAAATATAAAATGCTAGCAATACATTAATTGTTGGAGACAATGGAATCAGCAACCATAGTTCAAATTTTGGACGAAGCTATTTGCGTTTCTCCTCTGTACCAATGCCCTTAGGAAAGGAATGAGTCCATCTCTTTTTCCGTTATGGATAAATAGTAGGGCAAACTATTTACTTTAGCCTTGATATTAACAGTCGGTCTACGATAAAGAAAACTAAATTCAAAAGCAGCACGACTCCATGAAAACTTTAGCTTGCGTCACATCTTGCCCATTCTGAAGGGGTTCGGTAGATACATACATCCTGAAATAATTAGATTATTTTGCAGTGATTAGTGGAGGAGCTATAAAGTTAATGAGAAAACTCCACGATTTTTCTGCTTAATAGCAGCATCAAATTCGGATTGAAAATACAACTTCCGTATTTAATCTTATTTCCGTCAGTCGTTAAAACTTGCTGCCTGTCTATAAATGAAATCCAAAGAATAATTAGAAGTTTTTGATGCAACTGTTAAATAAATGAATTCCACGAAATGTCGGCTTAGATAAATAAAAGGTAATCATTTAATCTTTGTCGATAAGACTGTTATGACAACTTGGATTGAAAAAAGTTATTTGTTTTCGACTTAATTAAATCTTTTCATTCCATTTAAGTGGAAATTCATTGAGAAACACTTTCGGACTTGTTCAAGAGCTGTTTTAATTAGTAATCCCGTTGTTTTTGTTTCTTTTGACTGGCCCATTCTACGGCTTTTGTCATGTCTATGGCTCGACTGTTCTCGTTTTCTTTCTCACCGTAAAAAATGTAATTAGAACAGAAAAACCGACCAGGAAAAAGAATGAGATTAGTAATAAGAACACCTTTAGGAAAGATGACTTACTGGAAAATTACAGAAGGTAATTTTTGTTTAGATATATTCAGTGGTATTTTCATAACTTGATTGATGACTGAGGAATTATGCATTTCCTCACCCCGCACCACTCACCACAGGCAGGATGCGACACAAGCGGAATACATCTGGTTTGAATTTAGTGTTTTTCATCTCCTAGACCGATGTTTTACCAAGGTTAAAATACTTAGGCTGGCCTATTATTAATCTACAGTTGGGAGGAGAGGAAATGGTTTCATGCTTTTCGCAAAGGCATTTGAGTGAAGTGAAATGCAGAGATTTGTCAAGGATTTGACTGCTAATCCGTATTTTGTTGGATGTTTTTCATAAGAGAGAAACGTTGCCCATTTTTTGATACGGTAGCCGTTACGCCACGAGTCTTTCTTTAGGAAATAAAGTTTTCATTTATTATTGTTTTACTGTAAACTATCTCAAAATGATCTGATATTATTTCGTTTCCTTCAACATGAATCATTTTCGCATTCTTTTGAAGAGATATTTTGTAATGTTATCTGCAAATGGGAAAGAGTTCAGCGAAAAGTAGGCTCATGCCTTTTTCGAGGAAACTATAATAGCCTCAGCTATAATTTAAACTTTGTCCTCTAGTTTTGTTATCTTTGCCGATACTAGTGTTTCCACCATGCAACCCTAATTATATTAGATTATATTTAACGTTTTAAAAGATCAAAATATCTATAAGCATTTTTTTCATTGAGTATTTTATGATGTCTGCTTAGGGGTATAGTTATTTATCATATAGATTCAGTCAATTCTCTGCATTTTTCTAACAGAAGAACTGTATCGAATGATGTTAATCATATCTTGTCAGTGTGTTTACACATTGATATTGAAATCTTTCAGTGGTAGTACAAGAAAGTAATTGTTGGGGAAGGTCAAAAGAAATAAATATATTGAGTTATTTGCGCCAAACATTAAGTGAATTATTAGCTGCAAGAAAATATTTATAGAACCAATCATATAAATTAACTGGTGGATAAACAAATATAAACACAGACAAGGCATCGATCTCGGTTATATATATATATATATATACTGCAGATTTTATAAGTAGATGAGTGTATTGACTTTCATTGGAATACTACAGGAATATGATTTGGGCTGAAAATTCGTCTAAAGATTATATGAGTGTTCAATTAGTTATATATTGTTATATTTCCGTTAAGAAACGTTTTCAAGAATTCTTATTTTGAAAAAAAGAATAAACTTCTAAGAGTTCCTAACAACAACAACAACAAACAACAACAACAACAACAATAATAATAATAATAATAATAATAATCTTGCATCCCAGAGATGACGTTGACAGACTATACGTATCAAGAAGAGTGGGGGGAGCAGGACTTGCGGGTATTGAAGACAGTGTTGATGCATGGATACAAAGACACGAGGGCTACATAGAAAAGTGCAGAGGAAGACTGATTACAGCCACCAGAAACAATACTATAGGCACGAGGATCAGTAAAACGACAAAAACCAGAAAACAAAAGTGGGAAGAAAAACAACACTATGGACGTTTTAAGCGACTAACAAGTGACATCTCACATTAGAAAACGTGGACATGGCTAAGCAAAGGAAACCTTTAGAGGGAAACTGAATCTCTTCTTGCAACAGCGCAAAACAATGCGATAAGGACTCACCATATCAAAGCGAGAATAGATAAGACGCAAAAAAAAAACAGGTTATGTGGTGATAGAAACGAAACGAACAATCACATAATAAGCCAATGCAGCAAATCAGCACAGAAAGAGTATAAGACTAGGCATGACTGGGTGATCAACTGGGAATTGTGTAAGAAATTGAAGTTTGACCGTACGAACTAATTGTATTTGCACAACCCAGAATCTGTCTGGGGGAATGAGACACACAAACTCCTCTGTGATTTTGAGATACAAACGGATCACCTAATCACAGCCAGGCGGCCAGACCTTATAATAATCAATAAAAAATAGAGACCTTGCAAAATTGTGGACTTTGCTGTCCCAACGGACCATAGAGTGAAAAAGAAATAATGGGAAAAGAAGGATAAGTACCTCGACCTTACTAAGGAATTGGAAAAGAAGTGAAACATGAAAGTGACGATAATACCAATGGTAATTGGTGCTCGGGGTACAGTCACCAAAGGATTGGAATAAAGACTGGAGGACTTGGAACTGACGGGACGGGTGGATACTGTCCAAACAACTTCATTGATGAGATCAACCACAATACTCAGAAGAGTCCTGGAGACTTGAGGAGACTTGCTGTCACTCAAACTCCAATGAAAAACCATTAGATAACGCTGATATAAAGAACTCTCAATTATTATCATTATTATTATTTTTATATACATGGAACAAATTTTGAATAACAGATCAAAAGCGGCATTAAAGTGCTTAATTTGAAATTTCTCTATGTACTGATGCATGGACTAACTAAATAATGACCTGACTTAAATTTTGCATAAGATATTGAGGATAGATATTTGATTCAGTTGAATTCAAAGGACTTCAAAAGTCTGAATATAGGCTCATCTGAAGATCGTATGCGTGAAACTCAAAGTCGTGCAAAATCTTAATTTACCTTGTTTATTCGACAATTGAAATATCGTAATATTCCTTTGCATTCTTGTGAATAAAGACTTTATTTTACTGATTTAAACCATTTTAGCTTTTAATCTTAAATTCAATTATATATATATATTCGAGTTTCTATCGGATTATTTTTTAGAAATGAAACCAAAAACATCAAAGATGAAATTTGAATTAAAATGAAAACCATTCGAATAGCATTATCAAATACCAAGCATTGTACTGCTTGATATATATCTATATATATATATACCTGTGTGGTTTTGTGTGTGTGTGTGGGTGTGGGTGTTATATGGAATAAAACAATATATCAATATATAAATTATGTGCTTATGTGTGTATTGATGTGTTTAAAGTTTACTAAATGGAAAATCTTGACAAATCATAAAAAATGATTATACTGAATCTTTGTCACACTAGAGCCAATTGTTTCAATCGTATGAGTTGCATTTTTAGTCTTTTTTACCACTTGTCTTCTTAAAGCAAAGACAAAGAAGGATTCCATAATTTACTAAACTTGGTTGATGAATGTTTGGTGAATGGAGCCCCAATGAGAATAGAACCCTCTAACAAGCTTAGCTTGCTAACCATTACACCAGGAGAAGTGACCATAATGAAGGGTGTAATCGTTCATTCGATATACCGCAATAATCTATGATGCAAATGGACATAAAAATGATTACGATAAGGGCGTCATTTAAATCCCGTTAAATGAAAATGAATTCAGTTTGCTAATCCGTATTTTGTTGGATGTTTTTCGTAAGAGAGAAACCATGAACAAAATGAAGAACATTACGAAAAATACACGTCATGATATATGCGATATTAGCTAAATAAGCCTCTCGGAAGCCATAAATGATTCCGTATTATTATGAAACACGGCTACAAATTAGGAATTCAGTTTCAAGTACTACAGAAATAACTATTTTAAAACCCTATCACTTCTAATCTCCTCGTGAGCACACGTGCGCCAATTAATTATTTATAATCTAATGAGCCTAATAATTCAGACATTACCTTGATAAGAAAAATCAGCTCTTTAAAATTTAACACATTTAACACGAGGGCAGTGGTCTCTTTTATTTTTATAATCCATGTTTTTCCTTTCTTTTCACTTCAGGAAGGGCTTTGTTATTTTAAAAAAATATATCTTAAAACTCATGAGGAGTCTCGGAGTGTAATGGATATAGTTGTTGGAAGTGAGTACTGCGACCTGAGTTCAAACCCTGGACCAGGCTCTTTGCATTTCACATATCGTTAATATAGTTTTAAGCAGGAAATTATCCCTCTCTCTCTCTCTCTCTCTCTCTCTCTCTTTCTCCCTCGCGCATACACATACACACATTTTCTCTCTCTCTCATACACACTCTCTCTCACACACGCACACTTTCTTTCACACATACACGTTCTCTCTCTCTCTCTCTCTCTCTCACGCTTTCTCTGTCTTTCTCTCTCTCTCACAAACACACACATATTCATTCTCTCTCGCATATATACACACACACAGTCACTCTCTCTCACTCTCTCACATACACTCTCTCTCTCTCACACACTTACTCTCTCTCTTTCATACCCCCCACACACTTTCTCCCTCTCTTTCACACACACACACACACATACACACAATGTATCTCGCACACATAAACACTCACACTCACACTCCCTTCCTCGCAAACGCACACACTCTCACTCTCTCTCACACAAACACGTACACAATCTTGCAGTCAATACCAAAGGTTCATTGCTCCTGGGAGGTCCTCTGAAATGCATCAAGTGTCCGCACAGTTCTGATGTATGTAGGTCTTCGCTGCACAGTAAACAAAGGTGTATTTATGCGTTGAAGTCCACAGGAGAAATTCAACACGAAAAACGTGATTACTGGTTATTTTGTTTAGGCTTGTCCCTGGGTAATAATCATGAAAATTTAGACAATGGCATTCGTGTTGTACAAGCGTTAGCCACAATAATTAACTGATGTACAAATGTTCCCTAAAGATCTCTTCGTCTATCAACCTTTCCCTATAACAAATCCCATGGCGATAGAGGTGTGGCGATGAACGAAAACTTAACTGGTAAGAATCATGCAGTAACCTATCGAAACATTGGTGACTGGAGTCTTATTCTAATATCATATTGTTTCCTCCCGTGTCTGGGACAGATGCCGGTGAAGACTCTTGTGTCTACGCAGGTCTGTTTCGGAGTGCACAGCTCACCCATACAAAGGAACGCAGATGGTGTGGGTGTGAGAATATTAGGAATGGGTGTGATCTGTGAAAGATTATGCAGTTCTCTCTCTCTCTCTATATATATATATATATATGAACTCACTGACATGCCAATGACACACATATGTATATATATATATATATATATATATATATATATATATATATATATATATTTGACAATACCATGATGGCTGGAGTGTTCGCCAATGGTCTGGGAGACCTGAGTTTAATCCCAGGTCGAGTCATGCCAAAGACTCAAAAATGATACCTGATGCCTCCTTGTTTAACACTCAACATAATAAGGTACGGATAAAGGATAAAGTGGAGCAATCCAGGGAAAGGAGTACCGCCCTCCCCTACACCTTGGTATAGTAGCTATCGAAAAGGAAGCCTTCGGGTCACCCTCGACTACGGTCGCCAACTTTACTTATGCATATATATATATATAGAGAGAGAGAGAGAAAAGAAGGTGGTTTACGAAGAAATATCTCAAAGCAACTGAGAGCTAAATTTTTATCTAAAATTCTCTGCTTGGTTAATTACTTTGAAAAGAAAGAATATTTCACATTTTTATTTCTATTTTCCTTTTTGCATATAATCGTTCTGCTTAAGAAAATTAATTTGATTTATTGGTGAATCTGAACAATGTTGCCGGAACATTATACAGTGAACATTTCAGACTGAAAATCCCGAAACAATCTAATGGACTGTGCATGTATTGTTGCATTCTTCGGGAACCTACGATGAGAAATGCCCCTTCAACTTTTAAAATATACTGTATATGTCGCCATATACGACAACCTCGTAGTAATTGACAAGGCGGTCTGCTTAGATGTGCCACAAGGCCGTATGAATGGGGCACCCAATGAGAATCGAGCTCCCTCGTGAAGGTTTGCTAATCTAGCTTGCTAAACATTACACCATCCGAGGTCCTCTTGACAATCTTGTAATCTTAAAAAATATCAGAATGAATGTATAAGTTAAGTGGCTAAATATAGCTAAAAAAAACTACGTTTTGTCGAGAAATTTCGGGGATTGTTACATACACCAAGTTGTGTTAGACGCTAAAAAATATGGTAATTTACCTTGGTTTCTTTATTTCTCGTATTTTGTTGAGATTGGGAATAACAACTAGTCCATTTGTCGATATCTGTTGCTCCTCAACAAAACTTAATTTGTATACATTTTAGTGGCTTCATATCTTGAGTGCTTTTTTGGTTTACTTTCAGCTTATTTTGTTTGGTCGAATTTCAATTTCGTTAAAGTTTCTTTAATTTTTGTTTACTGGCGCTAATCAAATTATTCCCTATCTCTTTTTTGTTATTTTACTTGTTTTTATAGTTCTTCTTCTTCTTCTTCTTCTTCTTCTTCTTCTTCTTCTTCTTCTTCTTTCACTTTTTGACTTTCTTTTTTATCTTGTCCATTCAACGTTTTTCCAGTCAGGATTTTTAGTTTTTCCCTAGTTTTATTTTCTTTTTCTAAATTTTTTCTTCTTTCAGTCATATAATTTCATTTCTTCTTTTCTTTTCAAATATTCTTCTTTTTTCCTTATTTTTATTTTCTTTTCCTGTTCTTTTCTTTCGTCTCTTTTTTGCATTTTATTAGTTATCTTGTTTTGTCTCAATTTTTCTTCTTTCTTTCTACGTCTTTTTCATCTTTTAATACTTTTTATCATTTTCCTTCATGTTTTCTCCTTTTCAATCTATTCCTTCTCCTTTTCATTCTATTCCTTCTTCTTCTTCTTCTTCTTCTTCTTCTTCTTCTTCTTCTTCTTCTTCTTCTTCTTCTTCTTTGTAAGTTTAATACAGGTTGTTCTATTTTCCTTTTTTTCTTCCAATATTTTTCGTATTCCCCTTATTTTCATATTGTGGATCTTCCTTTTTCTTGCTTTCTTTTTTTCCATAGCATTTTGAGCTGCCAATCTTTTCTTTGTAATTTCTTTCTTTCTTTCTTTTTAATTTATTCTCTCATTCTTGTCTTATTCTCACTTCAGTAAATATTTTCTCATTTTATTTGCCTAAGTTTTACTTGTTTCTACTTTTTATTTTTATAATTGTCTTTCCTTTCTCTTTCTTAATTCTTGAATCTTCAATTGTTATCCCTTGTTTATTCTTCAAATTATTTTCTTTAACTTAATCTTTCTATTCTGTCATCTTAAAGCTCTTAGATACTTCCGCATTCCTGCCTTTTCCCTCATTGATTTTTTTCTTCCTCGTCTCTATTTTATTCTAGCATTTTTTACATTCACTCTTTTACATCTGATTATCTTTCCTTGTTCCTTCATTTTATTTATGTCTTGGTATAAAAAATTCATCAATCTCTTCCTGTTCTTTTTTTTTTCAAGTTTTGTCCTTCTTTATTTAAACACTTTCTCTCTTCCTCGTAAGTTTATTTATTATAACTTATTTCTTTCATTTGTTGTACATACATTTTTTCATATATATTTACCTCACCCTATGTATGTAGCTTTCAATCTATCACACACACACACACACACACACACACACACATATATATATATATATATATATATATATATATATATTAATCTAGTAAATTTCCACTGTACAGAAAAAGTGTGTTTATAGCCATTTAACCTAGCCTACCCACCTAAAAGCTTCAACCCTCTTTCTTTTTCCATTTCTATTATTGTTTTTACTTATCTATGAATCTATCTATCGATCGATCTCAGTCTGTCTATCTTTATAACTATAAATCAATCAATCTCATCTTATCAATTTACTTCTGGGCTTTTTATGTTGTTATCTCATTCTATTTATATATTTCTATCAAATTCAGGTTTTGTCGATTACATATTATATCTTCAAATCAATCTCTCAAAATCTATCTATCTATCAATCTATGTTTGTATCTACGCATCCTTTTGTGTTTATTTTCATCTCTTTATTCCTATCTCTCCCTTCTTTCTGTATCTACTTTCGTATATCTCTTTAAATATTTTTCTTAACTTTTCCATTCCTTATTGTTCTATATCCGTTCATATTTCTGCACTTGTCTATCAGTGTCACTAATCTATCAATATTCTTTTTCTCAATCAGCTTTCATCTATTGTTTCATTACATCTATCTTCTTCTTCTTCTTCTTCTTCTTCTTCTTCTTCTTCTTCTTCTTCTTCTTCTTCTCTGTATCTGTCTCTGTCTCTCTCTGTTACTCTCTCTCTCTCTCTGTTTCAACTCGTTTGCATTCCTAATTATCTGAAATGGCCGTAAACCGCAATTAACAATTTGCGTCGATGCTAAGAGAAGACTCTTCATTTTTATGAATAGAGCTTCCCGTTTACGTTGATAACAGCTTTTCCTGTATGACTTGATGACAAATTTGTTGGATTATTTTCCTTTGTAGTTGTTTATGTTATATTTTTGTTTTTGTTTTTGTTTTGTTTTCTATATTTTTTCGTAACTTTAATCTTTTTAGTTCTTATTTTATAAACTTTTTTGTGGCCCTTTCGCACGTTCATTTTATTTCAAATTTTATTTTTGGTCTTAAGCTGATTGTTAATATTTGTTTGTTGTTGTTTTTTCAGTAATCCACTTATCAAAGTGAAACAACTGTGTATTTCATTTCTTTAACTGCTTTTACGATCCATTTGCCGCAAACACTTGCCTAATTCGCTTTGCACTCCTCAGAAGAACCCAGTCATCTGTCCATTGCAGATAAAGACATGCTGAAAGTAAAATAGAGACCTAAGAGATGGACATAATAACAACAACGATAATGACAGAAATACTAAGAAGTAAAGGTGTATGAAATGACAAGCAGCATCTTTTTAATGCAATTAAGGTGTAGACTTGAAAATTCACTAGATGTATGGCTTTATGCCCAAGGTAAAGAATCGTGATGAAGTTTTTTTGTGTTTTTATGCGGGAGGTTAGACTTCTTTTCTTTTGAAAAGCATTAAAATACATCATTGGCTTCATGAGAGAAAAGTGATTGAGATTTTATTCTGTGTTTTAAGTTTGACTACTTTTGATTTGAAGGATGGATAAGTAGTTCCAGTAGTGAGAGGCATCCGGCTTTGTTACACTTTCTTTTTCTTTATATTCTTCCGCATCGTTTCTCTCTTCTTGCCCAGCGTTTTTCTCTTCTTCCTCTTCGTTATTTTTACCTTCCCCTCCGTTCATCTCTTCTACCTCTTCGTTTTTTGCACCTTCCTCTTCGTTATTTTTACCTTCCTCTTCGTTCTTTACTTCTTCCTCTCCGTTTTTCTCTTCTTCCTCTTCCTTATTTCCACCTTCCGCTTCGTTCTTTACTTTTTCCTCTTCGTTATTTCCACCTTCCTCTTCGTTCTTCTCTTCTTACACTTCGTTATTTTCATCTTCCTCTTCGTTCTTTAGTTATTCCTCTCCATTCTTCTGTTTTTCCTTCTTTACTTCTTCCTCTTCGTTATTTTCACCCTCCTCTTTGTTCTTCTCTTCTTCCTCTTCGTTATTGTCACCTTCCTTTTCGTTCTTTACTTCTTACTCTTCGTTATTTTCACTTTCCTCTTCGCTCTTTACTTCTTCCTCTTCGTTATTTTCACCCTCCCCTTCGTTCTTCTTTTCTTCCTCTTCGTTATTGTCACCTTCCTTTTCGTTCTTTACTTCTTTCTCTTCGTTATTTTCACTTTCCTCTTCGTTGTTTACTTCTTCCTCTTCGTTATTTCCAACCTCCTCTTCGTTCTTTACTTCTTCCACTTCGTTATTTCCGCCTTCCTCTTCGTTCTTCTCTTAATCCTTTCGTTCTTTTCTTTTCCTTAATAACATTTCTTTACTTCTTTTCTTTCGTTTTTTAGCATCTTCTCTTTCCTCATCTTCATTTTTTCAACTTCGAAATTTTCGTTTTTCTCGTTCCTTTTTTATTCTCCTCTTCTTCGTCTTGTTTATTTACTCGTTCTTTGGGATGCCTTCCTATTTATAAGTCGTCTTCGACTTTATCATATTCGTAATTTTCTTATTTATTTCGTTTCATGAACGCCGTCGGCTTCCTCTTCTTTTTATATTATCCTCAGCACTTTTCTTCCAGTTCTTCAATTCATGAAGGTTTTAGAATAATTTTCTGTACGTCGTGACTGCCTCACCTTTAAATCTCTGACCGTTATATTTAAAATATAACGGAGAGGAGCACATTTGAAAATATACTCCTCTCTCTCTCTCTCTCTCTCTCTCTCTCTCTCTCTCTCTCTCTCTCTCTCTCTCTCTCTCAAAAACCACGTGGCATTACGGTTATCGTCGTATAATTTGGACTCTTCGACCTGAGTTCAAATTCTAAACGAAGCTGTTAGCATCTTAGACCGGAAAAGTGGCTGTATGTGTTTAACTATTTTCTTAAGATGAATATTTGGACTGATTAGACTCTTTAAACATAATATGGCAACAGATACAGGAGAAGAAAAACTCTGATTTTTAAAATGATGACCCATTAGAAAAATAAATGATCACCGTTTGTGCTGCATACCGCACATGACAAAGGAGCTAGATAAATACATTCTTATTATCCCTTTAGAAAAAGTTATTAAACTGTAAATAGTATAGCATAATACAGGTATTTAATTGTACCTCTCCAACAAAAATCAAAAAAGGAAAATTTGAAGAAGAAAAACGTTGAACTGACACGAGTTGAAATCCGCTTAAAAATTGACAATGTTCGTGGCAGAAGCGTTTTTTAACTACGTAGAGTTTGCAAATAATTCTCCTCTAAAACTTAACGATAATGAAATGTCACTTGCGTTTAAGTTAGTTTAAAATTACGTCCAGATAACAGCATGAAATATTGGGAATCATAGGTTTATTTTGAGGGAAGTAGAGAAGCAGTAATAATTTAATGAATACACGAGACACAGAAAATAATAAAGCGCTTTTTTGATTCGGAAAATGCTTAAACCGAAAACCGACTGAACTTTCTAAAAACAATCGAGAAATGGCTTCTTAGAGTCACGCCTTTCCACTATCTCTCCTAAATCCGATGTTCGACATTCAAGGATAAGGTTGCAAGTAAATTCCTGCCTTTTATCACATTGGAATATCTTGTCTTTTTTTTTCTTTCTTTCTTGTTTCTTTTTCTCTGTTAGCGCATATTTATAGCACATTTGTTGATGTATCAAGATGCAAATGCTGTGGAAGGCACGTCGCACGGGTTCGGCTCCTCGACTGCGAGGAACGAAACACGGAAGGCGTCGCAGATATTAGACAAATGAGAAATTGGAACGGATATTAATTCTGACGTGTCCATGGATGGGCAGGGAAAGAGTAACCGGGTGTTAATCGCAATCTCGTGAATAAAATGTGGTCGGAGAAGCATCTAGGAAGAGGCAGCGGTACTTTCCGATATATATATATATATATATATAATATATATATATATATATATATATATATTGGCAGCTCTTTAATCGAAATTAAAAATCAGGTAGAACTACTGAAGGTTTGCTGATGATTGGTACTTTCAATAACACACCAACATACATTTATGTATATATTAATATTGCTAATTCTGATATATATATATATATATAGTCAAATATATATATGGTCATATATATTTTATGGTCATATATATATATATATATATATATATATTCAATGTATACATATATATATTTGTTGCTTATATATATATATATATATATATATATGGATGTTGCTTGTGTTATATATATATATATATATAATCAATTTTATAAGTACCAGCAACCAGGGAGGATTGACATAATGGTTATAAAACAGCATTAATCCATAAAAAAGTACCACACACACACGCACGCACACTCCCACACATATATTTATATAGATATATACATGTATATAGCTATGGGTAAACTGCCGATTAAACTGGGTTCTCAAGCCTGGGAACGGTAGAAGAAAAATTTTGAATTTAAACCAGTTGATCAATTTTAAATACCTTTTTATTACCTTACGGAACGTTTCATAAATCAGGAGATAGTAATGTAGTTTATTGTTGTTATTAAATGGTTATTTGATTGTTAAGTTATTGCCTCTGTCCCACAAAAATTCTCGGTGACAATATGTGGAGAAAACTATGCTAATTTATCTCTTAACTCCATTTACATTTTCGTTTCCGTATGTAAAAATAGCTGTGTGCAGTATCGCATCTACATAGAAAGATAAGTAAATACGATTTATAGATTGGGGCTTTAATAAAGAGAAATAGGTAAAGCGTTACCCAGACAAAAAGCTCTGGCTGAGGAGTAAATGTGAATGCCAAAGATAAGACACACCTTAGAAAATAACATAAGAAACAACTATTAATGGCTTGCGAAACTGAAAAATATTTCCGTGAAATAAAAGTAGATATCAAAAGGTATATGATTAACATAACCGTTTAATTTGAATAACGTCTGCTGACAGAATATTCTTTCCAAAAATAAACAATCCAAATTATTTTTTAAATAAATACGTCGAATTATATAAATAAATAAATAAGAGTTAAAAGATGAATAAATTATCTATTAATTATGGGTCACTAAATTTATACCTTTTAGCTTTTATTTGCTCGTCTTATTTTTGGTTGAGAGTTATCGTCTGAACACTGTAAGCATTTTTGGTTGCTATGTAAAAAAAATGTCTCATTTTTTCCTATTATTTACTCAGTCCTCGGGCCAGTTTCTTTGACACCTGAGCCGTACAAATTGAATTTGAATTGATTCGAACAAATTATTTGCTTCAATGAATTATTAATACAAATTAATGATGGCTTGATTCTTTCTTTCTTTCCTTCTTTCTTTCTTTTAGTTGTTTAAACACCCTTTTTATAGCTGGTCTTTTCCAGAGTTTTATAGACCTAAAGGCATAATTCAAACAATGAAACATTTTTTTAATTATATCTGCCTAATTAAATAATTTGCATTCTATTATGTTTATACATTTTTTCCGAATAAAAACTTTGTATAAAACAAAACTGATTTAACTTCTTCAATTAGTAAGATAATAAAACGTAATATAAGATTTTTATTATTGAACAGTATCGTTTTTTTTATATCATTATCCAAAATTTCTGAATTAGATTAAAACTATCGATGATGTTCTGAATGTAAGGCCTATTTATTTACACGAGAAAAATATCGAAAAATAGACTTAGGATAGTAATAGTGTTTGGTAAAACAAGTTTTCAGAAACAATACGCTGTTTCTCCACAGCCACAGACTGAAAGGAAAGATATATGAAAAGCTAGAAAAGTACATGGACCTTGCCAAAGAACTAAGAAAGTTGTGAAACATGAAGGTAAAAGTGATAGCAATCGTATCTGAAGCAGTTGGAATACTTCCCCAAAAGCTGGAAATGAGGCTGGATGAACTGGAGATTTGAGGCAGTATTAAAATTACAGACGACAGCACTAATAAAATTGATTAGGATATTCAGAAGAGTCCTGGACAACTAAAGAAACTTCTTGTCATTCAGACTCTTGCGAAAAATTATCAATTAAAGCTGGTGTGTACCGGCGGAACACAGTGTAAAAAAAAAAGAAAGAAAAACGAGAAATAGGTTCGTAGACCTTGCTAGAGAACAAAAAAATCTATGAAACATAAAAGTGACGGTGATACAAATTGTTTAGCACGGAATATTCCTTAAAAGCTTGGTAAAGGGACTAGAAGACTTAGAAATCAGAGGACAAGTGGAGACCATCCCGACTACAGCATGGTAAAGATTGGCCAGAAAACCGAGAACAGTCCTGGATACTTTTTGTGACCTGTTGTTAATGAACAGTCTCTGTAACTGTTCTCGGCCACATCTGTGTCAGGTATGCAGAGATTAAACAACCCCTGGATCTAGTATAGCCATAATATACTACTCATGAGAAAAATGTCAAATCTAAATCTAACACAACGAGGAACACAGGCAACGGGCAGTGGTGTCATGATCGGCAGGTGCTCCCCTGATAGCCAACATAGAAGACCCAATCGTCATCCTGTGAATGTTGGCTGTTATTTTTTTCAGGTACACGAATGACGATTTAAAGAACCACACCAATCAGACACGTAAACGCAAAGCATGGACAAGGGAATACAACCAAATTGCACAACACTGGTATTTTAGGAGCAACCCTACAAAAAATGATATAGTAAAAGAATGATAGAGATCTGGCAAGAATGTTCTAATTTTCAGACAACTAGTCAAACTTGCTGATCAAGTCAGAACAATAATAAAGAAAGGTTGTTTTTTTCTGACTTTGAAATAACAGAAATATACCAGAAAATAAATAATCAACCATGTAAAAACACAGTACATGACAAATCAAATATTAACAAGCAAAAACAGGTCAATCGAAATGAACCACCAACTTCTGAAAATGGAAACCCCCCACAACCAAACACCCCACAACCAAACACTGCACAACCAAACAACCCAGAACAAATACTATCAAAAGAACAAAGGTTATATTTAAAGAGAATTATGAACAGTGAAAGTACTGGGGAAAGAAGGAAGATTAAAGAGATATCGATTAAGGGTAAAACAATACAGACAAAGCAGGACATTCCAAAACAATGAAAGAACATTTTATCAACAACTGGGATGAGATGACACGAAAATATACCAGCAATTGGATGCAAAAGAAACCGAGCGATTCTGGACTAAAATATGGCAACCAAAAAACATAACGAAAAGGCTGAATGGATAAACAATAGGACAAAAGAACTAGGACTCGAAGAAGGTCCGAAAGCGGAAATTCACATCGATTTACTCAAAACGACATTAAAAGATATCAAACTGGAAAACACCAGACCATGATGGAAAACATGGTCTTTGGTTCAAGAAATTCACCACCATTCACGACAGACAAGCACTAAGAATGAACAAATACCTACAAAGAGCCCATGTACTCGGATGGATGACCAAAGGAAGGAGCACATTGATCGAAAATGACCCAAGTAAAGGAACCGCCCCAAACGTTTGCCGATCCATAACTTTGCTACTGATGATGTGGAAAATATTAACAGCACAAATAAGGGAAGAGATTTACTACTCGTTAACAAACCACGAATTGTTCCCTGAAGAACAAAGGATGCTGCAAAGGATCCAGAGGCACAGCAGAGTTACTTTCCATAGATCAACACACCCTAAATGACAGGAAGACCACACGGAAAAATCTAGTTATGGCCTGGATTGATTACAAAAAGGCATATGATACGGTTCCGCAAAGCTGGATAATAAACTGCCTCAAAATGTACAAAATATCACATGAAGTTATAAAGTTTATCGAGAAAACCATGAAAACCTGGAGAGTGGGAGTGACAGTAGGAGGAAGAAGCTTAACTGAAGCAAAGATCCAAAGAAGTATTTTTTAAGGAGATGCACTATCAACCTTACTATTCATAATTGCCTTGATGCCATTTAACCACATACTCAGAAATGCACAGCCGGATACAAACTTAGAAGATTACTGGAAAAGATCAATCACTTAATGTATATGGATGACATCAAACTATTTGCAAAAAATAAAAAAGAACTTGAAACTCTAATACACGCTGTTAGAATATGCAGTCAGGACATAGGAATGGAATTTGGCACAGAAAAATATGCCATGATTGTAATGAAAAGTGGCAAACGATTTATGACTGACGGAATGGAACTACCAAATCAAGACAAGATTAGAACGCTCGGAGAAAAAGAAACCTACAGATACTTGGGCATCTTGGAGGCTGACACAATCAAACAAGTGGAAATAAAATACAAAATTCAAAAAGAATATCTCGTGAAAACTAGAAAACTACTCGAGACAAAACTGTCTTGCCAAAACCTTATCAAAGGAATAAATACCTGGACCGTACCCCTCGTTAGATATTCAGGACCCTTTCTGAAGTGGACCAGAGATGAACTTAAACAAAATAAACAAAGAACAAGAAAACTAATGACCATGCATAAGGCATTACATCTTAGAGACGATGTTGATAGACTATGTGTATCACGAAAAGGGGGATAAAGAGGAACTGCCAACATTGAAAACAGCGTTGACGCATGGATACAACGACTCGAAGACTACATAGAAAAACACGAAGGAGGAGTGATTACAGCCATCAGAAACGATATTAACGACACGGTGGATAAAAGAATGACAGCTAGGAAACAAAAATGACAAGAAAACAAATCTATAGGCGTTTTAAACGACTAATAAACAACATATCACACGAGAAAACCTGAATGTGGCTAAGAAAAGGAAATGTTAAGAAAAAAAACGGAATTTCTATTAATAGCAACACAAAACAACGCCGTAAGAACCAATCATATCAAAATGAGAATAGATAAGACGCAACAAAATAGCAAATATAGGCTATGGTGTTATATAGATGAAACCACCAATCAAATGATAAGAGAATGCAGCAAATTAGCACAGAAGGAGTATAAGACTAGACACGACTGGGTGGGCAAGGTGATCCATTGGAAAATATGCAAGAAATTTGAATTTGACCCTACGAACAAATGGTATCAGTTCAAGAGAATGACACACATAAACCCCTATGGGACTTTGACATACACACGGCTCACCTAATCTCGGCCAGAAGACCAAACCTAATAATAATCAAGAAAAAAAAAAGAGAATTTGCAAAATTGTAGACTTTGCTGTCCCGGCTGACCACAGAACAAAACTAAAAGAATATGAAGAAAAAAATAAGTACCTGAACCTTGCTAGGGAATTGAAAAAACTATGGAACAAGAAGGTGTCAATTATACCAATTGTGATTGGTGCTTTTGATACCGTAAGTAAAAGATTATTAAAGGGACAAGAGGACTTGGGAGTTGGCGGACGAGTGGAGACCATCCAAAATACAGCTTTATTGAGAACGGCCAGAATACTGAGTAGAGTCCTGGAGACTTAAGGAGACTTGAGGAGACTTGCTGTCACTCAAACTCCAGTGAAAGACCATCAGCTGATGTAAAAAACTCTCATGAGTAAATAATAATGCCTAGCGTATCAGTCAGAAGATATGAAAAACAAACACTTTAGAGAAAACAACATATTTCCAGGCAAATCAAAAAAATTCTATCAGGAAATAGAGAAAGAGAAAATGAATGTAAAGTAAATGCCCATGAAAACATTTAGGAGAATATGAGCAGCCAAGGTGGATAAAAGACGCTTGTAAAAATAATGAACAAATTCACGAAGATATTACAACAGAGAAGATTATAAGCACACTTAAACGAAAACATAAATGGCAGTCACTTTTTCTTCTACTTTTTTGTATAGCTCTAATACCTACGTTCAGATGACTTGATAACACATATTGGGGATATAAAACTACTGCTAAAACATAAACTACCTATTCTATATGGACGTTTCAAAGTTATATACATAAGATAATACAAGATTTTGAAGGTCTACAAAGCATTGTTAAAAGATTTAGAAATGCTATTTGGTCTGGATAAATCTGTGAAAGTCGAATTTAGGAAATTTTCCTTAGTGAAATCTAAAAAAGCATCAGTATAGACGTACCCCTACACCCACCTTCGTCAATCGTAGGGGTGAGAGTTCCACTTTTGATTCGCTGACAATTCTGTTTGGATGGTTGTGTCAGTGGATGGCACGGTCAACCTGCTTTTCCGCCCACGTTATGTTTTCCATCCAGGCAGCAGATCAATCGCCAGTCAGAGTTGCCAGTCGATTAGTGGACGGATGAGACTGCACAATTAAATTTTTTTTAAAAAGGCGAACGACAACAGAGAACAGGATACGGGTTGATATTTAGTTTAGTGAAATAAGATTCTAAAATGGTATGAGTCATGTGATGTGGAGACCTAGCACACGATTTAACAGTCAGTCAAATTTTCAGCATTCAGAGTTAAGTACAATGCCCCTCAAATTACCTTATTAAGTTTAGGCTTTTTCTGCTTCCTGTTTCCACTGTCTCAAGGCAATCTCAAGTAGCAGTTATTGTAGTTTTCCCCAGTTTACATGCTTCAGCTTCTCAGTGATAGACTGGTATCGGGAGATATCAAGCAGTATACTATGCTCTTTCTTGTCGGTTTCACTGGGTTAGTGAGTCTAATAAAAGGTCAGGAATCATAGTGTCATAAAGTCTCTCAGACCGTGCTGGACTCTTAAAAGTCAATCGGAAGTATCGTATTTTCTTAGTTTCTCTTCGCGTTCATGCCTCTGGTACAAGGTCATCATAAGCATGTTGTTGAGCGTTCATGCCTCTGGTACAAGGTCATCATAAGCATGCTGTTGAGCTTTTCTCCACCTCTCCACTCTTATTAGTCGGGTGCAAGAACTGGGCCCAGAGCAACCGAGAGTCTCGTAGCGGCCTTCCGCTGGTCTCTGCCAGAGTGAATATCTCAACTTACATGCATTTTCTCTCCATCCTAGGGACGGTGGTTTGGCGAGCTATTGACAAAGTCAATTCTCTCATAATATGGATTCTACTAATTATACTCCTTTCATTTCACCTTCTGCCTTCAATGTTCAGCTTCTTCCCACCTTCGTCCAAAAGGAGGAGGTCTTTTCTTCGATGTCTCCAATATTCCACCAACATCTATTCCTCATAGTACACATTTAATCCTGGCGCGAGATAATGACACCCACAAACGTTTAGAATCATAATAGTTAAAACAATTTCTCACGGCTTCGAATTTAGAAAAAAAAGTATTTGAATATTTTTTCAATCGTTTCTTAAACAATAAATGTACTCGGCCAGCCTGATTGTCAAGCTTTGACCCCTGGATGTCGGCTGGCCAGCTAGGAACAAACAAAGTAATATTTCCCTTAACAAATTCCCCATTGTCATTTTCAGCGGATTTTGTCACAATAATTCATCTATCTTTCCGCTTTTCTTTCAGCCAAATAATAATATTTTTCAATTCATTCAATTCTCAATTTTGGTAACGCAGTGCATCATCCTTTAAAAATACATTTCAGTCAATTTTCACTTTTCTGGTGCATAAATTTATTCGGGCTGGGCTCTTCCTCTATGACAGATAGATATAAACACGGAAATAACTGAGTTAAGACAATAAAGTCAATAGATATTTAGGGATTAATAAAAGAAATGGTAGGAATCATACTATAGATAATGGAAAAAATAAGAAAAGAATTCTAAAGGAGAATAAGAGCTATATTACGAATAAAATTTAATACGAATGATAAAGTTATAGCAATTAAGTCCAGTAGTTTTATTGTTTTAATATAATAAATTGTACGTTAGTTAAAAAAGATAAAGATGGATAATAAAGTTTTGAAATAAATAACCTGCTACTGAATACATCGCCAAAGATCTGATGTAGAACGTCACTTTATCAAGAAAGAAAATAGTGGAAGAGTCTTAATCCAACTACAATTGACCTTCAAAACAACCCTTACAGGATTAAAGAAATACTTATATAATACAACGGATTTGATGCTACAGTGAGTAAAAACACACAAGAATCAAAAGAATAGATATTCAGTTAGTAAAGAAAGTAATAAATTTGCTGTACAATCTGACTACATACAAAATAATAGACAAAAACAAAAAGAAAAAATATTAAGTAAGAACCAAACGCACTTGGACTAAATCAATTTCAAATGCCAGGGGACAAAAATCTTTTTTATGGATGATACGAACAATGAATTAGAAATGTCAATATAGAAATAGAAAAGACTAATAGATGGCACAAAAGTGCTGGACTAAAGGTGGCGACAGAGGAGTTAACAATAGCAGCACAAGAAAACAGCATAACAAGAGGCAAACATTATTAAAAATAGATTAACCCCATTATGTAGTTTGTGCAATCAAAAACTGAATTAATTGATTCCTTAATGTCCGGAATCCCAATAATAGCACCGACTGAATATAAAGAAAGGAATGATGAAATAGTATATTACATTTATTGAAAAGTATTCAAATACTATGGAATATTGAATTTGGACAAATGGTATGGACATCAACTAGAATCAATAACAGAATCCAAAGTAGCTTCAATTGTCTAGGACATTGCTATGCAAACAGACAGTAAAATAAAGAGCAATAGAGCAGATATAGTGGTTAAGGACAATAAAAGAAAAGACATCTAATTGATAAGTCAACTGATGATAACATATCGTTCAAAGAGTAATAATAATAATAATGATAATAATAATAATAAGTACAAGAGTACGGGTCACTTAATCACGACTGGATCAGAACAAGTGTTAATTACAAAAAAAAGTAAGGTATGCTGTCTTGAGGATTTTAACGTTCAGGCGGACCACTGAGCGAAAATAAAAGAAAGCGAAAAACAGATAAATACTTAGACCTTGCAAGAGAATTAGATAAAGGTGAGTAACATGAGGGTGATATTGATACAAATTATAATGGGTGTGGTTGGAGCGAACTCAAAAGTCTTGGAAAAACTGAAAGAATTGGAAATCAGAGGAAAAATGGAGACCATTAACATTAC
This sequence comes from Sepioteuthis lessoniana, assembly GCA_963585895.1. Taxonomy (NCBI): domain Eukaryota; kingdom Metazoa; phylum Mollusca; class Cephalopoda; order Myopsida; family Loliginidae; genus Sepioteuthis; species Sepioteuthis lessoniana. Next base: position 36,431,809 of record OY757913.1, read on the forward strand.
AGCATTATTGAGATCGACCAGAAAACTGAGAAGAGTCCTGGAGACATGAGGAAACTTTCTGTCACTCAGACTCCAGTGAAATACCATCAAGTAACGCTGGGGTGAAAAACTCGCATGGAATAATGATAATAATGATAATAGCGAATATAAAATAACGACATGGCTTAGTCTAGGCAGCATAGTGATGTATTTAGGATTGTTCAAATGACGGTGATTTTATCACACAGACAAATAGCATGTACGCAAAACAGACATTCTTCCTGAGAAAAGATTAAGTAAACTTTGAAATTCTGACCGATCACTTATCTTGGCTAGAAGATCAAATATATTCAACGTAAACAAATAATCCCCCATGCAGTTGTTGTTGTCGTTCCAGTAGACCACAGATTAAATTGAAAGAGATTGAAGTTGACATAGATCGAAAAGCTGGAATAATATTTAGACATTGTCAGACAGCATGAAATTTGTGGAACGTGAAGGTGACAGTTGTATCAATCGTTTTAGAGCGCTTGGAACAGACTCGAAAAGAATTACACTCGTGTAAGAAACCAAAGTCTGAGGAAGAATTGAAAATACACAAATGACACTATCATTTAAATTAGATAGAATACTGAGAAGAGTTTTGGATTATTAAGAAAATTTAACTTTATTCTATAGTTACAGCCATAGAAAAATCAAAATCAAAATAATGATAAATAATGATGTTCCAGTGTTTGCCGACCAGCAAGAACTTGCCGACAACAGCTCTGCATAGACACCGAATGTAGTTTAGAGCACCTGCCGGGAGCGATGGACGATAGAGACGGATGAAGAGAAAGAGAAAGAGAGAGTCAGAGAAATCTGTGCTTGCAACATGACTTCATGATAATGAAGTTTACTGTAATTATTTGTATATAAGACTCACTAGTTTCCAGATTTTTCTGGGTTGCATATTATACATAAAGACTATATGATTAACTTTTTTCAGCCACGTTCTTCACCATGTTTGAGACGAGATGACTGAAAGTAACAGTGAAATATCCACTTTAATGATTGTCTACAATATTTTTTTCCTAATGTGAGCTTTTTTTCGCCGTAAGCATGTTGCATTTTCCTTATGTGTGTTTGTTCAAAAGGTGTATATATTTTGTTTTTTAACACATAACGTAAACTAAATGAATTCTTATTCTCAGTCTGCATGAACCGATAAAATATTGAGCGAATATTGAATTTAGTTGTTATAAATTCATAAAGAATAAGACACTTAAGATTCTCTGGATTTTGCGATACAAATGAGTCACTAATTCCAATCTGAAGTGCTAATTAACAAAAAAAAATATCAACAAGTTTTTTTTTTCCTTCGGGTCACATAGTAAAAAGAAATATAAACAAATAATTGGATCTTGCCTCAGAAACGAAAAACTTTGAATGTAGGTGACGATGATACCAGTTGTAAATATGTCGCTTGAAATGGTCTCCAATGGTTTGGAAAGGAGGCTGGATGAACTGCAGATCAGAGAAAGAATCAAGACTATACTGCCCACTGCTGTGTTGATATCGGCTAGAATACTCTGAAGAGTCCTAGGGCCTAAAGGAGACTTTCTCTCATTTGGACCCAAGTGAAAAACTCGCAAGGGGTGAAATTTTTTTTTAAATTGGTCTGGTAGAGCCACAATATACTACCCATGATAAAATGTCAAATCGAAATATAACACAACGTAGGACTCAGACAACAGGTCTGGGTGTCATGATCGGCAAGTTCCCCTCTGATAATCAACATGGGGAATTGTTGTCATCCTGGGAATGTTGGATGTTCTTTCAGGTGCACGAACAACGAACTTAGTAACCACACAAACGAGAGACACCAATACAGAAAATAGACTAGGGAAGATTTTTAAAAAACTTGCAATTCACTGTTATTTTAAGGTCAAGCCTACACAAAGAGGCTATAGGAAAAGAAAGATAGAAACCAGGGAAGAATGTGACCCGAAGACTGAGATGATTCCAAGAGATCTGAGGAGACCTGGTGTCACTCAAACCCCAGTGAAAGACCATAAGGTAACTCTGGTTTTAAAAAGTTGTAATAATAATCATAATACTTCGACCTTGAATTGAAAAAAACTGAGGAACATAAAAGTGACGATTATATGAATTGTAATTGTTGCTCTTGGTACAGTCACCAAAGGATTGGTACAAGGACTGGAGGACTTAGAAATAACGGGATCTGAGACTGTCAAAAAACTACAGCATCATTGAAATCGGCCAGAATACTGAGAAGAGTCCTGGAGACTTGAGGAAAATCGCTGTCTCTCAAACTGCAGTGAAAAACCATCAGCTAACGTTGATGTGAAAAACTCTCAAGGAGTAAAATAATAATAATAATAATAATAATAATAATAATAATAATAATAGCGTATATGTAAATTTACATTTGATTTTGAACATAAAGTTGAAATTTGTCTTATTTAGTAATAATGATAGTGTAGACTAAAGTAATAGGTGTACGTGTTATATACTCATGATGGTAAAATATACATGGATGGAGGAAGAACCACAAGACTATTTTATCAGAACATAATTATCACACTTTATTCTCGAGAGGGATTGAATCTCTGTGGTGTGCGAGAGACGGATGAAGACAGGGACAGACTAAGAGAGATTGCTCTATCGACCGATATCTTCTCTTGACCATAGCACGCAGTGTTATTTTCAAGAACCCACTTAGCACTTATTCCACCTCTTAGCCGAGGTTGCTAAATCGGAGGCCGCTGAAGAGAACGGCCCTCAGCGGGGCGCTTTCACAGACTGCAAGCTGTCTCACACTCTGACCTTCATTGCCACCCACTCCAACTGCTGTGGGCATCTGCATATATTATTTCATAACGACCACTTACTTCCAATTAGATCACGTGATCTTCTCCCGCTTATTTACACAGGTGCGTCTCTGATGGCTCGGTAAAGGGTTAATATGCTACATATGCACCTCCTTATTCTCCTCAGCTGTGGGTTAAATAGTACCACTGTTGTTCAGCAATGATAACTTTAGCATTAAATAACCCACAAAGGTTGACATGATATTAAACAAAGAAAACAACTTAATAAAGTAGAATACTTTTAAGAATCTAATAGTGTGAGCATTAATTCGTTTATTATCAATGAATGACACCAACTCTCGAAAGTAAATGAAGAAAAGAGAAAAATTATAGAAATCATATTGATATCTAAAACTTTCAATCAGTCCAGACGTATGAAGCAATACAAATGTTTCTTTTTTCTCTTTAACGAATTCAAACAAGTAACTTGACTTTCGATTTTAAACATAAATTTGTAATTTGTTCTTGTTATCGTCTCATTGTTTTATTTGATAGTAAAATAATACAGTAAAATGCAGTTAAAGGGCTAAGAATGAAGTGATGGGGTTCACCCATGATTGTCTGATTGATAGTTTGACTTTGTAACATCAGTAGGACTGTATTTATATATTGGCAATCCTGAACATGGAAAGATCGAAGATCATATCAAACAATATTGAATAACATTTCATTAGTGTAGATTTTAATAGTGCTTCATATAGGAAAATCATCTTTCAAGACATTTCATCAATTCTGTGAGGTCGATACCCTCAAAGTTCCCAAAGTAGTGACCTTATGAAATATCTACCCAACCCCTCCCCATGGACAATATCTAACACAATGTCAATTATTAAACTAAGTTTAGAGTTTGAATTGAGAGTTTTCGATCTCCTAGATCAGTCGCTATTCCAAGCTTAAAATGCTTAGTCCACCCTACAATTTACCCATAAATGGGGTGGGAATAGTTATATCTATCCTTTTTTGAGAGTATTAGGACTATGTGAAATGCAAACACACTATTCCAGAATTTGAACTCGGGTCCCTATATCCCTTTCCTATGATGATAACCACTACGCAAAGAGTGCTTCTTTGTGTCCTTATGATAAGCTATTCTACTTATAATTAATTATCAGAAAAAAATAAAGGCTGTGATCGGACCAAACAAGTATCTACTGGGTTGAACACAAGCGAATCTATATCTCATATACAGGGTAGCTCTTGGTATGATACTGTCTAAATCTAATGATGAAAAGATTAATAGCTTCTCAGTCCTTTTGTCTGGGGAGTGTAAATTCACCTTCTTTAACGGTGGGCGCCATCCTGCCAGACTACACCTACCCATTCGCATAAGTGTAAGATTAGGGTTCATCACTGATGTCTAAAGTGTTCCTTAATGCACTGGATCTGTATCAAAACTGCCTTTGCAGGTTTACTGGATAAATACGATTTCATGGTAAAGTGAAATAACAAAAAACAGACTGATTTTAATATGCCATCAATGTTAGATGTTGTCATTTGAATTTGCTTGCCAGGTAGATCTTGAGTCAGTAGCAATTAACCTCTTTCAGCAACATGGCTTTCTTTTCTTTCAAGCGTTTCATCACAAGGAAGAATGACGATAATTCTCGTCAATACTGCTTTCAAATGTTTATATATGTCAATAGGTTGCTTAACGGTCTAAATCGCTCAGTGTATTCTAGGATGTAAGAAGACATTAACGACTACTTCTATCACAACATATTTTCAAGGGATATCGTATTACCTATGTAGTTTATGCTCCGTAGATTATGACTAGACAGTTCTGCTTCTAATAATACATTCAACTGAAGAATTTTATAAGTATTACTTTTTAACGTGAATGATAGTAACATGGCTGATATATTAATGATAGTTAGGTTTTAAGTAACTTATCCTGATGCCTCTTCTGCATGTCTAAATTAAAGTGGAAATATGCATAAACATAAATAGATATGGATGAATAAAGAAGACACAGAGAAAGTAGTGGAAGAGCTGAGTATGGGAATAGAAGAGGAGAGAAGTAAGTAAAAAGAAAAAGGGAGTGTAAGCAAATAAGAGAGGAAAGAAAGAGGATAAGATTATAGAAGAAGAAGAAGAAGAAGAAGAAGAAGAAGAAGAAGAAGAAGAAGAAGAAGAAGAAGAAGAAGAAGAAGAAGCATTGCCGTAATGTAATGAAATTATTACTTGAAAGGTAGGCGTTTTGTAGAGCATGAACAAATGGGAAAACGAAAGTGAAAGTAAAAATGAAAATAGACTTTGCATCCAATATTCTTTGCCAATGAGTGATGTGCTGACGGCCAACGAAATGAAATAGTGACAAAGAATCCGGCAAGCTTTCAATACCGATTTTTTTATTTTTTATATTTTTTTGGTGATATACACATAATCTGGCGAGTGAAGATAAGCGGAGGAGTGTAAACTGTACGTGTCAATGGATTTCATGGAGATTCAGAAATGAAATAAACTGCATGGGAACATTTGTTTTGGGGTTAATATATGTGCCAAGCCAAGGGAAAGAGAAAAGCGTATAAGTGAAGATGGTATTGCATGCCGATGAGTTATGGCTTAGTAAACCACAAGAAATCAAGTGGGCAGTCAATTATATATGCACCCAAACATTCATACTTGTATAGTATTCATACACACACAAACTCTCTCTCTCTCTCTCACACACACACACACACACACACACACAGAGACATATATATATATATATATATATATATATATATATATATATATATATATATATATATATAGATCACAAAGTCCTATTCCGTCACTGTTATTAACGTAAATTTGATCTGAAATGTTCTTCGTAAAATACTCGCTCCTTATGATTAATAAATATCCGTGAAGTTGGGTAAACTGCCCGAAAGAGATTATGTCGAAAATTTTTGTGTAAAGTTAGTATTTTATCATAAGTCTGGGAACTTTTAAATGTGACTGAATGCACTCGTATACACACGCACATATATATCATTTTACTTGCATATGTACATGTGTGTGCATTTTTACCTATATAATAATAATAATAATAATAATAATAATAATAATAATAATAATATTAGAAATTATTATTATTATTATTATTATTTACAACAATATATATGTATATATATTGTTATGTATGTATTTACCCTACCCAACCAATACGATCAGAATGTGTTAAAAGAGCAATTTCTTAAAGTGAAGCACAGCAGGTTGAAATTGAAAGCTTACCTTCCAAACAAATGGATTCATGCCTTTCTCACAGTATTATAGCGAAGGAAAAAAATTTACTCAGCTCACCAATTCTATGTATGCATATGTATGCATGTATATATATATATATATATATATATATATATATATATATATATATATATATATATATGTGAGTGTGTGTGTGTGTGTGTTTGTGTGTGTGCGTGAAAGTACTTTTGTAAGTATACATAACTGAGAGTAATGCCGTGTGAAGATGATGGGAAAAGGTGACGAGAAAAGACTATGTCTGCTTTTTCTCTTTTTTCTTTTTGTTATGCGTGATATATTGGTAGTTATGTCCAAAGTGTGTTAAGGTATTGAATGATATTCTCCGGAATCCGCATTGAAAAGATTTATGGCCAAAAGTCTGAGGGAAAAGTGACGAACCTTAAAGGGGCAAAAGAAACAAAGAAAGAAAGAATATTCAAAGTAAAAATGAAAGCGTGGGAAAAATATTATATTAAGATGATAAGATAAAATAAAATATAAAGCAGAAAGAGGCGGACAGAAAATAGAAATTAAGTGTAATGGCTAGTCGAAAATACGAAGAAACGTAGGAAAATAATTTGGATTGTTGAAAACAAACTCTTTTAAAATATGGATAGTTGGCATGAATCATTTAAACAGCATTTCTTACGGTTAACTACGAACTGCTTTGAGACCCACGCGGTGAATTTTAAGATATATATATATATATATATATATATATATATATATATATATATATATATATATATATAAAGAAATGTCTACCAAGTCGATTGTGTGAGCAATCACCCGAAAGATGATTTATAAGCAAAATCTCCTACCAAGTAGCATCGCCAATATTTGAGATAAAAAAATAACTGTTAGAAAACGTTAGTGATAATATGCAAACTCCTTTTCAAATCTGGCTAAAGTCAGTTCGCATTCGTCATGAGCATAACATCTTATGAGTTATCGAGCAGTGAACACTTAGAGGTTTGAATGTCAAGCTATATACATAGGCATATGAAAGCAATAAATCGCATTGGCTATATGGTTTTCTAAAATGTGTTTAACGAGAACTTCTTCGTATCACAACAATGTAAGGGTACGCAACAGGTATCTTATGGTTGATATCTCCACATTTTTTTCACCATTCATTAATTTACTTATTTATTGATATCAAGTTAGATTTTACACGAATTCAAATACTCAGTTATACTACTGTTCTTCTAGGAGAATGGCTTTGGCATTAAATAACCTACAAAGAAACCAAACCAAACCAAACCTAATCTTTGAAGTTGACTGCTTAGAAAATCTACATGGAAAATTTAATTCTTGCTTTGTCTGAAACACTGAGTGCCAGCACCGAAAACAAAAGAGCAATCATATCAAACAAGTTCACAGATAGATAGATAGATAGATAGATATCCAGTTGGCTTGGGCTGTAGAATACACTGACTGCATCACTGTAGAATGGTAAGACCCCCGCCCCGCGAAGAGTGTCCAAGATATGACACTAAACTATCTCATCGTGCGGCTCATGTTCTTGAAGCTTTGGGGAATGTGGAATACTTCTTCATTTCTATTACTCCCCGATTCACTCTGACTCGAATTGGTAACACTGGTGAGAATTATGTAGCCTTTTAATATACACAAAACCATCAATCTGTGAGCCAACAAATTATAAGAATTAAATGGAATCATTAATCTTAAAAAGCATCACTCGAAAACATTTAACGGTGCAATCAAATGAGCTCTGGCTCGTTTAAAAATGTTTCAGATTATTCACTTACAAATAATGTATATCTATATAATGAATTGGTATTAAATAACACACAAAGGATGATATACGATAAAACAAAACCAAACACCCAACCAATCAACCAGCCTAAATATAGATCCATAGACTGCTAAAAAGATAGATAGATAGATAGATAGATAGATTGTCTGTAATAGAATAAATAAATCAGTTTTATATATATATATATATATATATATATATATATATATATATATATATATATATCATCTCTTGTTTATGTTTGCTCTTTTTTCACTCATTTACACAAATTAACGTTAACTTCAAACTGTTCTTGCTGTCGTACCCGAAAAGGAATAGCAAGCTTTTGAAATTTTAGTAATTGAACACTCCTGATTTTAATTATTGTTATTAGAAAGTTTAATTGCTTACTACATTTCTACACCTTATTTTTTTCTATCTTCCACGAGATCATTATTCACAACATTATGCACTCTTTTGGCTTTTCTCTTTCTTATATTGATTTGTTTTGTTTTGTTTTTGGTTTTTTCTCGTTGTCTTCTGTTTTTCGCTCTTCATTAAGCCACAATAACTGAATGTACTTGAGTTGCCACAAATGACACTATTGATCAGACATTTTAATGTTTTTGAGACATTTCTTTTTATATTCCCTTGTAATTCAAATATTATTTTTTTTATGTTTTATCCCTCCTCTAACGACAACGCTTCTTCTTCTTCTTCTTCTTCTTCTTCTTCTTCTTCTTCTTCTTCTTCTTTATGCCATGTTGTTGTTGCTGTTCCTTTCTCCTCTTCTTATTCCGCTAATTCTTTATGGTTATTCTCCTCTTTTTTGATTCTAAAAAAGCACCCTCCCTATTCCACCAAAATTTACTCTCTCTCTATCTATATATATATATATATATATATATCTCCATCAACCTTCAGTTATAGCTGATGGTTTTTCAGGGGAGTTTGAGTGACAGCAAGTCTCTTCAAGTCTTCTGGATTCTTCTTCTTCTTCTTATCATTATTATTATTATTATTATTATTATTATTATTATTATTATTATTATTATTATTCAAATTTGAGATTTCTTCACGCCAGCGTTGCCTGATGGTTTTCTAATGGAGTCTGACTGACTGCAAGTCCCCTCAAGTCTCCAGGAATCTTCTCAATATACTGGCCGATCACAACAATGCTGTAGTTTGGATGGTCTCCATTCGTCCTCTAATTTCAAAGTCTTACAGTCCTTGTACCAACCCTTTCTACACTGTAATGTGCGCGCCGATTACAATTGATATCACCGTCACTTCCACGTACCACAATCGGTTCTCCTGCAAGGTCTTGGTATTTATCTCTCATTTCGTTTTGCTTCAAGTTTATCCTGTGGTCAGTCGGAACGCCAAAGTCCACTATTCAACAGGTTCTATTTTTTGTTGTTGACTATTACTAGGTCTGGTTGTAGGGCCGAGATTAGATGATCTGTTTGTATTTCAAAATCCCAGAAAGCTTTGTGCGTCTGATTTTATTATTATTATCATTAATCCTTCAGAGTTTTTTTTACATCAGCGTTAGTTGCGGGTCTTTATTATTATTATTATTATTATTATTATTATTATTATTATTAAACCGAGACATTGGCCCAGCGGTTAGAGTGTTCGCCAATGGCCCGGGAGACCTGGGTTCAATCCCAGGTCGAGTCATACCAAAGACTTTAAAAATGGAACTTGATACCACCTTGCTTAACACTCAGCATTATAGGGTACGGTTCAAGGGTAAAGTGGAGCAATCCAGGGAATGGAGTAGCGCCCTCCCATACACCTTGGTGTAGTAGCTATCGAAAAGGGAGCCTTCGGGTCACCCTCGACTATGGTCGCTAACTTTTACTTATTATTATTATTATTTCCGACTTCTGATTTTTGAAACTTCTGATTTGTCTAGGGCATTAAACAACCCATCAAGGTTGATACGCTATTAAATAAAAAAAAGCCAAACCAAGTATTCTTCTTCTTCTTCTTCTTCTTCTTCTTCTTCTTCTTCTTCTTCTTCTTCTTCTTCTTCTTTCGCAAACCATTTTTTGCTTCTCCTTCCGATGATACTTTTAATTCTCTCCCACTCAAGATTCATTCCCACTTTTTCGCCAATTCTTGTTTTATCTCAATTTTCCTTTCTTTCTCCTTCTCTTTTTTCAGTTTCCTCCAACATCACCATCATCATCATTTCATTTTTGGTCATCATCATTATCATAACCACCAGTATCATCCTCATTATTATTATTATTATTTTAATTATTGTTGCTGTTTTTGATAATAATGATAATGATAATAATAATAATACCATGCTGATTTTTGTTTCTTTCTCTTTCTTTTTTTATTCTCACTAATTTTTTTATAATAGTCGTTGCCTTTTCAGTGTTGTCCGTTTTCCTTAATTTCTCTTTCGTTTTTTTTTTTCTCTTTATTTTCTGAGCAAAATTAATGGGTGACATCGGACAGCGATTGTCGAACAAAAGAAAAGGTTAAACACCCATTGTATGTTATGTTTGGGCATTTCGTTAAAGTTCATTAAATGCACAACGAACTTTCAAACAAAATATTTCGAAAAGGTCACTGAAGATCTTTTAAAATTGGAAATTCTAACACCCTACGTAAGGTAAATAGATGCTTTGATATTTTTTATGCTTTGAGCAGAATTCGACAATAAAGTTTTAATGATTTGTTTACGTCTTCCATACAAGTTAAACAATCATATTTTTTTCATTTAAACTCATAATACACATCAATCTATCAATCGATCTATCTATCAATCTATCAATCTATCTATCTAATCTCCAGTATGGCTCATAAATATAACATTTATAACAATTGTTTATAAAAGAAATGATTTTCTCTCTTACATAAGATAGCAGAGTTTAATTATTTCTCGTGGAGGATTATACAATCAAAGCAGGCATTATTAGATATTATTTATTAGCAAACTTTACAGCATTGAAATTCCATATCAAAAATAAAATGTGTCTATGTCTGTATCACAAAGTAAATTTTCATATATGTATATCGAGGATATATATATTTTGACCTCTTACATATTCATATTTTTATTTTAAAAATTTCAATAATGTAAATTTTGGTTATATTAAAGCCAAATAACGTCTGTTATTTTATTTGTATAATTTTTCAAAAGAAATAATCAAATTCTTATATAATTTGTTCTGAAGAAACAACGTTTTGTAAAAAGGTTGTTGGGGTGTAATTATTGGTTGGTGATGGTGTGTGGTTACACACGCGTACACACAAATACACACCTATTTACCCAAATTCCCCGAATTGGTAAGACGTGACACAAGGTCCGTTTTTTAAGTGGACTTTAACGGGTTTGAATTTGGAGTTTTCCTTCTCTTAGACCGATTGCCGTAGCAAGGTTACTGAACCGAGTCTGTCCTACTATCTAATATTAACTGGAGGGAAACTAATTAAATTTATATCTTTCCCTTCATAAGTGATGTACTCCTATGGACCCCACATATGGCCGAGCAAAAGCACGACCAGCACGAACATACATTCAGCAGCTATGTGAGGGTACGGGATGTAGCCCTGAAGACCAGCCAGAGGCGATGAACGATAGAGAGAAGTGGCGAGAGAAGGTCAGGGATATCCTTGCTAGCGGCACGACATGATGATGATGAAGATGATGATGATATCTTTCCCTAGAGTATTAACGTGATTAGAAATGCAAACAGTCTCGTCTAGAATTTGAACAAGGATCGTTGAGTCTATTTCCTACGACGGCAACAACAACAACACACACACACACACACACACATATATATATATATATATATATATATATATATATATATATATATATATATATATATATACCAGCACAGTTCTAAGGTTGAATAGCATAGAAAAAGATAAGGGTACGATACGGTCATCAGACCAAGAGTAGAGTATCTCGTTATATACACTTTTGCCGGTGATGAGAGGAAAGGAATTTAGTTTGTTGGGTATTAAAGGAAGATTGATCTAATTTATTAACTCAGTTATAATTATTTAGTTTCTGCAAGGTTTTATTTTTTCTTTCTTTATTCACAGATTTAATTATGTCGTTTACTTTGATTAGTATTTAGAATCATTAGTTTTTATGTGGCTTTGCAGGGATTTGTTTTTATGCCTAAATTTGGATATCATCATCATCATGTCGTGCTGGTAGCACGGATATTCCTGGCCCTCTCTCGCCACTTTTCCCTATCGTTCATCGCCTCTGGCAGGTCTTCTGGACTACATCCTGTATCCTCACATAGTTGCTGAACGTATGTTCGTGCTGGTCGTCCTGCTTTTGCTCGTCCATGTGTGGGGGTCCATAAGAGTACATCACTTATGAGCTCGTCCCTGCTTCTCCAGCAGTGTCCTGCATGTCTGGTTCGTCTAATTTAAATAGTTTTCGTGATAGGAGGTAGGTGGCCGTACAGTTGGTGTCTTGTGGGGTGTTGCCGTCAGGATTTGTTCAATATTGCCCGCAGCATTCTTGTATAATTGCTGTCTAGCTTCTTCTCCAGCCGTTTTGTTATAATCCATGTAGTGCATCCATATAGCAGTATCGATGTGACCGCTGCCTGGAAGAAACTGCGTTTCATTTTATCCGTTAGGTCTGATATTTGGATATAACACTGGTCATTTATTTAGAAGTATTTTTTGTTAAGCTCCCAATCCTCCAGTTAAAATGCGACGCACACAATGATTAATAAGCCAAAAAAGAAAAGAAAAAAAGTGAAAATTATAATTAATGACCAAAGAAAGATACTCGTTGTAAAAATGCATGTCTCAATAATTAATATATAACAGCAAACTAGGTACAAGCTTTAACTCAGAATATCCATATTAAAACTTTTAAAAATATATTTAAGAACATGTGAACAATTACAATGATAAAAGCTGGATACGTTAAATGATCAAGTAGTAACTTTGCTCAGTTAAGATTAACCATATAGACATATTATCTTCAATTTCAATTAGTTTTTCAAAATAGTTCTTTACGAAATTGTAAAAGTTTTCATAAAATGTTTATACATGAGATTATATGAAAAGTATAATTGGGATTTTTTTCTATTGTATGAGTTTATTTTTAATAAAAACAATTACTAGTTGAAGCCAATGATAAAGATTGTGAAATAGATGTTGCTTAATAATCAAACAAAGTTTTCTTTAAAGACATTTACGTATTAATTTCACTGTGTCGAGATTACCTTACCAGCATAAATGAGTACTTCATTTAATATATATATATATATATATATATATATATATATATATATATATATATATATGTAGTGCATTCAATAAGTTTCCAGATTTTTTTGTACAGGCATTTAAAATCGTCGTAGGCTCTAGAAAATTCAACGTGTTATTGCTTCAAATGAACAGCTACAGCAGGATTTTGAATACACCCTACTAAAGCCTGATTGTCACAGCTGTGGAATTTCAAAAATGCAATCTGGACGTGAGGACACTTTAGAAGAACGATATGCAATAAAATTCTGTTTTAAACTTGAAAAAAATGCCACTGAAACGTTTAGAATGCACCAGACTGCTTTTGGACCCCTTTGCATAAATCGATTATCAGGTTTTGATTGGCATAAGAGATTCAAGAAAGGCAGATAGTCTTTGAGGGATGATGAGAGGTGTGGGAGGAGTAGGGAAGTCAATACACCAGAGTTGATTGGCCAAAGGGTTAGGGTTACTATGTTGAGGTTTTAAGGAAGTTCAGGAAGAGATTCCGTCGGAAAAGGCCAGCACTCTTCAAATCGGCTCAGTGGCATTTCCACCAGGATAATGCACCAGTCCACAACCCCATCCTTGTCACAGACTATTTAACCAAGATGGGCATCAAGACAGTTAATCAGCCTCCCTATAGTAGAGACCTTGCTCCCTGTGACTTTTGCAAATTCCCTAAACTCAGAGGCTGTCGTTATGAGACAATTGAGGAGATGAAAGTGGCTGTAACAAAGATCATTGACACGCCCACACAAGATGGCTTCCATGGGGTCTTCAAGAAGTTGTTAGAACGGTACAACAAGTGCATTGCAGCCAGAGGAAATTACTTCGAAGGGAACTAGAGTTTAATGTGTGTACTATCAATAAAAGTGCCCATACGAAAAAAGTCCGGAAACTTATTTAATGATCCTCGTATAAATATATATATATATATTGTCATCCACAGGCAAACTGTTTTGTTCTATCAGAACTCTTCAGTGTGGCTAGACACGTAGGACACTTGAAGCCGGGATCGAAACCCATCCAACTTTACGTTAGACGAAGTATCAGACCGCTCGGCCAATAAGCGTACCACGTTTGCTAAGGGAATTATAAGGTTTTTATGTAGCAACAGCAGCGGTAGCAGCGTCCGTTTGTTTACATTTTTATACCCTATCGGCCACCAGAGTGCTTAATTCTTTCGAAGAGGTTTGCATTATACGAGCGGCGACCGAAAATTCCTTCACCAGAATGGTGTGTGTGTGTGTGTGTGTGTGTGTGTGTGTTTACTCTTCAGGAGACCTCCGGAAGACATATTCTGAATGACAAATATGAAAACTTTCTTTCGAGCCCTGTAAAAGCAAACGCTGAGTGCTTACCAAGCAAACCAAGAAACAAATTTAGAGTTACCTGAAAGTCAATAGCAGTTAGAGAAAAACGAGATAGCATGATAAAAACGTGCTAAAAAAAAAAAAAAAGAAACCTAATAAATGCCAGCTAGCAGAAACTTAAGGAAAGAACAACGAGAATGTACTCAAGGCTAAATAAATAAAAACATATTTAAATGAAGTGAGAGAAACAGACAAAAGTTTGCATCCACCTCTTCCGCAAGAATGGCGATCTCAGAATCACTAAGAACTACAGATGTATCACTGTTACACCTATAACTGTTGAGGTCTCTAATATCCTACATCTCAATCAAATCCGACCTAAATTCTAAGAAAAAATTAGAACGTCTTCGGTAGAAATCAATCAATAATTTAATAGATTCTGAGCATCCTTCGAGTCATCGAAGGAGTTCGTGCAAAAATCTCAAAGCAACACTATTGTTTGAAGGTATTTGATTCCATACGGAGAAGAATGATAGAGCAAATACTTCTAGCATAGGGTCTCTCCAAAGAACCAGTTCCGGCTACAGTGATGCTTGATAAAAACATGAACGCAATAGGTCGCTCACCCGATAGAGACACCTGTTTCTTTGCCATTGTCAATGGGCTCTTCAAAGGAGATACATTATCACCATATATGTTTATGATCTGCCCAGATTATGTACCTCGAACCTCAACAGATCAAACAAAAGAAAATGGTTTCAGATTTTAAAAAAACATGAAGTAGACAATATCCCGCAAAGACTATGACAGACACAGATTATGCAGATGATCTAGCGCTTCTCAAAAATACACCAAATCATACCGAATCCAAACTGCATAGCCCGGGAGAAGCAGCAAGAGACATTGACCTATATATGAACGTAAATAAACGGAGTTCATATGTTTTAAACAAGATGGTCAATATTTATTTTAAGCGGTAAGCCTCTGAAATTAATAGACCACTTCACAAACCTCGACAGCAATATCTCATTTACTTAAAGTGATGTCCACATATGCCAAGCAAAGGTGTGGACTAATATCCACAGGTTGTCGATTATATGGAAAACTGGTCCACTCTTATAAAATAAAACAGGATTTCTTCGAAGCTGTGGCTATCTTAGTTTTGTAGAATAACCTGAAATCTAATGAAAAGCATGGAAAAAACCTAGATGGGAACTATACAAGAATGCTACGTGTTTTTGAACAAATCTTGAAAGCTGCACCCGACCAAACAGCAACTGTATGGCCACTGACATCCCATTTCCTTCACCATCCAAGAAAAGACATACTAGACGCTACTGGTAAAGCCGGGACAATATCATAAGAGACGATCTCTTATGTGCTTAAACGTATGAATGCGCCAGTGTTGTCCGATCATCGAGGGCATATATCAGCTCCATGCAAACACTAGATGCAGTCTAGACGAATGGCCAGGAGCGTTGAACAATAAGAAAGGATAGCGTGACGGGGTCGGTTGACTCTGTGCTATCCGCAAGATTTATCAGTTTTGACTCGGGAGGTAAAGGCTTTTCAAGTTGGAAAAGTTAATTTCTCACCTCTGTGAAGAGGGTTCTGTGATCTGTTAAGGGAAACTTGACAATGAACTGTTAGCATCAAATATTCTAGTGGCGACTGAGACAGGCATTTAATATGAGTCAAAAACATTTGTTTTGAAAAATCTAACTGATAAAGAGAAAATAACTTTTTTTTTTGTAGAATGACTAATTGTCAAGTATTAATAGTGCAAACCTCCTCAGACAAATTTGATGAATTCTTTTGAGAAAAAAGCTGAGGTTGGAAACTGAAATTATTTTTATATTCAAAATTATGTATGAAGGAAACAATGTTAAAAATATGAGCCCGAGTTAAAATGATAACCTAGAGTCACCAATGACATATATATATATATATATATATATATATAAATTTGTTTGTGGTCCAATGAGAGAAATGTAAATATTCTAAAATGAATAGGTGAGCAATTGAATTTCCAGTTAATTTTATTTAGTTTGTTATTTCATATATATGTCCACTACATGTGTTTCAGACTTCTTGATCCATCTCAGGACACTAATAAACGTCAGGGTCATATTTACTTTCTTCCATGTATCTGCAGCTTGCCTTCCATGCGTTCCTTCAAAGACGACCCGAGGTACAATTAGTCTCCTGGGGAGGACAAAGAAGACTGAAACACGCGTAGACAGCAAATATATGAAATAAAAACGTAAAATACCAAATTCGAATTCATTTGCAGATCTATTGATTATATATATATATATATGTGTGTGTGTGTGTGTGTGTGTGTGATAATAATGAATAAACATATATTAGTTTTTATATATATTTATATCATGGAAGCTTATCTGCGACCACTAGTTTTTTCCCGTTTTCTTACGACAATCAGGCAGAGATAGTGACAACCATACACCTTTACAATATATATATATATATATATATATATATAGGAATGGGCAACATCTAACAGATTTCATAATAGAAAATAGATTAGCATGCCTCAATACAAACTACCAAAAAAGAGAGGGCAAACTATGGACATACACGTACGCAAACAATACTAAAGCTCAGATAGACTACGTCCTTATAAACAAGAAATGAAAAAATAGTGCATTGAATTGCGAGGCATACTTCTCTTTTGAGGGTGTGTCCACCGATCACCGAATAGTCACGGCGAAAATACGGTTAAGCCTATGAAAAAACGCCAAACGAACAGCGACCCCCAAACATTATGACTGGGCCCTATTGAACAACAAAGATATAAGAGATAAATACGTATTAGAATTAAGAAACAGATTCGAAACACTACAAGAAAAGACGGAAAAAAGTACACCAAACGACGAATATGAAAACTTCGTCTATGCACACCTCGAGGCAGCAGCAAAATACATTCCAACAAAAATTAAAACTAAATATAGAGTCCCATGGGAAACTTTAGCGGTGAGAGAAAAACGTGCACTAGTGAAAACAGCCTCCAAAAACTATCGAAAAAACCCAACAAACACAAATGCCTTAAAACTAAAAACGGCACAATATCAATTAGCAGGCATATATATAAAGGAACAGACAGAATACATTCAAAATCAGATAGATAAGATTAGAGACTCGGTAGAAGATAGACAATCTAGAATAGCCTGGCAAACAATAAACGAAGTGAGCAGAAGAAAGAACACAGCCAAAGCAAAACTTAAAGCAGCAAACCAACAAGAAAGAATAAAACTGTGGAAACAGCACTTTGAAAACTTCGTTGGAAACCCACCAAAAATAACACATGAACCAATCACCAGAATAATTAGCAAACAATTAGACATTAAACTAGGACCGTTCACACAAGAAGAACTCGACTCGGTTCTCAGAAAAATTAAAAATAGGAAAGCTGCAGGGCTGGACGAAATTCCCCCGGAAGTATGGAAGACCAGACAATTCGACAACATATTGCTCCGCCACTGCAATGTAGTATACAATCAAAATCCGATAGATAGATGGATGAAGGGATGCATACTCCCCTTCCCTAAAAAGGGGGACCTCGGATTAGCCAAAAACTACCGAGCCATAACACTTACATCCATAGCAGCCAAAATCTACAATGCCCTACTACGAAACCGAATAGAACCCAAAATCGACAACATACTTAGAAAAAACCAAAATGGCTTCCGAAGAATCCATGACCTCACAAATATTAACCATCCGCAGAATCCTTGAAGGTGTACGGGCAAAGAATCTACAAGCGACATTAATATTTGTCGACTTAAGCAAGGCTTTTGACTCCATTCACAGAGGAAAGATGGAACAAATCCTACTAGCGTACGGCATACCTAAAGAAACCGTAGCGGCAATAACGATTCTCTATAGAAACACTAAAGTAAAAGTACGATCACCGGATGGAGACACAGAATACTTTGACATTGTAGCAGGAGTACTACAAGGGGACACGCTGGCCCCGTACCTCTTTATCATTTGTCTAGACTACGTACTTAGAACATCGATTGACAAAATCAAAGAGAATGGCTTCGAACTGACGAAGAAAAGAAGCAGAAGGTACCCCGCAACAACAATTACCGACGCCGACTACGCCAATGACATAGCGATACTGGCAAATACACCTGACCAAGCCGAAACACTTCTGCATAGTTTGGAACGAGCAGCAGCAAGCATAGGCCTCTATGTTAATGCACACAAAACGGAATATATGTGCTATAACCAAACGGGGGACATCTCCACTCTAGAAGGAACCCCTCTTAAACTAGTTGACAAATTCACGTACCTGGGAAGCAGCGTCGAATCAACCAAAAAGGACATCGAAACCAGGTTAACGAAAGCATGGACAGCTATCAATAGGCTATCGATTATATGGAAATCAGACCTAACCGATAAAATGAAACGCAGTTTCTTCCAGGCAGCGGTCACATCGATACTGCTATATGGATGCACTACATGGACGCTAACAAAACGGCTGGAGAAGAAGCTAGACGGCAATTACACAAGAATGCTGCGTGCAATCCTGAACAAGTCCAGGCAGCAACACCCCACAAGACACCAACTGTACGGCCACCTGCCCCCTATCACGAAAACTATTCAAGTTAGACGAACCAGACATTCAGGACACTGCTGGAGAAGCAGAGATGAACTCATAAGAGATGTAAGTAAGTAAGTAAAGTTAGCGACCATAGTCGAGGGTGACCCGAAGGCTCCCTTTTCGATAGCTACTACACCAAGGTGTAGGGGAGGGCGCTACTCCATTCCCTGGATTGCTCCACTTTACCCTTGAACCGTACCTTATAATGCTGAGTGTTAAGCAAGGTGGTATCAAGTTCCATTTTTAAAGTCTTTGGTATGACTCGACCTGGGATTGAACCCAGGTCTCCCGGGCCATTGGCGAACACTCTAACCGCTGGGCCAATGTCATGGATCCCCACACATGGCCGGACAAAAGCAGGACGACCAGCTCGAACGTACATTCAGCAGCTAAGTGAGGATACGGGATGTTGTCCTGAAGACCTACCTAGGGCGATGAACGAAAGGGAGGAGTGGCGAGAGAGGGTCAGGGATATCCGTACTACCAGCGCGATATGATGATGATGATGATATATATATATATATCGTAAATCCATGATAATTAATGTGAAATCAAAACCATATTTAAATCAGGGCTTTTTAATATATATATATATATATATATATAGTGAGAGTAAATTAATTTTCAATAATCATTTTTTATATGTCTAAAAATTTACCTTTTTTTTTCATTCTTAAACTAAAAGGAAAATAATGTATTTTTGTCGCCGTCTTCTGGACATTTGCTCCAAGAATAAAAAAAGATGGGAAATAAAACCGATTAAATCTTAAAAGAAAAGTTTAAGTCACTTGCTGATTATAGCAATTGCATCGGAAAATATTTGAAGACATTATGTCTAAGCGAAAGGCTAACTTAAGGGGATATTTTCTCAGCCTGTCTTGTCTCAGATAATACTCGGCACATCTCACAGCCATAGAAATAAATAAAAAAACGATAATTAGAGTTTAAATAAATAAAAACGTTTAAATTCTAAAACCATCTCATTTTTATGTTGTCTGATTATAGTCTTTTCGCTCGAAGACGTTTTGGTTTATAAAATTTAAAGAAAAAATGAATTAAAGTTTCTTGATTGTATTTTCCTTTCTCATTTCTTTTCTCGTTTTATGACTAAACAACGTAATGGACCGTAAAATCCGCTGACTTCTTTTTGGGAAAAATACAATGCACGGCTTGCCCATTGTTTCTAATTATACAGAACAGCGAATGCAAAAGACAGTTGACAATAGTCTCTCCAAATTCAAAGACAAAAGAACCGCCTTCGATTATCCGTCTGGAATCAATAAGAAATTAGAGAGAGTCGGGAATCTTATTTTCATTCTTTTGCCAACCCAACACTTATATCTTTTCAATTATTATACCCAATCCCAACCTATACTTCGTGACTAAAATGGATGAATTATGCTCAAGTGATTTTAGGGTCAGAAAATCAGATTAAGCTGGGGGTTCTTAAAAAGAGGTATTTAAAAAGTGGATTGTTTGTGGGATTTCTGCCTTATGCAAAGGAGCCTTTTAAAATAGTTTCTTTTGAAATTCACACTAAGGCAGTATATACGTAGAAAAGTTTTGAATTCTCGTGGAAAAAGGTCTCAAGAGCAAATTTTGGTTTTGCTTTTTGATAGACGCAAAGCGGTGACAAAATTTATTCTTTCAACTGGTAAGGCAAGGAAAACGGCAGATCCAAATGCTTTTGTTTTTGTTCAAGTATGTATGAATAAGGGAAGGGCGAATACATAGTCACTTAAAAAGAAAAAAAATCATGTCTTTTGAGATGTAAAGAATATATAAAAAAAATAAACAGGGGGAGGACTTTATATCATCATCATGTCGTGCATCTAGCACGGATATCCCTGACCCTCTCTCGCCACTTCTCCCTATAGTTCATCGCTTCTGACAGGTCTTCAGGGCTACATCCCGTATCATCACATAGCTGCTGGATGTATGTTCGAGCTGGTCGTTCTGCTTTTGCTTGGCCATATGCAGGGGTCCATAGAAGTACATCACTGATGAGCACGTCCTTGCTTCTTCAGCAGTGTCCTGCGTGTCTGGTTCGTCTAACTTGAATAGTTTTCGTGATGGGAGGCAAGTGGCCGTATAGTTGGTGTCTTGAGGGGTGTTGTCGCCAGAACTTGTTCAATATTGCTCGCAGCATTCTTAAGTAATTGCCGTCTAGCGTCTTCTTCAGCCGTTTAGTTAGTGTCCATGTTGTGCATCCATATAGCAGTATCGATACGACCACTGCCTGGAAGAAACTGGTATTTTGTACAGTAAGGTCATCAACTGATATGCAAACATGCGTTCATGACAAAGAAAGTGAATCAATGTCAAGTGATTGAGAGACTTGTAGTGTAAATATGGACATATATATATATATATATATATATATATATATATATATTACTAGACTACGAAACAGCAAACAGCACATCAGCTCTAAAGTCGTATCTGTTACAAATTATGCATTAATTTGACCTTGAGAATTTCGTCAGAGTTTGAGACAGACCAGAGGAGCAGCAAAAAGGGACGATTAAATCCCAAATAGGGAGTGGCCAAATTGATAGTAAAAAGAATACCAAAGATTACGAGGATTCATGCACAAAATATAGTTTTATAACTTCATTTCAAGAAACTATATTTTCATCTTCTCATACAAACTTTCAGTAATCACAAATAAACAACTTAAACCACAGATGATCCCATCACCATGTTTTGTTCTTTTTTTTTATACCAGTAAAATAAAGATATATAAAAACACAAACCAATATAATGGCCTCTAAAAATTTCACACAGAATGTCGATCACCTGGCAATAAAAGGAAGCTCCATCAGCAGCATTTATGCAGTAACACGCAAAACTATTGGACACATAGGATTTTGAAGACTTTTTTAAGAAAATAATATTTTCTGTTATTGATGTAATTTGGTCAAACTTCAACTGAATGAAGTAAATACTAAAGATAGATATAAGTAAAAAAAAGAAGTATGTAACTGTTTCTATATTGAAGTGGGCTACAATTTGTGAAAGATGGATCCTTCTTTGATCGACTTGAAAATATCACTTTACGTCTACCTGTTTTTGAGACTGGTCCAAAGGGAGGTCGTAATACCTATAATAAAGTGAGTGGGATCTTTATGTGACAACGTGTCTGACTTTTCTTTTCCTACTGAGAAACACCTTGTCTCATCGCTATCACTTCATCTCATTTTCTTCTCTTCGTCTCCGTTTACTTTCCTTTCAAGGATCACAACTCCCACAGAGAAGATACATAGATAGATCACTTTGAAAACTTTTACTATTATACAATAAATAAGATAGAATAAATATAATGTTTAGAGGAATATTTTTTAATTTATTTTCATAGGAGAGATTTTAACAAAGTCCTGACTAACTCAATTCGTAATACTTACTGGAGTTGAAATAATTTATCTAGTAAAACCTGGTGTAAACTTTTAACTGATTTCACTTGACTAAAATCTGCGCAGGTGTCAAATTAAGATAATGAACTAGCTTCATTAACTTGTTCCATAAAATAACATAATTCATTTATATGCTTTATTCTCGGCAAAATAATGTCAAATTAACGTAATTAAGCGAAAAGATTCTGTTTGCAGAAAGAAAGTGGTAAGAGATTGTGATTTAGATATTAATTGGTTTCTTCAGCTGATTAGTTTGTTGATATACAGGCTAATGCAGTCGATTTAGCAGTTATAGCATATATATATATATATATATATATATATATATATATATATATATATATATATATATATAAGTGTTAATGCAAGTGTTTTTATCACAGGCATAAAATTATATTTCTTCTTCAATCATTCCGCTAATTAAGATTCCAAATAGGTATCTAATTTCTCTTGATGTGCATATAGCTAACACACACACACACACACACACACACACACACACACACACAGATAGATAGATAGAAAGAAAGAAGCTATTTTGAATGTGATATACAAACACAATGATGTGTAAGATTTGACCGATGAATATAAGATATGAATAAATAAATGAAATATGTACTAGATAGATAGATAGATAGATAGATTGCATACTATAGATACTTTCTAAATAGAATATATTTACCAAAATATATGAAATAAAAATATCGTATATATTTATATCAGTCATGTCTACCCTATGTATCATTGTTTTTATATATCATTCTTTTTTCAATATTGCTTCAATATATCCATATCTATACCCATTTTTCTTTCAGTTTCTCTCTCTGTCTCTGTCTCTGTCTCTCTCTCTATATATATATATATATATGTATAACAAGTGACTGAAAAATGATAAATCAATTAATAATGTTATGCCAGTTGCGGACACCCTTGTACCCTAATTACGTGGATCAGCAAAAACTAACAAAAGTAACAACTTAAAATCTATTATTGGAAATTTCAAAATTGGTTTCTTTGTTTAATGGCATTTCAACCTTTGCATCTTATTTTATGCCAAAGCCATCTTCTAGAATAACTGTAGCAGTACTATTAGCTTGGAGGATATGGAGTATTTGGCCGAAAGCGAACATAATAGCGCAACTGGATTTCGAAATTTCTTATTACGATTTCTTAGTCCATCGCTTTAACCATTACAAAACAAGGACACCCCAAATGTCGTAACTGTTTAAATTTGAAACAAAACTAAAAGAACAACTGAAAATTAAAGAAGATGAAAAAAATTATAATGTAAAATTTTAAAAAATGAACTAAAAAAGCTTAAATTTTCTACCGGAATTATTTTAAAAAATACCTGAAAACTCCTTGACAATATGAAAGATGAAGAAAAAGGAAATCAAAATCAAAGTTTTTCAATATAATTGATAAAAAAAATAGAACATCAAAAAAGATATCATAAGAGAAGTATATATTCGCGGGAAATGAATTATAGATTCAGATTAACGATGGTCACACAAATATCTAAAGAAGATCGAAAATTTCAACACAACTCTAAATTTAGAAGCAAAGTCGAAAATGGTTAGAAAGAAATCATGTGGATTAATCCAGACTTGACCATGACACAAAGAACTTGAATTTGAAAAAAGAAAAGAGATGAGAGATAAGAAAGAAAATCAAAAATAAATAATGAAAAGATTTTTAAAAGCCAAAAATTAAAATAACAGTGGAAAAGCTATCAATGTAAATGAAAATTTGAACGTGTAAGGAAAATCAGGAAAATTCTATAATTCAAAATACGAACGCTAATTCGTTAATGAACGAAATAAGAGAATTAAAATTGATTGCTAAGAAATCTAAAATAATTTGTAATACAGAAACAAATTTATCTGTGGAAAATGTAAAAGAAGCGGAAATAGGAAAACCATATCTTAAATTGATACAGGAAAATAGAAATTGATGTGGTGGTCTGCTATTTATGTACATAACACTTTAAAATATCTAAATTGAATTGGTTCGAAAAAAATGAACCTTGGGTTTAATAATAACTGATTGTAATAACGAAGCTATATATATATATATATATATATATATATATATATATATATATATATATAACTTCGTTATTACAATCAGTAATATATATATATATTTAGGCAGAATTTCTTCGTTTATGCAAATTTTATTAAACATAATAGACATTTTATGTCTACATATTTTCTTTTGGATCCGTTCGAATTCCCGTATTACTTTTATCGTATTCTGGGGGAATTGATTTATGTATTATCCATAGTTGCATGTATCCCAAGTACTTTCTGCCCGACTTTGGGCCATCATCAGGGGAGGTTCTATTACAAAAGTGATGTAACTTTTGTTTTAGCATATTACTACTGTGTAAGGGCGTCTTTGCCATTGAAGGTTATGGCGTTTGTTTTTTAATGTGATTCTATATTTAGTGCCAGTAGCTAAAGACATTTAAGTACATAAGCACTGGTTTGAAAATTAATTCTATTAAGTGTCGGCTGCAGGTTTCTGATATGTAATGCTTCGAGAATCTGAAGTTTTTGTTTATTATTTTGATGTTCTAATATTGTTGTGTTGTCGGTGAGAATTTTCCGTAGTTGTGTTGTTGGGCATGAATGTTTTTTTTAATGCTGAGCTATTGAACTTGTGTCTGAAAGGTGCATTGTAAGTCTCCTCGACAGGGTAGTTGAGGTAAAACCAACATATATATTATTATTATCAGAGATACAATCTCCTAAAGGACATTTAAACTTACACTTCAAAAAAAGCTCAACAATCTCTACAAAGGGCATCTACTTATTCCTAATAATATTGACAAATTTATCAATCTCTCGGACTGTAATTTAACTCCACAACAAAAAGATTTCCTCAACTTAGGACCCAACTGCCATTTATTCCAAGGATATACTAGCATCAACAAAAATACAGAAATTGAAATTTTATACCAAAACATTTTAAAACTCCGGGATAATAAGGTAATTTCAATCAGACCCGAATTCCGTGATATCCTTAAGGCTGAAGCCATCAAAAATAGATACAATAAAAAACAACCTACATTATTAAAACATCAACTAAAAACTGCTGCTAAAGAATTACGCAACCACCCTAACATCACCATAAAAAAAGCTGATAAAACAAACATTTTTGTAGTACTCAATAAAACAGATTACCATTCAAAACTACAAAATATCCTCGATGACCATACGAAATTCAAAAAATTAAATAAGCATCCCACCAACCAACTAAAATCAAAAATTAATAAACTAATCACTGCTAATAATGCCGAACTTAATAGCATAAAACTACCCAAAATAATTGGGGATTATAAACCCGGCTATCTTTACGGGACCGTAAAAATACATAAACCTAATCATCCTCTACGCCCTATTATATCACAAATACCTACACCAATTTATCAACTCACAAAAACAATAAAACAGCTTATTTCACCATACTTACCTAGCAAATACAACATAAAATCTACACATGAATTAATTCAAGTTCTTCATACAATTAAACCCAATAATGGTATATTAGCCTCACTCGATGTAGAAAATTTATTTACTAATGTACCTGTTAATGAAACAATTGATATTATTATAAATAATATTTATAATAACCCATCTCTTCCTCCTCTTAAAATCAACTCTAATATACTTCGAAAACTACTCCTAACATGTACTACTGAAGTTCCATTTTATGACCATCTTGGAAATATTTACGTTCAGACTGATGGCGTATCTATGGGGTCTGTCCTAGGGCCGATTTTCAGTAATTTCTACATGTCCGATCTCGAAAATAGAATTTTTAATAGCATAAAAAAACCTCCAATATACCTAAGATATGTTGATGACATCCTTATTCTTACTAATAATATTAACGAAATCAACATACTACAAGACACCTTCCAAAACAATTCAGTCCTTAACTTTACTCATGAAATAAACAAAAACAATAAAATTTCCTTTTTAGATGTTCTCATTGATGCTAACAACAATAATAACTTCACTACCTCCACTTACAAAAAACCCTCTAGTAATAACTCCTGTACCCTCAACTTTAAAAGTGAATGCCCCTTCAGATATAAAAAAGCAATTATTCATAATCTAATATCCCGTGCCAAACTAATCTCCTCCTCCAAAATAATATTTTATAAAGAGGTAGAAAACATAAAAGAGGCTCTCATCAACAATGGGTTTCCTAACTATATTGTTGATGAACAAATTAGACGTATGATCAAAAATGTTAACCAACCAAATAAACAGTGTACTACTCCATCCAGCCAACAAACATATATCAAACTTTTTTATCGTAACCAAATGCACTACAATTACAAATCCGACGAAAAAATCTTGAAAACATTGATTCACAAAAACATACTCCCCACTGATCCAAATAAGAAAATTTAAAATTTGTTATATATTATAATAAGTTTAAAACCTCGAATCTAGTCATTAGAAATAATTCCTCTCCCTCGATTGGAGTTTTGCAAAAAACCAACGTTATATATAAATTTAAATGTCCTTTACGAGATTGTATCTCTGATAATAATAATATATATGTTGGTTTAACCTCAACTACCCTGTCGAGGAGACTTACAATGCACCTTTCAGACACAAGTTCAATAGCTCAGCATTTAAAAAAACATTCATGCCCAACAACACAACTACGGAAAATTCTCACCGACAACACAACAATATTAGAACATCAAAATAATAAACAAAAACTTCAGATTCTCGAAGCATTACATATCAGAAACCTGCTGCCGACACTTAATAGAATTAATTTTCAAACCAGTGCTTAAGTACTTAAATGCCTTTAGCTACTGGCACTAAATATAGAATCACATTAAAAAACAAACGCCATAACCTTCAACGGCAAAGACGCCCTTACACAGTTGTAATATGCTAAAACAAAAGTTACATCACTTTTGTAATAGAACCTCCCCTGATGATGGCCCAAAGTCGGACAAAAAGTACTAGGGATACATGCAACTATGGACAATACATAAATCAATTCCCCCAGAATACGATAAAAGTAATACGGGAATTCGAACGGATCCAAAAGAAAATATGTAGACATAAAATGTCTATTATGTTTAATAAAATTTGCATGTATATATATATATATATATAGAGAGAGAGAGAGATACAAATTTCTGTAAACACGATTACAAACTGCTAGAACAATGTTTACGTTAGATGAGCCTGAAAATATCATAATGGTCAGCGATTTTACTTTACCAAATGTAGATTGAGTTAATGGTTTGGTTGTGTCTCTTGCTATTTTAATGTAGTTAATATTTTTTAATTCAAAATTGATAATTGGACTTGTTCTCAGTGAAAGGAAAAAGTGCTTTATAGGAGATACTAGATATAATCTAGTGGGAAAATCTCTTTTGGATCATGTTTTTTCAATGAATGTAAAGTAGATGTACGTTTAAGAGTACTTCTGATTAGACATGTATTGAAATAGAAGTTAAAGAGGATCTGATTTTTAATATATGAACAGAAAACAGAAACTGAATTAACCTTTCAGATGTGTTAGAGTCAAAAAAAGGAGATAATATTGATTGCAATTATAGTTCTAATACACTTGAAGTTAATGAAATGAAGGAAGGTTGGTTGGTTGGTTGGTTACTTGGTTGGCATATCAACCTTTGTAGGTTATTTGATGCCATATCCATTTTTATACAAATAAACAGTTTTATTTCAAACAATTCAGGTTACCATAAATACGCAGTTAACAGTCCAAAATATTTCTATTTCAAGATATTCAGTTTCGTCAAACAGTTCTAATTCAAACAATTCAGTTTAGTATAAGTATAGTTTTTGTCTACACACAGTTAAATATCAAAATAGTTATATTTCAAACAATTCAGTTTGGCGTGAATAGGTATTTTAGTTCTATCTGACGCATCACGTGCTACTACTCATGGCCAGAGTGGACCTGGGAGCGATGGCACTCTACATTCCCAAAAGATCCAGCTTTACTGGAAACTCACCACCAGATTGTTCAGTGTTATATCCAGGATAATCGTTGTTGGAGGTATTACCCCTCTGCAGAGATGCAGTCGGTGTATTCTATACCCCCAGCCGACTGGGCAAATGAAGGAAGGATGAAATGAATAATTAAAAAATTATGAAGTTATAAGATTTTCTAAACAAGGATCTACATTAGAAAAAAATATAAAAATAAATATCATATTATATTACGGACAATAATCGTTTATCTTTTAAAAGAAAAAGATAAGGCTTGCAAAGAATTTTGAATTATACCAAATATGGAAAACTATCACTGTACTTTTAAATAAGCGAAATAAATATAAAAAATTGAATAAAAATGAAAAATGGAAATATGAGAATAGAATTGTTGAAAATATTAAATACAATTGTAAACCATTTTTCAAATATGTAAAATCAAGAACTAAAATTTACAAAAACGTCAGTACAGTGAAAAAAAGATAGGATTTGTGAATTCATTGACACACTAGATAAAACAGCAAGAGTACGAGCGACATTTTTTTGCTCTTTTTTTTTCTTCGGAAGAGTTTGATCCACTATAAGAATGTTAGTGTCTGGGGTTTACCAAAAATTATGGATGCACAAATAATAAGAGCCAAATTCATAAAGCTATAATTTTTAAAAGGGGATGTTGGTAAAATAAATAAATAAAAATAAATGAAATAAATCCTAAAATATCAAAATAATTATCAAAAAATGAAAGTTTTACCAATCCAGTATGTACATTGTTTGAGAATGTAGAGAATATGAAATGATTCCATATATTTGGAAAAAAAAGTCATTGTAATCATCATCATCATGTCGCTGACCCTCTCTCGCCATTTCTCCCTATCATTCATCGCCTCCGGCAGGTCTTCAGGGTTACATCCTGTGTCCTCACATAGTTGCTGTATGTAAGTTCGTGCTGGTCGTCCTACTTTTGCACATCCATATGTGGGGGTCCACAGGAGTACATCGCAATACTACAACTTAAAGACGTACTATTCATTGAAAAAGTAATCACCAAAGTGTTTGCAGGGTGTCATCGGGGTCTAATAGTAAAAGCGATAGACTGCGGAATCGTAGTAAGCGAGTTCGAATTCCAGTCGCGCTATTACGTTCACAAATACCCTTGCGAAAAGTTGAACTTCTTATCCGTCCAGCCATGGGTTAAATATTACCACAACTGTTTTTTCTCGAAGGAAGGTTGTTATACCATTAAACAAAGAAACCAAACCAAACCAAACCAAACAGTTTCTCTAACAAGTATTTTGTTTGAGCTCTTCAAAAAATTGATTAGAAATGACATATTAGATTTTAAAGAAGATATGAATTGCAATCAATATGGTTTCGTCTGTGGTAAAATTAGTATTATCAAATATTTTGGAAAGTATTGATATTGTAAATGAAATTTTGATGGAGCGGATAATTTTGATGTTATATATTTTGATTTATGCAAGGCATTTGGTCCGGGTTCTCATTGTTATAACAAGTGGAAATGAAAAGTTTAAGTATTCCTAAAAAATCATGTTATAAGGTATTTTGACGTATGGATATATGATAGCAAAAATTAGTAACATTTGCTCTGAAACACAGAATGTATAGGGATCAGTACTTGGACATCTGTTCTTTTTAATGTTTATAAAAGATTTACCTAATGATACAAAATCAGATGATTATAAACTACAAATTTGAACATTATCAAACAAAAGCTACATACATTTATCTAAATAAATTGGCACAAGGTGAAAATACAAGGAAATTAAAATTTAAGTTTGAAAAAATAAAAAGTACTACATAATGGTTCCAAAATTCTTTAAATTGAATATAAATTTAGCAACAGTAAATCCCAAAAGCAAATCAGAAATGTATCGTATTTGACTGCATATAAGGCGCATATATTTATGACTAAAATATATTTTAAATTTCTCCTTCGTCTTATATGGATACGTAGGTTTAAAATTCCCGATAGTCGGCTGAAATTAGATACCTGGCAACTCCTATTAGCTTATACTTTATAGTAACTTTTATATACTTATTGTCATTATTCAGAAAGGCTATTATGCAGATTAAAAGTGTTTCATTGATGATATTCATTATATAAATTTCATCAGGTTTTAAATTTCAGTACTTTGTTTTTTCTTAATTTGTCCCGCTAAAATTGGGGTACGTCTTATATACCCATGAGCCTTATATGCCGTCAGATATGGTAATTTGGGTGTTAGCTTAGATGCTACATTTAAAAATGGTAATTATATTTCGTCTTTTGTATCGACAGCAAATGGAATAATTGACTTATTTCAAGGAAACCAAATGTCGTTTTAAAGATGTATAAAACCCTAATATTACCTCATATAGAATATTGTACTGGTCTACATTGTCAAGACATGGGAAATGGAGTGTGGTATTGAGACTGAAAGGCATAAAAAGAGTGATCAAACAAATAAACAGTAAAAAGATTACAGTTATAAAGAGAGATTGTAAGAATTAGGATGAATAAATTAAC
This sequence comes from Sepioteuthis lessoniana, assembly GCA_963585895.1. NCBI lineage: Eukaryota > Metazoa > Mollusca > Cephalopoda > Myopsida > Loliginidae > Sepioteuthis > Sepioteuthis lessoniana. Next base: position 36,462,786 of record OY757913.1, read on the forward strand.
TACAAAAAAGAATCAATGGTATTTTAATTGAAACTCAAAATAATTAACGGAATTTCTAGCTATAGTAGACATTATTTAGATATTTCTCCTCTAATAGGAAATTTACTTTCAAGAAAGTTTTAAAAACTAAGTCTACTAACTAATTAATTCTTTTTTGGGTAATGGGTATTATATTTTTGATCAAATTGCCTATTCAGATCAAAAACAACAATAACGTAAAAAGATTTAAATATTTAATTCGATTAATACCAAAATAATTGCAAGAAATGAAATTAAGAGGATATTTTTCGAAAGATTTGGATGAAATATTTAACAGAATTAATCTACAAAAGATTTTAAAAGGGGGAGATACTCAAGCGAACATATCAAACAAATGATGATTAACATGCTCCAAAACACACACACACACACACACACACATATATATATATATGTATGTATATATATATATATATATACAAACACACACATTCACCTATATGTGTATACACTCAGACATATATATATATATATATATATATATATATATATATATAAAGTTAGGAAATCGTTGACACAGTCAACACCGTGTGTGTTAACGATTTCTTTAGATATACATTCCCAACCAAGCATTGACCACTATTTAAAGATATCCCAAACCATATCATTAATATATATATATATATGTTCAACATTCGTATGTGTGTGTTCACCGAGTTAATGTGAAATACGTGCATGTATATATATATATATATATATACTTTCTTAACTGCTCTATATACATATTCAGTCACAAGTTTTCAATAAGTATGTGTACATTCTCTTCCACTCTCTCTCTCTCTCTCTGTATATATATACATATATATATATAGTTCATCAGAAGAGAACCTGATAGATAGGAATGAAAAGTATGACGAAAATAGAAAGTCCAAGATAAAGACATTCGTCAAAAGAGAGTGAAACTGAAAAGTGCCCGACACCTCGTTTAATCAATAGCAAACCTCTGAGAGACAGGTTTCTCTGAACAAGTCACATGGTTTGTGCTTTTCCTGTCAACGTGATGAAACGAGATCTTGTGTTCCATTGTTTTTCGGCGATTAAATCGATGTATCTCTTGATTGTGCAAAGAAATTCCGCTCCCACTCCAGAGAGAGTCAGAGACAGTGAAAGAGAAAGAGAAAGACTGAGAGAAAGAGAGAGAGAGTGTAGGAGTAATTACTTGATTGAAAGAAAGAAGATTTAGAAGAAGCAACGGGCAAGAGCGGAAGTTTCACGAAGTTTTACGAAGATTCTATGAACGGCATGGAAACACGCAACGGAACGGGAAACGGTGCAACACAGCACACAGAATCAGTGCGCATGACCGCAGCTTTAAAAATAAAAATGCATTGAAAATGCCATCCAGTGCATCTTCTTGTGTCACGTTGGTTATGGCAGCAATTTCATTCGAAATAGGATAATAAAAGTTCACACGACAAGTGCATAAATATGATTGTGATATGTTTTATCAGAAGATTTCTTTACCAATTATTATTCAATTATCCCCATCCGTACTACTGTCCATTCTGTCTATCTGTCTATCTATCTATCTCCCAGTACATATATGGGGATCTGCTCGTGTGAGTAAAAATACCATTCATGTTCATTTTTGAGAGATAGAAAATATATGTGTTAGTATGTTTCTGCGTGATTCAACGTTTCCACACACACACACACACACCCATACACACGCGCGTGCGCACACACACACATATATACATGTGTATGTGTGTGTGTGTGTGTGCGTGTGTGTGTGTGTGTGGGTCCGTGTTTCGCTAAAGATGAATCAATCCCAAAGTAATCTGCATAAAAGCTAGCATTTTCAATGCAGCTTTTCATTGGAGCTAAATAAGAAGCGCAGATTTGAATGTCCCCAAGCTTCTAACCTCGCTCTCTCCCCCCCTCTCTCTCTCTCTATATATATATATATATATATATATATATGTGTCCCTCTTTTGTGTATACGTGGACGTGCCAGTGTTGACTGACCTACAAGAACGTACCTAAACAACTCTGTGTGGACACAGGATGTAATCTAGAAGACCTACGAGGAGCAATGGAAGATAGGGACGAATGGAGAAAGAGTCAGGGTAGCCCATGTTAGCAGCGTGACCTTGACCAAGACATATATATATATATATATATATATATATATATAATCTTTGAGTAGGGCCCATAGCATTGACTTCTCTGGCTCTCTCTAACTATCCGTTTCTCTCATTTCTTCCTCCTTGCCTTTCCTCTAGATACCATCCAGGGTCCACATAGCGAGGATGAATATAAATCTTTCCCGATTGGCAGAACCTGGTGCATCTATATGCAGGAGTCCATAAGAGAACGTTTTCGCCTGATATCACCAGTTGTGCCCAGCATGTCTTTTTTGTTTTACTCATGTTGCTTGTAAGATGGGAAATAAGTGGTCATATAGATGCTGTTTTTGGTGTTACTGCTTACCGGATTTGTTTAAAATAGCACTTGACATAAAGTTTTCAGTGTCATTGACTCTTTTATAACATAGTAGTACTTATACCTGTCAAAAGTTCGCAACCATCTTCAGAAATATAGCCTAGTGTTTAGACCCAAAGCAGAAATCTAGTGTAGTGATATTGAGTTTAGATACTATATTCAACTTGTATTTGTTCTTTTGATAAGGATACTACGTGCTACTTTGAACAAATCCGGGAAGTAGCACTCAAAATAACAACAGCTGTATGGCCACATTACACAAACAATACAATTTGACGATAAAGACACGCAGAGTACTGCTGGTAAAGTAAGGACAAACTCACAAGGATTCCAACAATACAACAATGTTGACCGATCAGCAAAAACTTACATTAACCAGGTCTGTGTCGACGCTGGATGCCGTCTAGAGGACCTACTAATAGTGATGAACTATAGGTATCGATTGGAAGATAAAAAGAAAGAGTCAAGTGAATGCGAGCCGTTTCCATTATTTGATTCATGATGATGATGATGATGATACAGACACATCGATGTACAAGTATACATGTACGCTATTTTTGCATACGAACACCCGTGCAGATACACTCTGCCCGACATGCAAATCTCCTACGCCAATGCACGTGCATACTCTTATAGACAAGTTCACAGCAACATGCATGTACATTTTTCACTTAACTATGAACACTCAGGAGCAGAAGAGTTTATAGTATCACATTCATATATCTAAATTATACAAATCGATTAGCTTTCAAAATGGCTAAAAGTAACTTTAAAGAATATAAAAGTAAGCAAAAGTAAAGTTGGTGATCTTGATTGAGGGGGCGACCCGAACGCTCTCTTTTCAATAGCTACTACACCCTTGTGTAGGGGTGGGCGCTACTTCATTCTCATGATTTTTCCTCTTTACCATTGATCGATACCTTACAATGCTGAGTGTTTAGCAAAGCGGCATCAAGCAGCATTTTTTGAATCTTTGGTATAACTCGACCTGGTATTGAACCCCGGGCTCCCTGACCATTGGCGGACACTCTACTCATTTAAAGATGATGACCTTTGTCGTGGGCGACCAGAAGGCTCCATTTTCAATAGCTACTATACCAAGGTGTAGGGAAGGGTACTACTCCATTCCCTGGATTGCCCCACTTTACCCTTGATCCTTACCTTATAGTGCCGAGTGCTAAGCAAGGCTTCATCAAATACCATTTTTTGAGTCCTTGGTTTGACTCAACCTGGGATTGAACCTCGGGAAAGATATGGACCTTATCCCTCAAGATATGGGTTATATAGGATTATTTGGCATTAAATAGCCTACGAAGTTTGATATGCTATTAGAACCAAACCAATATATAATGTTAAAACTCTACACAAATTTTTATGAAGAAGAACTCTGTAAACATTCCAGGCTAAACTCAGAATTAGCTGGGCAATCTATGTAAACACAGATTAACAGAATCTGACACATCTATCCCCTAAGACTCATTCAAATGACGTCATACCAAAAGTAACATAACAATCAAAAGCCTATAGACACAAGACTGTTTAAGAATATTTGGCATGCAAAGGGTTTTAAAGTACTCGCTGAGCAATTCAATATCGATGTATCGAAAATTAACTTGATAATTCTCAAATCGAAATAACATAGTGCAACAGTAAATATGCATAGGAAGAGGCTCTTTGCAAACGCATGTTGTCGTGAGGATCATCTAGAAGGTGAGAAAACAGCATCACATTACTTGGGAGGAATTGGCCTAAGATTTAGTGGCTGCATAAACAGTTGTTATTCGTCAAACAATATATTCTAACAACCAGAACTGTACTTCTACTGATCTGGCAAGTTTCCACATTTTACATAAAACCTCAACGTTCTTAAGCGGAACTTTTCTAAGGCTTGTTTAGATAAAAATAATGAATATTTCTGCAACATTCTTTGGTGTGGTTTGATTTCTTTGTTTAATGGTATATCAACCTTCGTAGGTTACTTAATGACAAAATCATCCTTGTAGAATAACAACTGCAATACTTTATTTATGTATACCTGGGGCGATTAGGGGGTTCATACCTTTCTCAAGGGTATTAATCCGAAAGTGAACGTGATAGCGTGACTGAAGCTTGAACTCGCTTACTTTGAGACCGTAGTCCGGCACATTAGCCATCATGCAACAGGTATATGATAGAATTCCATTTAATTTATTTCAGTTCTGTAATGTTTGAAAGATCAAATGGAGACGACAAGCCAAAGTTCCAGCAGTTAAAGACCAAATCATATCATATGAAGGCATTTTTCTCTAAGGACATCTTTATTTTATTATGGAAAAGATGGCTGGAATTAAATACTGATAAACTGAATACAGAGTTTAAAACCTATAAAGCACTGTCTTCTGACACAAAAAAGTCTTCTTATAAGTTGTATTTTTCGAGGCTGGGTTACAAATGGTGGGTTGTCTGGCCAATTTATCTCTTTAAAAACGTAATTGACTTAATTCTTTCAATTTGTATCCGTGTGCTGCGTAATTGACTTAATTCTTTCAATTTGTACCCGTGTGCTGCGTACAATTTTGAAAAAGATCCGGGAAGCAGCACTTTAGAAAACAGCAGTTGTAGGTCAGTTACCTCTCATCTGGTTAACTATCCAAGTAAAACGAGTGAGACATGTTGGGCACTGCTAGAAAGTATGTATGAACTCATAAGTTATCATCTCTTATAGATAGCTAAAAAAATGTTTAGGAATTTGGCAGATTTTTGTAGATAATGAAATAAAAAAGAGAAGGTTTGGTTTTTTAAAGTCCAAAATGGGCACAGGTCTCAAGCAGAAGTACACTCAGAGATTAGTGAACAAGGATATCATATTAAAAGGTACTCTTAGTTCTAGATCAACGTGCCAGAGGGGATTTTCTTGAGATGTCATATATTTAAGGACACAACCAGGTGTTGGACAGAATAGTTGCGGTCAGACAGAGCCGTAACGGTGGGATTGAGCATTGGACTGGGTTACGAAGCCAAAGTTGTAAGCATTAGTTGTCACTGAGACAAGTAGCAATAAGGGATTGACCAATGGAGAAAGAAGCAGGAGTTTGAGACTAAAGTAGTAAGCAATAGTAGGTCACCAGGAAGGATAGTAGTTCTGGAAAACGCAATAAGTTCAACAGAAACTGACATGAATTATCACTAACCGTACCAAGTATTGTTCTTCAGCAGAACATAATGCATGTATAATGAGTTTGTGGGAGAGTTGAAAACTTAACAGAAATTTTTTTTCTCAGTTAACAGAGAAGAAACGCCTTACACTGTATATCAAATTTACAGAACATCTAACACAAGCCACTGTGACTTTTCTAAGATTTTGTACCCGCCAAACTGTCAGTTTTAATATTGTACTTTGCAGCCATTTCATTTTCTTTATGCTTCCGTGGTTTTGACAAGAGATTGCTTTTCTTAAGCGTCCAAGTGACTGGCTAAAATTCTTGCACATTTCACGACTATTTTATGAGCGCCAGGAGGTTCCTGACCAATTCATTACCAACATTAATTCTCCTGCACTCTCCGTCTGTCCATCACAAAGGAAGAACTCTTCTGTGTTTACAAGTACCGATATCTTTTACTGCTGGCCGCTTTAACAGGGAATTATTTTTATTTCGACAATCAATGGCCTGACCAATTTTGTCTTTGTCACTTTGCGTAAGCGGAATTGGCAGAATACGACATAAAGTGAGTCACACACACACACACACACACACACACACACACATATATATATATATATATATATATACGTATATTTATTTTAGTGTGTTTATACAAAAATATATTTTCATTGCGACTAATTTCAATGTCTGACTTTCCAATATATACATCTATGCACAACACAGATACACACATATTTACAGTACCTCTTTCACGGCTGGAATAATTTCGTATTGATCTTTCTTCAGTGTCAGCAATCAAAACCAGGTAAAATCGGGATTTAGAATGCTGATTTTGAAGACAGGCAGCTTTTGAAAACTCGAAATTACGCCCAACACAGTTAATATAATATAACACACACACACACACACACACACACACACATATATATATATATATATATATATATATATATATATATATATATATGTACTACGAATGAGTTATACACAGGTATATAGATGACAGAAACGATAGAATAGGGACTATATATATATATATATATATATATATATATATATATATATACTCCCTATTCTATCGTTTCTGTCATCTATATACCTGTGTATAACTCATTCGTAGTACATTACTACGTTACACTGTGTATATATATATATATATATATATATATATATATATATATATAATTGTTTAATTATCAATGTGGTAAATTAGTCCACGCTCAAGAATATACACCAATACCACTTAACTGAATTCGAAAAAAATCATTGCATAACCTGATCGTCGCCTTTATTCTTTGCTTGTTTTTTGGGTTTATGGCATATTAACCTTTGTAGGTTATTTAAAATCCATTTTTATATAGATTTGTCAGTTCTATTTCAAACAATTCATTTTACCATAAACACATTTTAATTGCAAAAATATATCTATTTCAAGCTATTTAGTCTAGTCAAACAGTTCTAATTCAAACAATTAAGTTTAGTATAAGTATAGTTTTTATTTACCCACAGTTAAATTTCAAAACTATTCTATTTCAAACAATTCAGTTAAGCATACAAAAACAGTTCTATTTCAAAATATTCAGTTTAGAATAAGTACGCAGTTTAAATATCAAAACCACTCTATTTTAAGCAATACCGTTTAGCATAAGTACACTGTTTAGTTCTATTTTATCAACAGATAGGATCCTATCAGGTGATACCGCTCCCAATCAGAGTGTACCTGGGAGCGATAGCAATGAAGGGGTACTCCACATTCCCCAAAGCTCCATCATCACTGAAACCTCACCATCAGATTCCTTAGTATCATATCCTGGACAGTTGTATGAGAGGGGGGTCTCAGACCTGTGCAGAAAAGCAGTCGTTGTATTCTACAGACCCAGCCGACAAGGCACAAGTCGTATTAACTAACACGAAATATGCTAATAGTACAACATTATCCAAAGATATATAATAAATAGGAGATGAAACGTGTAAATCTCCAATAATAAAATGGTATATTTTGAAAAAACAACCCCAAGTTTTTAAACGAAAAGACACTAGATTCAACGTACAAAAAAGCTCAGTCTACCTTACTATTTGCCCATAACTGGAGAAAGAATAGTTAGATTCGAACCATTTGTCAAGGTATTAGTGCTTTGTGAAATGTAAGTAGACTCGCCCAGGTTTCAAACTCGGGTCGCCGTGTCTATTTCCTACAACGATAATCATTACAACACGAACACGTAGTATATATATATATATATATATATATATATATATATATATATTAACACCTTGGATATATATATATATATATATATATATATATATATATATATATATATATATATATATATATATATATATACTTTCCTCATTTCCTTTATCTTGTGCAATAATCCATCAAAAAATCTCCTTCATCTTCAATTTATCCAAATAACGGCACTGTTATTATACTTCTTCCAGGGAATACCTACATAGTCCTAAAACTGCTCTTGAAATGTCTGTACGGCGGCAGACATTTCTAAGGTTGCCTGTAGTATCTGAAGAGTGTCTTCGAGCTGGTTTAAGGTTTCTTGCATATTTCTACAAAAATTCTTTTTATTTGTAATCTTTATTGCCACGGTGATACTTGTTTGAACAACTGCGCGATTGAGTCAATTTATATCGAACAACTGGAAAAGTGTTTGGAAATTTTCTGTAAGCCATAAATGGGTTGACGTGGAAAAGGATTAATTTCAGAAAGAATTAGTGAAAATTTGGGAAAGTTGAGAGGATTCTTTAAGTAAACAAGAAAAGTCTGTTATTAAAATCATGTAAAAATGTTTAAATAACAAAAGTAAATAAGTAGAAATGTCAAAAATGCAGAATTATATATATATATATATATATATATATATATATGTGTGTGTGTGTGTGTGTGTGTGTGTGTGTGTGGTCTGATTATGATGATGTCTGTGTTTGTGGTTCCGCACGACAATTCCGTAACTGTGAGTTTCATGTTTACTCAACCACCAAAGGGGAAGATGATGAGCAACCAATTATAATGCTGGCGTCTAAATAACTTCTGCATGTTTTAAATATTGTTTAAAAATTTCTCATCTCCAACGATATAACCCTTATTAATGAAACAGTGTATTTTTTAAATCCTCCTTATTGTTTTTTTTAAATATGATCGAGCTCTTTGAATATTCGTTCAGAACATGTTCTAATTATAATAAATAGGATCATCTGGTTGATGTTTTTGCTCTTGTTGTTGTAGTTGTTTTTGTCAATTATCATTATTATTATCATTTACTTCTTTGAGAGTTTTTCACACAAGGTTTAGCTGATGGTTTCTCACTGAAGTATGAGTGACAACAAGTCCCTCAAGTCTCTAGGACTCTTCTCAGTATCCTGGCTAATCTTAATATTGTCACAATCTGGATGGTCTCCACTTTTCCTCTTATTTCAAGTCTTCAAGTCCCTTTACCAAGCACAAAGTGCTATTTCCTAGCACACCAATCACAATTAATATCACCGCCACCTTCATGTTCTATAGTTTTTTAGTTCTTTAGCAAGGTCTAGGTACTTATATCTCTCCTTTCGCTTTCTTTTGATATTACTCTTTGGTCCACTGGGCTTGCAAAGTCGACTCTACGACAGGTCGTTTTTCTTTATTGACTATCTCGAGGTTTGGTCATCTGGCCGAGATTAGGGGATCTGTTTGTATCTAAAAATTCCAGAGAACTTTGTGCATCTCATTCACCAGGAGGGATTCTGGGTTGTGGATATACCTCTTGTTCATATGGTCCAATTTCAATTTCTTGCACAATTCCTAGTGGATCACCTTCCCCACCGATCCGTGCCTCGTCTTATAAGCTTTTTGCTCCGATTTACTACATTGACTATAATATGATTGATCGTTTCATCTGTGTGACCACATAACCGACATTTGCTATTTTGCCAAATCTGTTTTTGTTTTAACATTGTTTGTTCTTATGGCATTGTTGTGTGTTGCTATCAGATCAGATTCAATTTCTCTCCTTAGGTCTCCCTTTCTTAGCCATGTCAAAGCCTTATCCTATGAGATTTCGCCTGTTTGTCACTTGAAATATCCATACAGTTGTTTTTCTTCTCATTTTTGTTTCCTATTTATTGTTGTTCTGTTGATCATTATGTTGTTAGTGTCGTTTTTGGTTGCTGTAGTCAGTCTTTCTTTGTTCGTTTTTATGTAGTCTTTGAGGTGTCTTATCGATCTATCGATGCTACCTTCAATGCTGATGAGTACTCGCCCTACTTCTTTTTTTTACATATAATCTGTCAATGTTATCTCTGAGATGTAAAGCCTTATGCATCCTCACTAGTTTTCTTCTTCTTGGGATCATTTGTCAGATCTCTCCTCATCCACTTCAAGAATGGTCCCGAGTAGCTCACAAGGGGAATAGCTCTGGTGTTTATCCCATTGAGAAGATTTCTGCTATGTACTTTGGTTTCAAGAATTTTTCTTGTTTTCCTGAGATACTCTTTTTTAATTCTTTTCTTCGATCTCCACTTGTTTGATAGTATCTGATTGTGATTATATTACTTACTACTTGGGAGTTTTTTGCATCAGTTTTAGCTAATGGTCTTTCACTGGAGTTTGAGTGACCGAAAGTCTTCTCAAAAATGTAGTATTTTGGGTGGTCTCCACTCGTCCTCCTACCTCCAAGTCCTCAAGTCCCTTTAATAATCCTTTGGTGACTGAACCAAAAGCACCAATCACGAGTGGTATAATTGTCACCTTCATGCTCCATAGTTTTTTCAATTCTCTAGCAAGGTCAAGGTAATTATCTTTCTTTTCCCACTCTTTCAGTTTTATTCAGTGGTCACCCGGGACAGCAAAGTCTACAATTTTGGAAGTTCTCTTTTTTATGTTGATTATTATAAGGTCTGGTCTTCTGGCCGAGATTAGGGGCTCCGTTTGTACGTCAAAGTCCCATAGGAGTTCATGTGTGTCATTCTCTAGGACATATGCTGGGTTGTACATATACCATTTGTTCGTATGGTCAAATTTAAATTTCTTGCACATATCCCAATAAATTCAAATAAGTAAATCACTGCATAAAAAGTGTTCAATGCTATAATGGCAAAGAAGGTATAAAACCTAAAATACTCGAATAATAAACTCTTGAAGTTCGTTACTTGCAGAGAACACAATCATTAACCGAAAATATTTCCAGGATCTGTGCTCCACATGGAACCTCAAATAATATATTAAATATTTCATGATTTGAATTATATATATATATATATATATTATGAGTGAGAGGGAGTTTTGTGAATGGAGAAATTCCTACAGGTTCTGAATCAATGTTGCATAGCCACAACCATGATACATATACAACTATACGCATATACATGCGGAAAAAAAATTAACAATGATGACGAGCGAACACGCTTCTTTAGAAAAATATACCTCTCACACTTTATTCGAAATGGTTGCGAAAGGGTTACGAAAGGGTTATGTGCGAGAGGTGAGTTGACACTGAACAGAGACTGCAACATATTGACCCCCAGTTCCTCCGTATTTAGCAGCACTTCTTTCTCGTTCTGCTGAGCTGCTCAACCGGGGGCCCTGAGAGCCCAGTCCTCTGCTGAGAGCTGGTTCTCACTACCTCGAACTGCAACAACTGACTCCAAACTCTGACTCCAACTAACTGAACTTCCTTTTGCACCGGGTTATATCATTGTTTGACACCCACCTGCTTCCTGTGAGCGTCACATTTGCACCGAATTCAACCCGTCCACAGTCAAGGCCATACCCTGATATTTTCGATCGGATGCACTTGTTCCTTTATCGACGGCAGGGTTTGAGGTCAATATGTTACATCAATATATCTATCTAAAAATTTTTATGTAAGACAAATCAACCATTCCCAGTTATTAATTGATTTCCTTTTACTTTGCTTCTTTTCACAGTAAACAAATAAAAATATTAAATGAAAAAAATATAAATATTACTATGTTGTTTTTGTTTACATATTTTTTTGCAAGTGTAAATAAATTTCATTTTGGGTTTTTTTTCAAACTATTCATGTGAATGAAAAAAACTATTTTTAGTTGGAGTGCACACAGAGATTTTAAAAAATCTTTTTCTGGAATCAAAAATTAATAAACTTTATTTAAAATCTTTTTAAATATCTAAATAGTTTTCCCAAAATTAATCAAAAACGTAGTTTCCACATTGTTAATCATTAACAACGAAATCTGGTTGGAATGAAAGTATAGTGAAATCTTGATTTAAGTTTCAAACTTACGCACAAACCTTTCTTTGAATTTTACATATTTTAAACATAAACACACTATAATTTTCGTCTTGTTTGGTTTCGTGAAAATCATCGGCTGCTGTAATTTTACTGAAATTCAAAGAAATAGTTTGTCCATTTATTTACTTAATTTGAGTCTGATTATTTTAAATACTGTCACTCTTTGAAAATTGTCTTTCACTAGACATACAACAAAACATTAAAAGCATTAAACTTGCAAAAAATGTAATGGAAATAATGAACTCAAGCTGATCTCATGGAACAAACTAAAATATTACATAATTTATTGTTGAATTTTGAACAAAATGACGGCTTCAAATATAAACTTTAGTAAACATATCACAAGTCTGGTATAAGTTTTATTTTAAGTAATAATGAAACCATTTTTTCTCAAGTTTAACTTTTCTATATTTAGAAATACAAACTGAAAAAGAATATTTATGGATTTACACCCCACCCCCGCTTCAAAAAAGAGAAAAGAACACGATAATTATTTTTATCTTCTCTGAATGCTGCAAACAAGGATAAAAACAGCCCGTGTGTACATGGTGTTGATATTAAATCATTTTCCTATTATAAATTGTCATAAAGGAAAGACATACTCGTATGAAGACTTTATTCCTTAGGCAACCTAGAAAAATAAAAATGATTATGACTCTGGATAACATTCCGACAACAATCAAAATTTGATCGCTAAATATCTGAAGACTAAGCATAAAATCATTAACAATAGTATTCATAAAATCCCCAAAATTTGAAATTTTAAGAATAGAATTACTCTAATTTTTATCAACAGAAAGATCAGGTTAAGGAATATTGGTTACCTAGGTAGACGAAAAAGCCGTTGTTAGTGGATTTTTTATTTAGTGCTCCTTCTGCTTGCGTATTATTTAGAAAAAATATTTTAAAGTACAATCGTCCTTGCATATGCATAATTTTGCACTCATATATTTTCTGAATAAATTAAAAAATCGACTTCCATTTTAATTTCTACATGAAATAATGGAGTGATACCATTGCAACCAATGACACAATAATGCCAAATAAGCTGCTGATCTTGAGAAAACCTATCGCCAATCATTTGCTTTGTTGTTACGTTATAAGGTAATTCACAGAACTTTTGTACGTCTTTGTTTCATTAACATCATTTTTATCCAGATCATTATATGAATATTCGTGAGTATGAGAAAACTTAGATGTGTGTATATGACCAGTGCGTAATAGTTATGTTACCTCCCTAATCTTTTATCCGAAGAGACACCATGACTTTTTGCGTGTGTGCGTGTGTGTTTGAGATAGAGTGAGAGAGAAAGAGAGAGAGAGAAAGAAAGAAAGAGAGAGAGAGAGAGAGAGAGAGAATGTTAGTGCTTTGTTTGCTTTTATTTTTTTACTTATTTTTTATTTTTTGTTTTTTCATATTGTACACTATGTTCCCGAGTGCTGAATATATTCACATAGATGCAAAGAAAGCCATTTAGATTGTTATTGTAGTTATCTGATAGTTTTTCTTTGCTTGACGTCGACGTTGTGTTTGACGTGACCGCTTAACAGTATGTGCATCCTTCGCCAAGAACGAAGCCAGCCCCTGGAAAATTGTTCCCAAATTCGGGAAAAGCATTTTATAGCCACGTCATTAGGAATTGGATAGAATACCCGAATAAAGACATATTACCTATCTGACCCCTCCTAACCTTACATTTCGCTTTACTCTCATTTTTCTTTTTTTTCTTTTTTTTTTTTTGCCTTCCACATTCCCTCCATAACTATTTGTGGAGATAGTAAAGAAAAAGAATAAAAAGAAAAAGAAAAGTTGCAGAAAAAGAAGGGGTGAGAGATGATGTATTGTGTTCATAAGGAGCAAAGTGACGAAGATGGAATTGAATGATCTCGAAGACGTGAAATGAAATCAAAACGAGGCTCTTCATTCGACAAAAACGAACGCAGCTATGAATATCAGTGGAGCTTTTCGATGTTTGAAGTCGGACAAGTACCAAAGAGCGTTAATGGCTAACCAAGACCCTCTATAATTATGGAAATGCCGTCGTCGCTTCGAGTAAAATTCTATATTTGCTTCTTATTCCCCGCTCTTCAATTTACTTACTTTCCATTTTTATTCATTCACTAGGGAAAGAGGTATCGGGAGAGAAAACTGCCCAGAAGTCGAAGCAGTTCTATTAGAATAAAATTGAGGTTTTACTAAAATTACTTCAGTGTCGGCCAGGAAAGCTTTTCAATTATTCTTTTCTTGTCTCTAGTCGCTAAAAGGTTTACAATTTCACTAAACACAATGAAGATCCAGTCGTTGTACCAAGACGGTGTTACAGTAGAAGTTCTTCCATTTTATTAATAAAATCTTGCTTTCACTTTCTCAATCTATGCACTATCACTATAAACAATTATACTCTGAACAGTTTTTCTTTTATAAAACTGGAATTTTCTTCTAAACAATGATATCAGGATTTTATTATTTCTGACATATACCGGACATTGGCATAATGGTTAGAGTGTTCGCCAATGGCCCGAGAGATCTGAGTTCAATCCCAGGTCGAGTCATACCAAAGACTTTAAAAATGGGACTTGATGCTATCTTGCTTAACCCTCAACATTGTAAGGTACGTTTCAAGGGTAAAGTGGAGCAATCCAGGGAAAAGAGTAGCGCCCTTCCCTACACCTCGGTGTAGTAGCTATCGAAAAGGGAGCCTTCCGGTTACCCTCGACTACGGTCGCCAACAACTTATTATTTCTGGTGGCAATTTTTACAATTAAAACAAAAATCATTAAGTATTATTTATTTCCAAAATTCATAGTTTTGCAACTAAGTAACCCAAACCAAAACTGCAATATCTTTATTACTAATAATAGAATTCCATAATATATATGGGTGTACTTATTTTTGGTTTGCTACATATCTGAGTTTTTGATTGCGGAAAGTCAGTGCTGTAAATTTTATTGAAAAATGATACTTAATATTTTGATTTCAGAAGGGCATTTTTAGTTGTGAAGATGATTAATTGCCAACTAATCTAAGTACACAAACAGAATGCTTATCAAATGTGGCTTATGCAAAATATAGTTAAAACGTCAAGATCTAAGGGAATTCATAAACCTTGTCATGCTGGATACAGTAAAAATTTGGTAAATGGGAGATGATTCACAGGATGATTAGTGTAAATCAAATTAAAGGATTTCGAAAAAGGAATAATTCAAGGAAGATGTTTCGATTTTCCACAACTGCTATAGTAGTTGTAATAGTAGTAATAACAGTTAAATATGTATTGTCTATTTCAAAGTCCATAGAATTGCATCAATATAACCAATGGTAAAATTGGTCCGTAAAGAAAAATAAAATCACACACACACAAACACACACACACACGCACACATGTGGATAGATAGATAGATATTAAGGCTTACGGATTTTTTAAAGCCTGTTATTAGACCATGATACTTCACGAATATTCTGCATAGTTCACACAACATATGCATCCTAATTGGTATTTAATAGTTATCTCCTTGGGAAGTTCTTTATGGTCAAGGGGAACACAAATAGAGAGCCTAAACTTGTTCATTTACGATTTGAGTTAGAAACTGCCTTATTCACTTTGATTTTAAAACTAAACTTTTCATTATGATGCACCATATTTTGAGGGATAATGCAGTAAAATATATGCAAATCTGAATTATTATAATGTATGAGACACACTCTATACAGAATCACACACACACAAGCACACATACACACGCATATATATATATATATATATATAACAGTCTGTCTGAGGATGACAATATATACGCCCCCCATGAGGGTTGATCACTCTGGTGAAGGAATTTTCGGCCGCCGCTCGCATAATACAAAGCTCTTCGAAAGAATTGAGCACTCTTGTAGCCGATAGGGTATAAAAATGTAAATAAACGGACGCTGCTGTTGCTACTCTTGCTACATAATACCTTATAATTCCCTAAACCGACGTGGTACGCTTGTTGGCCGAGCGGTCCGATACTAAGTCTAACGTAAAGTTGGACGGGTTTCGATCCCGGCTTCAAGCATCCTGCGTGTCTAGCCACACTGAATAGTTCTGATAGAACGAAACAGTCTGTCTGTGGATAACAATATATATATATATATATATATGTATATATATATAAGAGAATGGGCTGAGAATTATGAAAAATACGTTAATTGATATTCGACTCTGGGGCGGGCCGGGCCAGTCCAGCTGGGGGTTGACTGTGGAAGATGTAGGAGACAGTTGGTTTGTCTGCCTCAATGGCAGACTGTTGAAGTTTAAGTCTGACCATGGAGTTCTATAGATCTCTACCGACAGAGATCTTGGGTGGGGGGCCTACGGGATGTGCACCGCGTTTGTTGGGTCAGATAGTACAGTCAGCATAGTAAAAATTGTGGGTCTCTCTCTCTCCTCGTGTTGAAAAACTAATGTCAAGAAGTTAATAAACGTTTTGTGCCTGAACAACGGAGAGTCATTAGTGTTTCGTATTTCCCTGCCTCTGTATATTTGTATAGTTGTATTGTGACTATACAACACATTTATACAAGAAACATATCCCAAATCATAAAAAGGCACAACAATAGATTTAAACACTCGACAGAAACACACATCCCGACAAGAATTGCCACTGTACGGATAAATAATTAGGTCCCCTACAAGGCAACTGCCTTCAAAAGCATAGTGTACAGAGCCACAGTAAAAACTAACGACTCAGTCAATCAGTACATACGTGCAACGATGGAACCCCAAAACAAAGGATATATGCCCATAAACGCTCCTTCTCCAACAGAAGTTACTCAACTAATACTTCTTTATTCGTACACATCTGGCATTTATAGGACATGAACGTCTCACCAATCATTACATAGAAAATACTAAAACTTCCACCCGCCTACAGCAAGATATCAGAAAAAATCCTTCTTTGTCTCCATGAGAAACTTGCAATTATTACTCACCCATCATAAAACATCTGCCACAAACCCACCAAATGAGATAGTGACAACCATACATGTTGTAATATATATATATATATATATATATATATATATATATATATAAAAACTAAAAAGAATTAGTAACCCTCTTCTTACTTTTGTCTCATGATTAATATTTTCATGTGTCCACCATAAAATAGATGACACAAATGTCATATGAAACTTTTTTTTAAATCTGCTCCGCCTGGCATTTGAGCAATTTTGATTAATCAAACAGTTTTTAAAAGATTGTTTATTTACATCTGCTTTCCCACTCTCTGTCTTTCTGTCTCTATATATATGTCATAATTATGATAATTAATTATACGATGAATTATAATGTTACGATAACCAGTAATGGACGTATAGCTTGAGATTATAACTATATATACATGTATGTGTGTGTGTGTGTGTGTGTGTGTGTGTGTGTGTGTGTGTGTGTGTGTGTGTGTGTGTGTGTGTGATTCATTATATAATTAATTTTCTGTTAATAGCCATAGCTGCTAGTGAAAAACAAAAAGTGTATACATCTTTCGGGATACCGAGTATATAAATAGAATTAAGACCTTTAACACAAGACTAATAAATATTAGTCACTTTCATATAGTCTGGTCTTTTTAATTTTTCATTACTTCTTTTCTTTATATTTCTTGCGGCGTCAAATAAATGTTCTACTTTTCTGAGAATTCTTAAGTGACTACTCTTGAGTTTTCTGTTTGTCTGTCAAAGCAAATCAATTTAGGTCATCTTGATGAAAATTTTTAAAAAAATATCACTACGTTTAATTCATATTTGCAGTTCAATTTTCACAGTGTTGGTAGGAAAGTAAGGGAATATGAAACTATTTTTGTTTGGTGGGGGAAGCTTTGATCTACCATAATAATAGTTATTGAAAGCTGATCATTCACAGAGATTTGGTGATGCCAAGATTATTGTTTGTTTGTTTTGTTTATATATATATATATATATATATATATATATATATATATATATATATATATATATATATATATATATATATATGTATGTATATATATGTATATATTGGTGGGGAAATATATCGAAATATCATAAATTCTAACCTGACAAAAACCCCAACCCAAGCTTCGTCGACGTTGAATGAGGGTGTTAATGAGCAGATTATTATCACCTCACCATCTTTTGTTTGCCACTGATAAAAAATGAACTGTGCGGCAAATAATAATGGTTTTCAGATACAACAATGCCGCCGTAATTTTGCAAACAAATACAACTACTACATCTGCTGCTACAACAACAACAATTGTGTCGAGTCTAAGAATCTTTCTTCTGTCGCGGAATTTTTCAAGATGAATTACTTCTAGCGTCCTGGCACAAACAAGTACTAAGATGACGAAACTAAAAAGTCAGATCCGAATTGAAGAGTAAAACCAAATAAAAAAAAACGCCTGTGTAACCGAAGGAAAAAAAACATCAATTAGACACATAAAATAAATAGATAATTTAATAGACCATTTTAGAAGCAACTAATGAAAAAACAGAAATCCAAAGTCCGAAAATATCAACAAAATATTGAAACGTTCATTTAATTGAGATGAATTGCCTTGATTTCAACAGGAAGACATACAGTGGCTAAAATGTTTTGAGAGACAATATAAAAACATTGACAAAGAATAATTTCGACAATATTCAAATAAGTCTTCGACAATTAGTTCTGTAAACTAGTTTAACCATTATACCCTTTTATTGTGAGGTTATAAAAACGAAATAGCGAGACCGAAAATCCCACCATTGTCTTGGTAAATATAGTTTCCATGCTTTTGAACTCACCGCATGAATACGAAGGGAAATCTTTGATTGATAAATTTGGCAGAATAAGACATTGACAACAACTCGTATTAACATATATAACGCAGATATATACATGAGAGTGTAGTGTAATCTAAGTTGTGTCGCATTGAATTTTCATTCTTTTTAATTTAGCAACCTCAGCATGCATACATTTTATAGTTTAATTATTCAGAAGATAACTTTCAATTATTCACTTAAAAAAGCACTTTACAGCTTTTATTTTGGGTACCAGTAACGACACTTGTTTTTAGTGATCATTATTTAGTAAAACATGAATTTTATTTTTCTTCTTCTGGAGTTGCACGAGCGTAACTAATATTGCTGTATAGTAATACAGCGTTTAAAACCTTGCTACTCATTTGCTTAAAATATCAATGAGAGATAAAGAAAACAGAACCAACATACCGAAACCGAATTCTGCTTAATAGTACTTATACGAATAATATTGTGTAAGGCATTAAACCAGCTACTTCTTTTTCCATTTCGGCATTTTTATCAGATCTATCGTTTATCGCTGTCAGTCGGGGATATAACAAAAATTAAACTGTGCAAGTAGTTATTTACAAAGATTAAGTAAGTTTGGTTTGGTTTTGTTTAGTTTGGTTTTGTTTAGTTTGGTTTTATGGCATATCAACCATTGTAGGTTATTTAATGCCAAATCCATTTTATACAGATAAACAGTTCAATTTAGCATAAATGCACAGTATAATCCTATTTGACCCATACCAATCGGTACTAGAGTGGATCTCGGAGTAATGGCAATAAAGGGCAACTCCGTATACTCCAAAGCTTTAACATTACAGGAGACTCATCATCAGATTGTTTAGTGTCGTATCAAGGAAACTTGTTGGGAGAGTCTTACCCCCACTGCAGAGATGCAATCGGTTTATTCTTCAGCCTCAACCTACTGGCAACGGTTAAGTACGTTAGGTAAAAGGACAAAAGTAGGGAGATCCACTGAAAAGCTAACTTACAGAAAGTGATCTTTAGCCTAGTTCGTTGACCACTACACCACATATAGCTTCAAAATTGAGTGAGTAGATTAGTTAGATAATCATCATTTAGTCTTTGCCTACCATATCATATCTAAAAAAAAAAAATGCTCAACCACCGATATTGAGCACTTTTTAGAGATATAGTAATCTAAATTAGGAATACTTATGACAATATGTGGGTGTTCCTGAGTGCATATGACTGTGTCTGTGTGTCTGTGTGCATATGTGTGATGCAGATCTAACATTTTAAAAATATATGGCGAAATAGATATTATTGCAAAAATATGGGTATTTGTTAAAGGATATTCTTTTATTAGGAAGGTATATATATATATACGAAGATCATTGAATAAGTTTCCAGACATTTTTCGTATGGGCACTTTTATTGATAGTACACACAAGAAATTCTAGTCCCCTTCGAAGTAATCTCCTCCGACTGAAATGCACTTGTACCGTTCCAACAACTTCTGGAAGGCCTCATGGAAGTCCTCTTGTGTGAGCGTATCAATACCTTCGTCACAGCCTCTTTCATCTCCTCAATTGTCTCATAACGACAGCCTCTGAGCATAGGGAATAACAAAAAGTCACAGGGAGCAAGATCTGGACTATAGGGAGAGTGAGGAACTGTTTGGATGCCAATCTTGGTCAAATAGTCTGTGACAATGATGGAGTTGTGGACTGGTGCATTGTCCTGGTGGAAATGCCACTGACACGATTTGAAGAGTGCTGGCCTCTTCCGACGGAATCTCTTGCTGAACTCCCTTAAAACCTCAGCATAGTACCCTTAACTCTAATCGTTTGACCAATCAACTCTGGTGTTCTGACTTCCTTACTCCATCCACACCTCTCATCATCCATCACAGGCTCACTGCCTTCCTTTAATCTCTTATGCCACTCAAAAACTGATGCTCGATTTATGCAAGTTGCTCCAAAAGCAGTCTGAAGCATTCCATACGTTCTGTGGCATTTTTCCAAGTTTAAAACAGAAGTTTATTGCATATAGTTCTTCTAAAGTGTCCTCACGTCCAGATTGTATTTTTGAAATTCACCAGGTGTGACAATCAGGCTTTAGTAGGGTGTATTCCAGTTGCTGCTATAGCTGTTTTTTTGAAGCTGAAATTTTAAATGCTTGTACAAAAAAGTCTGGAAATTTATTGGAAGCCCTATATATATATATATATATATATATATATATATATATATATATATATATATATATATATATATATTATTTCTATACCTATTCTATACTTCAGACGGTGTGAAAAACACATATGATACATTTGTAAATAAAAAATTTCCAAAAACTGATATTACACAAATTGCGATAGATAGATAGATAGATAGATATTCATACTCACATATACCGCCACACACACACACACGCAAGTGCGCGCTCACACACACATATATACGTTTATACATACATATATATATATATATATATATATATATATATACATACACGCGTATATATATATATATATATATATATATATATATATATATATTATGATTATACTATCCCTGAAAGAACAAAGCTGCCGTCTTCCTTAATAGTTTCAACTTGCGGTGGTGTGTGTGCAAAATAGAAAATATTTGAAAAAATGTCATTAAAAAAAATCTCAGTATTTCATTTGCCAAAATGTATTTATACTACAGCTAATATGTACACAAATATTTTCTTCTCAATTTTATTGATTTGATGAAATGAAACTTAATATAAAAGCCTTCTAGTATCAATTAATTTTGCTTGTATTTTTCTGAGTTTTATTGCAGTAAACAACGCTTGCCGAATCGATAAACTACCCACCCATGAAATAAAGACGTGTGGGTAGGAGGGCTGAATGATATAATCATAAACGGTTGCGGACATCAAAGTTAATGTCGCAATGCGCAGTCGAAACTTAAAACAATATAAAAAATATACAAAGTAAGGCGTGTTTGTCGCAGTTGAAATCAAATGCAACAATGACCCAAGAGCGAAGTGGGGCTCCATCACATCTCAAATACGACAGGTGACACAGGAAAAGTTCTAAAATCTTCCCAAAAACTGCAAACAATACTTTTTTTTTCTTTTCTACCAAGTGTCAAAAATCTTATCGGAAAGTTTTAGTCTTGTAAAAAAGCATCTACACTTTTATAGGATGATTCGAAATAAATTTAGTTGGCTACTTTACAGTTATTTACGAAGCGTAACATAATCTTAGAGAAAGTCAGAGTTCTGGACATTCAAAAGCGACCGAACTCACTTCATGAGTGAATTAGTCTGGGAGACCCGATTGCTATTCACCGTGCTGCGGTAAGCGTCTTAAGCTTAGCCTGTCTCTGATAAAAAAGTCAAAGATGAAGCACAGCCAAAGAGGATTTAGTTCACTGCACTATGGAATTGACCTTCGTCTGAGGAATGAGATCGCTAACTCTCCCGATAATATTGACGGTCTAACTTTAACTTTGTCTGACAAAAGATCTAATATGGCGTCAACCCAACAACGGTCAGATATACTACTCTAGAGATTTTGTCTGAAAGGAATCGGGTGCCTAATAACAACAGAGTTTCAAAAGGATTTCTGTCTACGTTAGGCGAACTTGTTTAAGATTTGATCATTTAAATGGAAAATGGACTGTGTATTTTGCTGACCAACAGCATGGTTTTCTAAAACTCAATCGATATGCAATTCTTTTATTCAATCTATGGTAGAACTGGTACAGAAAAAGATGACCAACTTGCAAAGATTCCGAATAGAATTTTCGAATTCTTGAAAAGACCTGGTTTAAAAAGGGTTGAATTTCAAAGAACTATGTGATATTTCTTCTAATATATATGAATATATGTTTGGTTTGGTTGAGGTTTTTTTATGGTATATCAATCATTGTTGGTTACTCGATTTTTATTCATATAAAATGTTCTATTTCAAGCAATTGATTTTACGATACAATTACAATTCCATTTCAAACATTTTGTTTTGCATAAGTGCGCAGTTTAAATGTTAAAACAGTTCTATTTCATGCCATTCAGTTTAGCATAAGTACACAGTTTAGTTCTATTTGACCCATAGATAGGGCCCTATCAGGCTCTACCACTAGAGTGGTCCAGGGAGCCATGACAGTAAAGGAGTACTCCACATTCTCTAAAGCTCCAGCATTAGATTGTTTAGTGTCATATTAAATACACTCACTGGGAGGGGTTTTACCCCTCTGAAAAGAAGCAGTCGGTGTATTCTACAGCCCCAGGGGACTGGGGTAAAATATATCTGTGAAATATGATAAACATTTCATTTTTACTGAGATAATATACCAGCCCATATATATAAGATTTGATTTAAAGACTTAAAATCTAAATGAAAACGTATCAACTCAGGTTCAACTGTTGGCTCGAAACTCAAAACTTTTACATGATCAATTTCAATAGTTTCTAATAATTAGTCTTTATATATATATATATATATATATATATATATATATATATATATATTTTCATTAAACATAATAGACATTTTATGCCTACATATTCTCTTTTGGATCCGTTCGAATTCCCGTATTACTTTTATCGTATTCGGGGGGAACTGATTAAGGTATTGTCCATAGTTGTATGTATCCCTTGTACTTTCTGCCCGACTTTGGGCCATCATCAGGGGAGAATCTGTTACAAAAGTGATGTAACTTTTGTTTTAGCAAATTACTACTGTGTAAGGACGTCTTTGCTGTTGGAGATTATGGCGCTTGCTTTTAAATGTAATTCTGTAAATACATACAACTATGGACAATACCTTAATCAGTTCCCCCCGAATACGATAAAAGTAATACGGGAATTCAAACGGATCCAAAAGAGAATATGTAGGCATAAAATGTCTATTATGTTTAATGAAATTTGCATTAACGAAGAAATCCTGCCTAAATATACATATATATATATATATATATATATATATATATATATATAAATGTGGGGGGGGTATTTATGCGTGCGTGTGTGTGTGTGTGTGTGTGTGTGTGTGTGTGTGTGTGTGTGTGTGTGTGTGTGTGTGTGTTAAGAGGCATTCATGGCGAAATGGGTGGGTTGCTTGAAATATATATAAAATAAGATATATATATATATATATATATATTGCTGGAATTAAACAACTGAGTTCACAAACTGCCTCAGGTCCCTTCTATTCACTTTGAAATTAGAGCTTAAAAAGAATATTAATTTTCTTCCTTTCCGGTGAGTCATCGATAGTAATGTTAAAATATGAATTCGTATACCACCTTGACAGATGAATTCCTTTCTTTTTCTTCTTAAACTAATCAATCTCTTATAACTACATTGCCTGGTGCACGAGCAGCAGATTTTAATTATATATATATATATATATACGCGCGCGCGCGCGTGTGTGTGTGTGTGTGTGTGTGTGTGTGTTAAGAGGTATTCATGGCAAAATGTTTACCTTCGATGGAAATATGCTCGATGAGTTGAGTTCAAATCCTGGACGTTGTTGTTTGCACTTCATATAATGCTGATACCTTTGGGAAAGGTATCACTCCAATCATTCTTCATCTCGCTATGCCTAAATCCTCGGGCACATTGGGCTCTTTAATCTTGGTATGTCAACCTGTATAGGAGAAGGAGAACCCTGAATCTAAAACATCTTAACCCCTACACACACTAAAAATGCCTTGTTTCATATACTGCTGATGTGGATGAGTTAATGAATACTAACGCACACACACACACACACACACACACACACACACACACACACATATATATATATATATATATATATATATATATATATATATATATTGGAAATCACCTGATTTCCATATTTCAAAAAGCGTAAATTTTTGTGTAAATCATGCCTCTGGAAGCTGAAATTTTACGCAGCCGTTTTAAGACTTTTTCCAGATTCGCAACGACAATATTTGACCAGCCGTGAGAAATATGAATGATCAAAACACGAAATAATCTAAGAAAGCTTTCTCTCTTTGAATGATGACAATGATTTTTTAAACAATTATAATCATAGATAAATAAACGTTTTAATCTAATTTCGAGCTAACCTCGATCCCATTCAATAGATTTCGGATCCATTTCGTAAGCCTACTCACTCTTTCTACCGGGTGGAACGATAAAAATTGTCGTCCTAAAGAAAACAACACTACAGCTTTATTTTAAAACTTTTATTGAAAAAATCAATTCAGGTAACTTAATTATGTAATAGAGCTGACATCTATTCCATGTAGCTGCCTTCATCCTCAATCACCACCTCGATACGGATCCGGAACTGGGAGCATGCCTTTTCCGCAAGCGCTGTCGGGAGCTCGACCAATACTCAGCGGATGGCTGCGATCAGACAGGCTTTGGTGTTGTGGGAGATCATGTTGGTGATGTTCTCGACGTATGACCAAATGAAGTAGTCCAGCGGGTTCAGGTCGGGGTTGGAGGGCGGCCAGTGAGAGAAGGTACAAAATCGTAGCACTCCTTCCGAAGCCAAGCCTGGGTCTCTTTGGACTTGTGGGCCGGCACCGAGTCCTCCTGCCACACCCAGGGTCTGCTACCGGCTACCTGATTGCACCAAGGGATCACCACACTCTTCAGCACATCCTGGTAAACTTTGGTGTTGACTTTCAAGCCGACTTGGAAGATATGAGGTGGCATGATGTAGCCCTCACTTGAAACCACACCAAAGACCATAACCGTAGCCGGAAACTTTGTTTTCATCACCCTAGGCAAGTCCCTATTATTCGTAGCAATCCAGATTTGCATTTTGAGGGTGCTGGCAATGGTCCTGTTGTCATAACTTGGATCGGTAGAGAGCATGTGTTGTACAGTGCATCTCCGATCTCACTCGTTGAATATTGTGTCACTTTCAGACATAATAGAAGGCTCCTATCGCTCTTGGGATTTGTACTCAACTAGCCAACTAGTAGATGGTCTGCAACAAAAAAAAAAGAAAACTGGTTTTCATTAAATGGAAATGGAATCATGTCGTCTTTTCTAGGGCGACAATTTCATCGTTCCACCCCGTACTTTATTTCTTTTGAGAGAAAATCTAACATTCAGTTCCTTCAGGATGTGCATTCAATTTAATCATCACTTAATTATATTTAATTGAACGAAAACAGTTTGTTTACATTGACATGCTCAAGCTAGTAATTTTCCCTAGGATGAAATTCTCTCTTACACATGACACACTCGCACAGACACAGAACTTTTATATACACAAATTATATAAACAAGAGTTAAACAATCACAAACTGCTGCATTTCATGTAGGATCTTTGCTTTCTGTCTTAAAATATTTTCGCTCTCACTAATGTTGTCATTTCTTTCAAAATAACAAATTTGTACCATTTGTTTTTCAACAAATATTACCCTCAATTTAAAACAATATTTTTTTTATTTGTAGCTCGGTTTTTTATTCAATCATTTACACACTTATCCAATATATATATATATATATATATATATATATATATATATATATATATATATATATATATATATATATATATACGGCCACTTTATATATATATAGTCAATTTTTGGTCATGTCTGAAGATGTTTTGATATTTCAGGTCATGATTTTCATGTTATGATTTGCCAACTTGGAAGGTGCGGTCAGCATGATTTTTGGTTCTCAAAATACATTGTACACTCTTCTACCCCATGACGTAAAATATATTCACACACACACACACACACACACACACACACACACACACACACACACACACACACATATATATATATACATATATATAAAGAGAGAGAGAGTGAAGTTGTGGAAATAATAAAAAACAGTCCTTTCTTCGACTTCGACTTTTCTTGTTATTTTAGGTGTGAAAAACAGAACAAGGAGTTGTGTTCAGTCTTCTTGCGAATCCTGAGAATAC
Organism: Sepioteuthis lessoniana; assembly: GCA_963585895.1. NCBI lineage: Eukaryota > Metazoa > Mollusca > Cephalopoda > Myopsida > Loliginidae > Sepioteuthis > Sepioteuthis lessoniana. The sequence goes on from OY757913.1 coordinate 36,489,369, forward strand.
TGTGTTAAAAGATCACTGAAAGTTGATATAAACTATGTTTATTGGATGTGATATGGTGAATGAAATCTTCTGACGTGAGGTGTGAGTTTGTTTTGGGGGTTTTTTGTTGTTTTTTTTTGTTAATTTCCTTCCACGCTGTAAAGATTTTCACTTTCAAATGACTCACATTGCAAACATTCTGTCTTTTCTCTAGAACCCTGTGATTCCATAGACTGTGTTGTAATACCCATTCGTAAGAAATTATCAAATGCTGTTGTTTCTAGTAGTCACAGAATCGACCAGCGGAACAAATGTTTCAGAATTTTAAAATACAACCCATTTGTATTTTATTTTAGTATAAGTAATAAAATCCTCAACTTTTTGAACCAAATGTTGTTTTATTCGATTCCATTTCAAAACCCCAAAGACTAAATCCACGCAAGTTAGAAAGATGTTACATATTTTTAAAAGCAATTTCCATCTATAGCTCAAACCACATTAATATTTTTATCCATCTATTATTGCAATTCATTAAGTGTCTAAAAACATGAAACACAAAAACAAGAAAAATTTAATTTTCCTCGTGATAATACTTTTTAAACGATAAGATATTTGTATTTTTTCATTAATTAAACTCAGTCGATAAGATAAATACACCAATCATAAAATCGAGTATAATTAGATTATGATTCTTCATGATAGATACTGAAAAAAATAAACATTTAAGAAATTAGATTTTAGATTTGTCAGATTTTCAAAATATATATGCTCATTACTTTTAAATCTCATCCGTCATTTTTAAAGGTCAAGGTTGTCACCTGCTTGGGCAGAAAATGGCTTTATTTTAATAAATAAGCAATTTAATTATAAAAAAATATCATCAAATAACTTGCTTATTTATGATAATATCAAAAGGCCAGTTTGGAAATGAATAACAAAACAGAATTACTTGCCGATATTACAGAATTAAAGTTGAATATGTTCATCAGGCCGTTAAGATATATCGTGCATTCTGCAAGATTTATTAACAACTAATGTACATAAAAAATTGAAATAAAAAAGAATTTACTTGGACAAAAACATTCTGCGTAATATGTGCTTATACAAACTTACAGAAAGCGATAAATATATATATATATATATATATATATATATATATGTGTGTGTGTGTGTGTGTGTGTGTGTGTGTGTGTGTGTGTGTGTGTGTGTGTGTGTTAAGAGAGCTTGACAGAGAGAGACTTAACATCAATGGTAATCAAACGCTTGTAAAGCAATGGGAATTATGTTAATAACATAATTAAATCTGGTAATCAGTATTCGATTAATAAACAGGAATCGGGGATAATTTATTTGTTATTATTGCTTATTCTGATCTTATTCTGAATAATTTGGATTCTGGGAATTAAATATTATGATCATTATTTCCACCAACACAAACTCCGATCGGTGTGTGTATATATAGGCTGTCTTTAACCTCTATAGAGAGATGAGACCCTCTTATTTCCCAAAAAGAAAATTTATTGGGTGTGACACTAAACTGCATCTGAGAATGAACCTTCAGTACAGGAGATCTATGAAGTTTTAGGTACTCTTCCATTGCTCTTCCTCACAGATTCACTCTGACCCGGAGATGTAGTACTTGTTAGTGAAAGAGATCTGTTTAAAAAAATATTTGTATTCGATTGGACGGAATCCAAAAGAAAAAAAACTCTCAAGAAACTACACACAAGATTAAGATATGAACGTACAATGAACATTATTTCTTAACCTCTGGGTTTAAAATACCAGAAGATGGACTGAAATGTCGTCAAAACAATCATTCACCAATACATACATTCCCCTCTTCGTGACCCATTGTCCCTTTAACTCTCAACTCTCAATATATATATATATATATATATATATATATATATATATATATATATATTGGTCTGATGATCATGTAGACAAAAATCTAGTAGTGACCAAGCGCCACTGACTCTCTATCTACACAATCCATACTTTGATGTACACGTACTCTATCACCGATACTGAATACTCTTTATCTATAAATATAGAAGGCAATATTGAAAATTAATTAATCTATTATTAATTAATTAAATAATGGATATATTCGTGTTTGTATTGTACGTGTCCATGTGCGTATTCATATATATATATAAATATATATTTCTTTAGCATACCAATTTTACTGCAGTTATTATCGGCAAATGTGGTTCTTTAGACAAACAGAAGACGATATTGTTTTGAAAGTTGTCGTTGAAATATTTGCTCAAACTGTTTATTTTCTTCTTCTGTTTGGAAGAGAGAGCACAAAAAAGCACTAATATAAAATTTAAATCGAAACTATCAAGATAAAAACGTAAAGTTTGACTTATAACTAATTCAAACTTGAAATTTAAAAGCTTTAGTGTAAACCATTTTTGTGACCCACTAAAGTGTCTTCTTCTTTGGCTGAATACAAGTCACATCTGGGACACAAGCACAGATAATCAATCAAGTACATCTATAATAGAAGTGTTTATTGAGGAAAAAATGAACAACCACTGCAACGTTACGTGAGAACATTGAACTATCCTCAACACTTCTTGATAATATATATATATATATATATATATATATATATATATATATATATATATATATATATACCTATTTCAATATATATATATATATATATATATATATATATATATATATATATATATATATATATATATATCGTACTGCACATATATATGCGGATACTAAGTTTGTGTTTCTTACCTGAGCTTTAATTTTTCGGTCTGCAAATCTATCAGACATTTCTTCAAACTTTGTTAATTCATGCGAATACACTTCCGCTGTATTTGCTTAGATTCTTGTTCGTAATGTCTGACTCCAACTTGCAGTAAAGTTATCTTCTTTAAAAAGACTAATTCTAGGCTATTTAACTAAGTAGTGTGTCCAGACTTCCAAATAACAATATGAGCTTTTTCAATTCCCTTGCTGATTGATTCTATACAAAATATTAGCATCATAGAAAATATTTGATTTTATTCGTTCCACAGTCTAATCAAATTTGAAAAACATTCTCTGAATCTTTGCATTGAGAATTACAAACTCATGCTCCAATGAAAAATAAATGTCCATAGAAGAAAGGAGTTGAATAAAATAAGAGAATCAGACAATAAATAAAGAATATAATATATACTAAAGACTAAAAAAATACCACCTTGCTTAACACTCAGCATTATAAGGTTGGGATCAAGGGTAAAATGGAGCTATCCAAGGAAAGGAGTAGCACCTTCCCCTACACCTCAGTGTAGTAACTAATGAAAATGGAGTCTCCGTGTCACCGTCGACAATGATCGCCAACTGCTTTTACTATATATATATATATATATATATATATATATATATATATAAAAGCTATGTATGAACAAAGCTTGATAGGGAAAGAAATAGACATATGCATACAAGCACAATTAAATGCACATATATAATAGGTGTTAAAAAGACAATCCATGGAGTAGAAGTACAATGACTCTCTGGTAAAGAAAAGGTTCTGTGCACAGTGGTTAGTAAAGAAGGCCATGCTGACAATAATCTGGAATGAAAGGGCCTATGGTTACTGACTTTTTTTAAACGGTGAAGTGATAAGCAGTGCTTCCTAATGATTACTTCCCAGGCAAAATTATCCAAGGAGAAGTCGCAGTGGCGCCGTGGCTAACGTACTGGACTGTGACATATTTATAAGCGAGATCGAATTCCAATCATTCTATTATGTTCACTTTCAGACTACTACACTTGAAAAAGCATTAACCCCCTTAACCAACCAGGTATGTGTTAGATATTACCACTAATGGTTTTTACAAGAATCGCTTTGCCATTAAATAATCCTCAATTATTATGATGCTGATCGAGATTTAGTAAAAATTGCAGTGTGCGTTTTCTTTTAACTAGGACTGCTGTAAAATATACTTTGGTTCGAATCAAATTAACAAACAGATTTCAAAATTGTCACAGAATAGGGTGACTTCATCAATTTAGTAAGATTCGAATAGAAATCCTATGGGAAATGTGGCTGTCAGCTGACTGAAAACGATAAATTGAAGCTAAAAAGACTAATATGCTTATAAAGCATGAAATAGTTTCAGCCCAAAATTAATTTTCAAGTAATGTAAACATGAATAAAACAGTTTCAAGATGTGGAAAGCAGACGATTGAACAGTTTCAAAGAATTTGGAAAACAGACGATTGGACAGTGACAAAAGTTTCTTTGGACTCATAAAACTTAAAGTTATTGTTAGTACTAGAAATTTGCAAGTAAAAAGGAAAAAAATTACATAAACATTGATTGTATGATACAATATATAAATGATGAATTAGGTAATTTTATGATCTGAAGAGGATTCTCTACTGAATGTATTGGAAACATTGATTTGATAAGATATACAATCGGATTCAGATTAAATATGCATTACCACGTGTTCTTCAATTCGACCAATTAGTTTAGGCATTTATCATTGATATGATGATCCAAGGCATGGATATAATGATTATAGAATTAATAAAAGTGATTAAAGAAATTGCGAAAGATTTTTACGCAGCTGACCAGATTTCCTACACAAGAACAACATTGTATCTAAAGAAATAAGATAGAACAGGATTTAACTATAGCAGAGTATTGATAGAGAAAAGGCAAAAATCCCAATGGCTAATCACGAAATAATTCCTAATATCTCTTGAATATTTTTTGTACGTCTAATAATGGACAGGAATTTTTAATTACAGTTGGTTGCAATATTATTTAATTCTTTTTGCGTAAACTTCAAACTTTAAATTATAAAAGCAAAGAAAATATATTTGCAAAAAGTGATAGTTCGAGTATGATAGAGCTATATATATATATATATATATATATATATATATATATATATATTCGTCCAGAAGGAAGGACATTATGCTGAAGAATGAAAGAATTCTCAAATATAAAAGCTTCTTCAATTAAAGTTAATAAATTTACCTCGGTACACACACAGTTATATATATAAATATATATATATATATATATATATATATGCCAGTAAAATTTATAGCTCAGGAACGTTATGTGCATTATTTAAACAATCAGTTCACCTTAGGAGGCAGCTTTAATACATCGATAGAATATTAGCTCATACCACAGATAGAACATTGTTGATAATTTTCCTCAAGTAAATTATTTATATATATATATATATATATATATAAGAGTGTAATTTCTTACCTTTGAAAATATTTTGCATAATGCAATTTTTACTCATATTTAAAAAAAGCTAAGAAAAATTTCCCGTAATGATTGGAAAGAAATGCTTTTAATTTAAAAAAACGAGATACAGACATATATATATATATATATATATATATATATATATATATATATATATATATATATATATATATATATATAGTAACTGTTAAATCTTTCTTTCATCCGCTCACAATCTATCTCACATTTTAAGATTCACTCTCTATCTCTGCTTCGATTTCTGTCTATCTGTATCTATCTATCTATCTATCTATCTATTTATCTCTCACTCTCTCTCTATATATATGTATGTATATTCATTAATGTATATTTATGTATATATACAAATATACTTCGAAAATAAACACCTTTTTTTAGTTCACTCATAATTTATATATATGATACACACACACACACACACACAAACACACATACACACACATACGAATATATATATATATATATATATATATGTGTGTGTGTGTGTGTGTGTGTGTGTGTGTGTGTGTGTGTGTGTGTGTGTGTGTGTGTGTCTTTTTTATTGTTTATGTGTCCATGTATCCTCCTGGCTATGAGCAAATAACTAAGTTTTCTATTGGAGAACAAGGACAAAGAATCCTTCGGTGTGACATTTCTCTCGAGGTTTTAAAAATGTCTGCGCGTTACAAAAACATAGTAAGACAACAAACACACCAACAAAAAAAGGGAAAAGTAACAAGTAAATAAGAAAAAATGTATGAAAAACTCGAAAATACAGACGAATGGAACAAAAACGAAGATAGAAACGCGACAAGAATGGAGGAGTGAAAAGAAAAAGAGACTTTTTTTTCACACGTAGCCAGGCATCGCAGCTGGCGGCAGGCGAGGAAACGTCCTCTGAAGAATGGCGTAGCGCCAGAAGATTCACAAGGTGTTAACGCGCAAGGGAAAAGCGTAATGTCTTTGTCGATGGCTACAAAACCGTGATATATGCTTTTAACGAGTCGATAGATTTATTGCAACTTCCTTAAATGCCGACTCGTTCATATCCATATATATATATATATATATATATATTGATACATAGGTATGTATGCTTGTCTGTATATATATATATATATATATATATATATATATATATATATATATATATATGTATATATATATATATATATATATATATATGAATACATTTATTTATATATATATATATATATATATACGTGTGTACGTGTGTGTGTGTAAATGTTTTGTTTTTTGTCGCTGTTAATGAAAAGAGACATATAAATATGTATTCAAATGCGAACACACAAGCAATTCTGTGCAGCCACACACACACACACACACACACACACACATATATATATATATATATATATATATATATATATATATATATATATAATGCATGTTTTAAACTGATGGCGAAATCGCCTTTCGCACAGACAAACATATTCAAATTTCCTTGTAATATACGTGCCGGATGAAGGTAACTTTTATAATTAGCTGTAACTTACTAATTATATATAGAGAGAGCGGTGAAAATAAGTATAAGACCCTGCATTGAATTTTTAATAATTTTCTTATTACTACACAAATTCCACAGAAAATTTTAGAGTAGTACCTAGATCCGATGTATACATATTGGCTTTAATAACAACTTTCCACCCAAAAATCTAATTGACAAAACTCAGTGTTTGAGGCTAGAAAAAATTATAAGATAGTTTTAAAAAATTCATATCTGGTTTACTTCCGGATGCCAAAGGAAGAATAAGTGCATGCACAGATTATGAAAAGATTCTTCTCATGATTGTAAGCCATGTGAATCCTATTTAAACATTTCATAATTGAGTACAGTTACAGCAAAATGCCTAGGATCTCTATCCTTAATGAAAATGGAAAAGGGCAAATTTCTGCCTATAAACTGGAAGGAAAAACTATAAGTTCCATAGCAAGAGAACTGTTGCGATGACAAATTTTCTAAAGGACTCTGAATCGTATGGCACCAGAAAACGTCCTGGTCGTCCACCTGAAATTACAAATTCATTCAGACGTCGACTTTTTCGAGAAGCTTCTAAAAGAAAATCAAGTGCAAGAGATCTGCAAAAATCTCAGAATTTACCCATCACTCCAAGAGGAGTTCGTCAACTTCTCCATGAATCGCCAAATCTCGTATATTGAAACAGGAAGACAGCCCCTGCTTCAACTGCTAAACACAAAAAGATGCGCTTAGATTGGGTTAAGAAAAAAGTAAGATGGGCATAGGAAAATGGGAAACTGTGGAGTTTTGTCATGAAAAAAAAGTTTAATTTGGATGGGCCCGACGGCTCCCAGTGTTATTGGTGTTATTTGATAAAGGAGAAGCGGCTGTTTTAAAAAAGACCATTTCGAGGAGGATCTATTGTGGTTTAGGGAGCTTTTCTGTGTCTGGAAAGGCTGATTTAGTAGTGATGGAAGGGAAATAAAATTCTTTGTTAGAGCTTCATACATTTGGCAAAGAATGAACAGGTGTATATAACTTAGTTTATCCAAATATTCGTATATTCGTATATGCGCTGTAGAAGGGAACTGCAAGAGCTGATTCTTTTTAGCACACGTGTCATAACACAAGTTGCGTGAACGTGGCTGTATACAACATTCAACAATTCTAAGAACTCCCAGGGATGTCCTCGTGGTGTAATGGTTAAAGCAATTGATTGCGGAATCGTAGTACGCGAGTTCGTACTCCATTCGTGCTATTACGTTCACTTTCGGGCAAATCCCAGCTATAGGTTAAATAGTACCACTACTGGGGGGTGTCCTCGTGACGTAATGGTTAAAGCGACGGACTGCGGAATCGTAGTAAGCGAGTTCGTACTCCAGTCGCGCTATTACATTCACTTTCGGGCAAAAATCCTTGGGAAAGGTATGAACCCCCTTATCCTCCCAGCTATGGGTTAAATAGTACCACTACTGTTCTTCTCGGAGAATGGCTTTGGCATTAAATAACCTACAAAGGTTGATATACCATTAAAACAAAAGAAACCAAACCAAACCTAAGAACTCCCCTTTCTGATTTACTCTTAGAGTATTTCACACGGGTGGGTATTAGAATGATTTAGCAGTGTTTTCAGAGGTGTCATTCTCCTTGGCCAGTCACTCCATAAGGCCTTGGTGGTTTGTTTTCAACTTTATATATTTGCTATTCCAGCAATGTTTAAATGGCTGGGTAGAGTTGATTATTTTACCTTGATAGGGCAACTGGTGTAGGAGAATAAAGAAATTGATTCCCCTGTAGAATGTTGTTCATGAAAATCTCTGGCAGAATAGTGCACCATTCTTCTATTCTCAGCTCATCCAAAATATGTGAATGCTTCTAAACTGACCTATATCCTCATAAAAAAGTGACCTGTGCAGATAGCCTAACGGTTAACATCTTTAACTGAACTCTTTGATTGTGTTTCTGTGTTTAATGGCATATCACCATTCATGGGTTATTTAATGCTAAAGCCATCCTTGTAGAACAGCAATGATACTAATTAAACTATTGTTAGAGGTTCATACATATGCCAAGGGAATTTTGCGAAAGTGAACTTAATAGGCTGACTGGAATTCAAACTCTCTGCAGTCCAGCACTTTAGCCATTACGCCACGGGAACTCTATCAACTGAAGTGTTGGGCCCTTATATGTCTAGATAAAAAGTGTGCAACATACAAACACATTATATATATATATATATATATATATATATATATATATATATATATATGTGTGTGTGTGTGTGTGTGTGTGTGTGTGTGTGTTTGCGTGTCAGTCATTTCAACCACGTCTGGGGGGCTACTAAGTTCTTTGAATATATATTACTCTAACCGAATGATGAACTCACATAATTTAGTCTGGAGCCAAATTACAAACAAAATGTATAGTTTCGTGGTGACATATTGACAACAAACCTGATCTCTCATTTGAAAGACGTGGTTATTTACTTGAAGACCATTTTTTTAAACCCATTCTTCATTGGAGAAATGATGGATTGATGTCTCTCCCGAAAGCGTTGGTCCGAAGTGACCACATCCTATATCAGCCGGAATTTTAAGTCATCTCATTGATTCCAATTTGCATGCTGTTAATCTTTCGTTCACCTTCACCTTGCATCATAAATGTTTACTCAGTTGTGTAACATGGGAATTAGCCATGGAGTAGTGGCTAATGTGCTGGGCTTGTGACATTGTAGTACCCGATTTCAAACTCCAGTCGCACTATTATGTTTACTTTCGAATCAATATCCTTCGAAAAGGTATTTACTCCTAAACCCCACCAGTTTAACAAGGGTTAAACAGTGCTACTACTGTTCTTCTACAATGATGACTTTGTAATTAAATAACCCAAGAAGTTTGATATGTCATTAGATAAAGTAACCTAGCCTTAAGTAAAACAATTATCCACTGAACATAAAAGAAAACACTTTTCCCAAACTTCAGTCTAAAGGTTTGATTACATCATCTAAAGTAAACTGTTTGAAATTCATAATTATAGGTATTACTTTTCACACGTTCTTACTTTTTTTTTTTTGTTTAACATTTCTAAATGTATTAATACTGAAGAAAACAAACTTTTCATTACTTATAAAGTATGATTAGAATTCTCTGAAATCTTGTTTAGATTATCTAAATTAAGAATCTACCTTGATATATCAAATAAGAAAGAAAAGAAAATTCGAAAAAGTCGATGAATATATTTTGCTTGAACTATAGCGTCAACAGAACGTATATAAAGTTATTACCTGGATCATTTTAAGGGAGTGAAGCGTGATAATTTCTGCAAAACATTCTCTTTCTTTATTTCTTTTTTCTTTCATTTGTTACTTTCCTTACCGATACTTTTTCCTTTTTTCTATTTCCTTCATATTTTTTCACTCTTTATATTTTCCTTCTTAAAACATTCTTTCTTTATTTGTTTCTTTATTTATTTTCTAATTCGAGTTTTTAATTCTAAATAGTGTCATAGTTGTTGTTGTCTTTTGATATTCTTGTAAGCAAAGGGGGATATATTTTAAAACCAGGACATGAATTAATTGCAAGAGACCCGTGGATGAATGTGCTTTTTTATGAATAATATTTAAGGTACTTTATTTTCTAAAATCAAATATACATTCTTAAACTAAGTCATCTAAAATTAACCTCCGCTTACCGACAAGAAAGCACAAAAACGATTTAACTTACCACAATCAAATAATTTTTCACTTTTAATAAATTTTACACACAAAAGGTTGGCGTATTTAACCGAAACATAGCAATCTCATTTTCTAAACTGTTTTTTCGGTTTCTAAATTTTGAAAATATTTTGTGTGATTCTATTTGTCATTGGCTCTGAATGTTTTCTGTTTTAAAGTTTAATTCATTTACTAGCAAGATTTCAAGAATCGGTTTGAAAACAATATGCCAAAGAGGAGAAACCTACATCAATAGAGAGAGGAAATAAAACATCGACTCTCGATAGAGTTAAAATAGTTTGAATCATCCAAAATTCCTTCAAATGTGGTTTACTCCGTCGACCTTGCACAAGAATACTATCATCGAACTCAGTAGACGTATCAAGGTAAGAAAATGATTTTATCAATAAAATTTTCAATGGGATATTGAGAACATCCTCGAAGATATTGATGACCAATAACTTAAAGAGTATACTCAATCTCAAAGTAACTTAATTTAAAAAACTCTCAACAGCAAATTTGAGGGAAATAAGGCATATAACGTTAACACATTATCAGCTTATAATGAAAAGGAACAAAAATCCAGTGTAAACTGAAAGCAGTCAAATGTAGGGGTCCTTAACTTTTTCAATTCGAGAACCACAAGGCTTAATTTTGAGAATTCGGGGGTGTCAACTAAAAAGAACACAAAAAAAACCAAAATTCTCGCGGTAACAATTTTAATTTATTAATGAGACCTCTTATATTTTTACATACATTAAACATACTAAAACATACATTATCAAGGTTAAATGAAGAGGTTGACAGAAGGAACATATCCGATAAGTGATGCTTTCACAGTTATGAACTCCGCATACCCTTCATCATCATCATCATATCGCGCTGGTAGCACGGATATCCCTGACCCTCTCTCGCCACTCCTCCCTATCGTTCATCGCCCTAGGTAGGTCTTCAGGACAGCATCCCGTATCCTCACATAGCTGCTGAATGTATGTTCGTGCTGGTCGTCCTGCTTTTGCACGGCCATGTGTGGGGGTCCATAAGAGTACATCTCTTATGAGTTCGTTCCTGCTTCTCCAGCAGTGTCTTGCATGTCTGGTTCGTCTAACTTGAATAGTTTTCGTGATAGGGGGCAGGTGGCCGTACAGTTGGTGTCTTGTGGGGTGTTGCCGCCAGGACTTGTTTAAGATTGCACGTAGCATTCTTGTGTAATTGCCATCTAGCTTCTTCTCTAGCCGTTTTGTTAGCGTCAATGTAGTGCATCCATATAGCAGTATCGATGTGACCGCTGCCAGGAAGAAACTGCGTTTCATTTTATCGGTTAGGTCTGATTTCTATATAATCGATAGCCTAATGATAGCTATCCATGCTTTCGTTAACCTGGTTTCGATGTCCTTTTTGGTTGATTCGACGCTGCTTCCTAGGTATGTGAATTTGTCTACTAGTTTAAGAGGGGTTCCTTCTAGAGTGGAGATGTCCCCCGTTTGATTATAGCACATATATTCCGTTTTGTGTGCATTAACATAGAGGTCTATGCTTGTTGCTGCTCGTTCCAAACTATGCAGTAGTGTTTCGGCTTGGTCAGGTGTATTTGTCAGTATCGATATGTCATCGGCGTAGTCAGCGTCGGTAATTGTTGTTGCGGGGTATCTTCTGCTTCTTTTCTTCGTCAGTTCGAAGCCATTCTCTCTGATTTTGTCAATCGATGTTCTAAGTACGTAGTCTAGACAAATGATAAAGAGGTACGGGGCCAGCGTGTCCCCTTGTAGTACTCCTGCTACAATGTCAAAGTATTCTGTGTCCCCATCTGGTGATCGTACTTTTACTTTAGTGTTTCTATAGAGAATCGTTATTGCCGCTACGGTTTCTTTAGGTATGCCGTACGCTAGTAGGATTTGTTCCATCTTTCCTCTGTGAATTGAATCGAAAGCCTTGGTAAAGTCAGCATAAATTAATGTTGCTTGTAGGTTTTTTGCCCGTACACCTTCAAAGATTCTACGGATGGTTAATATTTGTGAGGTCGTGGATCTATTTCTTCGGAAGCCATTTTGGTTTTTTCTAATTATGTTGTCGATTTTGGGTTCTATGCGGTTTCGTAGTTGGGCATTGTAGATTTTGGCTGCTATGGATGTAAGTGTTATGCCTCGGTAGTTTTTGGCTAATCCGAGGTCCCCCTTTTTAGGGAAGGGTAGTATGCATCCCTTCATCCATATATCTATCGGATTTTGATTGTATACTGCTTTACAGTGTCGGAGCAGTATGTCGTCGAATTGTCTGGTCTTCCATACTTCCGGGGGAATTTCGTCCAGTCCTCCAGCTTTCCTATTTTTAATTTTTCTGAGAACCGAGTCGAGTTCTTCTTGTGTGAACGGTCCTAGTTTAATGTCTGATTGTTTGCTAATTATTCTGGTGATTGGTTCATGTGTTATTTTCGGTGGGTTTCCTAGTACGTTTTCGAAGTGCTGTTTCCACAGTTTTATTCTTTCTTGTTGGTTTGCTGCTTTCAGTTTTGCTTTGGCTGTGTTCTTTCTTTTACTCACTTCGTTTATTGTTTGCCTGGCTATCCTAGATTGTCTATCTTCCACCGAGTCTCTAATCTTATCTATCTGATTTTGAATGTATTCTGTCTGTTCCTTTATATATATGCCTGCTAATTGATATTGTGCCGTTTTTAGTTTTAAGGCATTTGTGTTTGTTGGGTTTTTTCGATAGTTTTTGGAGGCTGTTTTCACTGGTGCACGCTTGTCTCTCACCGCTAAAGTTTCCCATGGGACTCTATATTTAGTTTTGAGTTTTGTTGGAATGCATTTCGCTGCTGCCTCGAGGTGTGCATTGACGAAATTTTCATATTCGTCGTTTGGTGTACTTTTTTCCGTCTTTTCTTGTAGTGTTTCGAATCTGTTCCTTAATTCTAATACGTATTTATCTCTTATATCTCTGTTGTTCAATAGGGCCCAGTCATAGTGTTTGGTGGTCGTTGTTCGCTTGGCATTTTTTCGTAGGCTTAGCCGTATTTTTGCTGTGACTATTCGGTGATCGGTGGACACACCCTCAAAAGAGGAGTATGCCTCGCAATTCATTGCACAATTTTTCCATTTCTTGTTTATAAAGACGTAGTCTATCTGAGCTTTATTATTGTTTGCGTACGTGTATGTCCATAGTTTACCCTCTCTTTTTTGGTAGTTTGTATTGAGGCATGCTAATCTATTTTCTATCATGAAATCTGTTTGATGTTGCCCATTCCTATTTGACGTGTTGTAGAGGCTGTATTTGTTGTTTCCGTTTTTCCCGATTTGGACATTCATGTCTCCGCCTATGACTAACAAGTTGTGCTTCGGGATGCTACGCACTAATAAGGATAGCTCATCGTAGAAGGTGACTAGTTCAGTTTCTTCACTAACATTGGTAGGGCTGTAGCAGTGCCAAACATACTCAGTAACTGCATGGTGTGGGTGATAAAGTCGGGGAATTGTCCAGATAGAATCTCATGATTTCTATAGAAATCTAGGATGTGACAATCAAGAAATTTGAACTTCAAATCTTTATAACACTGAAGATCAATGAGTTCTATCAACAATTGTAATGGAACTTTCTCACAGACAACATCAAAAGACGAAGAATAAATTTGGAAAATTGGGTAAAGGGCTACACCGATGGGCTTTGAAGACCCCATCTGATCCGCGCGCAACGCGTTGGGGACCCTTGTCCAAATGTGTTCTTTCTAACATGTTTCAACAATAAGAATGCAGACTGAGCACCCTTGATGCTCCTGGTGCAATTGAGAATATATGTTTGATTGGTGTATTTTTGCCTTCAAAACAAAGGCATAGATTTTTCAGGTGCTTCTTCAAGCTTAATCGTTACCTTCCAACATGGTGATCCTAGAACCAATTCTGCCTTAAAGTTTCCATCATACTCCAATAGTACTAACGCTTCTGTTTGCCAGACATTAGAGAATTTTGGAATCTGAAACGTTAAATAATTGTTTAAAATTAGTGGCACGCAATAGAGTTTTAATATTCAAGTCATGAAATTTCAGAATTTGCTCCACCCAAGAATCCAAAGCGATTAAAAGAAATGACGTTTGCAGAAACAACCAAAGAAAATTCTACTAATAAAATATGTGCTTGCCTCAGATTTTCATCGGTTTAACAACTATTAAAATCTTCAGCCTATCTACAAACATCGACGTTTTGAAGATCAAGTATGTGGTCAGTTTGTTAAAAAATTGTTGTAAATTGGGGAACGATTTCTTTCAGGCGGTAATGTTACAATTTATCTGGCTCTCATAAATACACAGATCGAGATAGACGTTCCTCAAACTGCAATGAAATTACCTAATTTAAAAACGGCCATGCGGGAGATAATTCTAATATTCAAATTGATACGATCTATTGATACTTTTCATAGAAAGTAAAATCAATAGACATATTTATGAATCGCAAAGAAGTTGGAATACGCTGGGAACTTCAGTGTTTAAAGATGTTTTGGGCGTCTCAAGCCACCAGCAAACCTGGTGACCAGCTGTCTTGTTGCTACCTCCCCACAATCGATGAACCTAGTGACCAGCTGTGTGAACGGTAACAAAGTATCGGCTATAAGAAATCTCGTGTTTGGTGAGAGAAACGGCCACACGAATTTTTTTTGGAAAAACTTCAGTCAGTTATCAATTGGCAAAGAATTTGTAAGGACTTAAATTTAGGGTCTACAGAAATCCTCTCTTGGGAGTGGGTTACAATTTAACATTTCCTTCATGAACTAAAAAAATACCATTTCAAGTCTTCCTGTTTTTAAGAACAGTTCGGTGGGGAGTTTAAATACTCTAAAGTGAGTGGTATTTTCTCTTTGACCTCATGTTTGATTTTTCTTATTAATTTATCATCCAATCTTCGTCACATCTTTTTCTTCGGCAATTTTTGTCGAGACTCCGGGGCATCGCAGTTTTCCAAAGGAACAAACTTCTCTGCAATTGTGGATGAAGAAGAAATATTTGATCATTTTGTAGGATATTAAAAAATATTTTTATCATCAAACAGACTGAGGCACCAGAAAGACGACCCCCATTAATACTGCAGCATAATCTTGATCGGCCAATAACACATTAAATGTTAGAAAGATTGAATCAAATTTCATCTAAGATAAAATTATCATTGTCTAGCCCAAATAAAGGGTGGTATTTATAGCACGCTGTGGAAAAGGCCAAAAGAAATATTTGGGGTTATTTTTTAGCATTTTTTTTTTCATTTAGAAGACTTCAGTATACCATTATACTAAAGTTGCAACATGTTTATTAATAATTCCCAAAGGCAACTATCCATACTTACTGTGCTATTTCGTGAGAAATCCTGCATTGCTCAGGGCCACTTTTATGCAAAATGCTCAAGAGTTGGAAGCACCAAAATTCTCTTTATTTTCTCAACATTTAAAACCAAAAATATCGTTTGTCCTGAAGTGGTGACAGAGTTCCCGAAGTGGAGATCCAATATTTATAAGCTTGCATACAGTGCAACATTATTCTAAAAAAGTACGAACTATTCACACACACACACACACACACACACACACACACACACACACACACACACATATATATATATATATACATATATATATATATATA
Source organism: Sepioteuthis lessoniana (assembly GCA_963585895.1). NCBI lineage: Eukaryota > Metazoa > Mollusca > Cephalopoda > Myopsida > Loliginidae > Sepioteuthis > Sepioteuthis lessoniana. Next base: position 36,505,411 of record OY757913.1, read on the forward strand.
TATATATATATATATGCATGTATCTCTACATAAATACATGCACACACAGACATATATATATATATATATGAAAGTAAATATGGATAATATTTAATATATATTAATATATATGTGTGTGTGTGTGTGTGTGTGTGTGTGTGTGTGTGTGTGTGTGTGTGTGTGTGTGGATGGGGGGTTGCTTGAATATTACCACTATTATTCACAAAAATGGCCTAGGCTTTGAATAGCCCATGAAAGTTGATATGCCATTGAACAAAGCGACCAAACCACACCAAAATTTAAATAAAGATGTACGAAAAGGATTTCCCTTTAATTTGATATGCGTCTGTTACTCACATTACGACATTTTATAATTATTTCTAAAGTAAGCATTTCACATCGACTGCTTCTCAGTTCATTAGATACCCGATTGTTTTAATGAAAAACAAATTTGCCCAAAGAATGCTGTAGCGTTTATTTTACAGAATATGCATTGATTAGAGACTATGTTCAGCAATTTATATCTACTTTCAATCGGAGAAAATATCTGCTTATAAATATAATATCAAATATAAAATAGAATATAAATTAAAAAAAACAGGAAAAAACACACTAGCCTTAGTTTAACGTTACTGATCCTCAGCTGGTATATGACATGAATAAGACTTACTGAATAAAAGATCACCAGATAATTGCAAGTTTATAAATCAGTTTTTGTTGTAACCATATATGGTAGTTAAAATATATTAATATTAATCTAGTGCAGAGAGCACAATGAAATTTTCTTGATTTAAAACGTTTTTAGCGTTAAATTCAAATCATAATTATATATATACATATATATATATATATATATATATATATATATATATATATATATATATATATATATATATATGTATGTGTGTGTGTGTGTGTGTGTCCGCGAACGTGTGCGTGCGTTCGTTCTGTTTTATATTCGTATCATTGAATATAATAAGCAAATTCTGAGAGATTTCTCTCAGGAGAAATTGTCATATTTCAGTATGTCTATAGCAATGGGTATATATATATATATATATATATATATATATATATATATATATATATATATATATATATATATATATATATATATATAAAAGAAGCTTTATATTTGTCCAACTTATCCGCCACGGGTAGGATTTTACACAGGATCAACAGCTTTAAGCGCAGTAAATATGGTTTGCATTCAGTTTTGCTTCTTGTTAACGATAAGTTTTTAGATAGATAGATAGATAGATAGATAGATAGATAGATAGATAGATCCGACTGTTTTTTGTCTTGCAATAACAAGAACGATTCCTTTATTGCGTGTTTAAAATGCAAAGAGAAAAGTCCTAAATATACGTTTTTTGACTTTCAAAATTTTTTATCATTTGTGTCGTCGTAAGCGTTCTTATATAATCATTCTAAAAATGTATGAATTGTTATATGACGCAGTCATTTTGGGGTTTTCTTTATCAAAATAAGTAGGGCTTCTTGCGCAAATCTGTTCTTGTGTGTGTCCATGGGTGATCATTGTATGCGTGTATATGTGTGCATAGAGGATTTTTCCCATCTTATAATACCATGCATTGTACAAACACAAATACATGCATGCATATATACACTAGTACATAGCGATAAATGAACATATATAGACATACATACATGCATCCATACATTCATACAACACAACATACACAAATCGACACACAGACACATACACACACACACACACATACATATATATATATATATATATATATGTATATATATTCATATATTTATAAAGAATTTTTATATATAACATATTCTCGACATAATCACATATTAATATACAAATATTTGTCTGCTGGGGTATATATTCGATATCAGGATAATGTTTACTGTTTACTGTTTGCGAGTTGATTTTGGCCCACTGTGTAAAAGAAGCGTTTATCTAAAACTATTCTTAGGTTTCTGTTCAGATATCATTTCGAAAGGCTTTTGATATATTTTTCAAAAATAAAAAATACACTAAGAAAACAAGTTAGACCTTGAAAAACACATTAACACATGCAAACAATCATGCATATAATCATTATATATATATATATATATATATATATATATATATATATATATATATATATATATATATTGTCATATATAAGTGACCGGAAGACTCCTTTCGCAATAACTACTAGACCAAAATGTTGGAGAAGATGCTAATTCTTTCCTTGGGTTGCATCATTAACCTTTGATCCATACTTTATAATGCTGAGTGTTAAGCAAGGAAGCATCGAGTGCCATTCTTTGAGTCTTTGGTATAACTAAACCTGAGATTGAACTCCGGTTTCCCGGATCATTGGTAAGCGCAAATCATTATGCCAATATATATATATATATATATATACTGTCATCCACAAACTGACTGTTTCGTTGTATCACAACTCTTCAGTGGGGTTAGACACGCTGGAAGCTTTAAGCTGGGATCGAAACACGCGTAACTTTACGTTAGACTGATTACATACCGCTCATCTATTCGGCGACCTCGTGTCAGTTTGGGGATTTAATGCATATGTATGTATATGTTTATTAACATTTCGCGCTCTCGACTACCGGAGTTCTCAATTCGTTTGAAAAGCTTTGCATTACGCGAGTAGCAGCTATTAATCCCTTCGCCAGAGTGCTCAACCATTGGGGAGCATATATTTTTGCATAACGGTTAGTTGGTTGTTTGGGTTTTATGGCATATCAACCTTTGTAGGTTATTTAACGCCAAATACATTTTATACAAATATTCAGTTCTATTTCAAAAAGTTCAGTTTACCATGTGTACACTGTTTAATTGTCAAAAATATTTCTATTTCCAGCTATTCCGTTTATTCAAAAAGTTCTTATTCAGCAAATTCAGTTTTGTATAAGATTTTGTTTACACACAGTTAAATGTCAAAACAGTTCTATATTAAACAATTACCATCATTTTAAATTGTTATTGCTATACATCTTATGAGATGACTTACCAATTTTAATAATTTCAGGTTCAAATGAACAGCGACAGCAGGAATTGGAATATCCCGTACTAAAGCCTGATTGTCAAAGCTTGTGAATTTCAAAAATGCAATCTGGACATGAGGACACTTTAGAAGAACGATATGCAGTAAAATTCAGTTTTAAACTTGGAAAAAATGCCACAGAAACGTATAGAATGCTTTAGAATGTTCTTGGAATATCTTGCGTGAATCGAGCATCAGTTTTTGAGTGGCATACGAGATTCAAGGAAGGCAGGCAGTCTGTGAGGGATGATAAGAGGTGTGGGAAGTGTAAGCAAGGCAATACATCAGAGTTGATTGGCCAAACTGTTAGGGTTAGGGCTACTATGTTAAGGTTTTAAGGGTGTTCAGGAAGAGATTCTGTCGGAAGAGGTCAGCACTCTTCAAATCGGCTCAGTAGCATTTCCACCAGGACAATGCACCAGTCCACAACTCCATCCTTGTCACAGACTATTTGACCAAGATGCGCATCAAGGCAGTTCCTCACCCTCCCAATTGTCCAGAACTTGCTCCCTGTGACTTTTGGTTATTCCTTAAGCTCAGAGGCTGTCGTTATGAGACAATTGAGGAGATGAAAGAGGCTGTGATGAAGGTCGTTGACACGCTCACGCAAGAGGACTTCCATGGGGCCTTGCAGAAGTTGTTGGAACGGTACAACAAGTGCATCGCATCCGGAGGAGATTACCCCGAAGGTGACAAGAGTTTGATGTATGTACTATCAATAAAAACGCTCATACGAAAAAAGTCTCGAAACGTATTTAATGATCCTCGTACATATTGCAATGTTTATTCAAGGATCACAACAAACACTAACAATAAAGATATATGATCATAGTGATGTAAAAGCTTCAACGTAAGTATTTATGATACTTAACAAAATCATCTGTGATGCTGGCAAACTTTATATCAAGAACATTGCTGCATAAAGATATATGATTTTAAAAATTCAGAAAGTAAAGCAATTAGAAAGGAAAATGAGAAATAATTAAATGTCTGCAACATAATGACTTATCAAATCAGTTAGCACTTTAAATTTGTGAATAAGAACTTTTTCTAATTTCCAATAATCAAAGGGATAAATACTTGAAATATGTGATTCGGCATTTTTCTCAGTTGCCAATAATCAAATCGGTATAAATTTCCTGATATCGATCCTGACTTCCAACAAACATCAAAAATGTGCCTTTAATTTCTTAAAATCAAATGTATTTGAATTTTCACCGAGGGCGTTTAACCCCTTTAAGCCCCATAAATACACTAGAAAGGGAATTTCATGAAGTTAATTTTGTTTCACGAAAAATTTCATATTAGAATACAGACTTTGTTTTTATGCATCTTCCATGAAAACTGGATACATTTGTGCTTTCAAAAGGGCTCAGCGCCAAGTTATAAAGCTCAGGGGGTAGGTTTAAAAATTATTGTAACATCGTGAAATTTGGGAAATCGACTTTACATAGTGCCTAGTAATTATGTTTTTATTTTCATCGAAATCGGAGGTATTTGAATTTTCAGTCTTTAAATCCCCATTATAGAACAGGAAAATAATTTTCATGAAGCTCATTGTCTTTCTTGCAAATAGCAGAAATAGCCGTCGTTGACTGAGTTCGGAAAAAGCCTTCAAAAATTGTACTTTAATTTATATATATTGAAAAAAAATGACATTGACCAGGTCTTCACAGATCATTAACTTCAACAGGACATTCTGGAATTAAACAAGACTAAAAAAAAATAACAAGAATATATATATATATATATATATATATGTGTGTGTGTGTGTGTGTGTGTGTGTGTGTGTGTGTGTGTGTGTTTAAACGTGTACTCACACGCATACACAGTGATATACAAATAGAAGCTGATACCAAAAAAAGATAATCTTCAATGGAAAGAGGTCTTACACGGACAATTAACTCCAATGAAACATTCAGGGACACAAATCCTGGAAGTCAAAAGACCACATCCTATCAAAACAATCATTACAATAAAACACAAATCGACACTTAACTGAACCATTGAAAATCTGATGAAAAAGACGCCAAGTCTGAAACGCAAGTGTATGAAATAATAAAAACCTAAATAACAAATTTAAAATCATTTGCGGACCTATTAATTTTGAAATACTATATATATATATATATATATATATATATATATATATATATGTGTGTGTGTGTGTGTGTGTGTGTAAATACATATATGTACATATATGCACACGCATGTATAAATATATATGCAGACTTACACGTATATATATATATATATATCTATATAAGGGTGCATATATAAATGTATATATATATATATATATATATATATATATATATATATATATATATATATATAATTTACCCGTCAATAATGACGGTTGAATTTTGTATAAATATCTTTCTTTTTCACTTTGATTTTCTTTCTTTGAAAACTACAACAAAAACGGCATAGATTCACCTTCCGTTCTTTCTTTCTTTCTTTCTTTCCTTCTTTTGGTTCTTAAGTCAGTCTGCTATTACGTCTACCGACTTGACACCGGGTCTGCTTTCTTTTCTCTCTCTCGATGCGCAAACTACAAATCACATGATTCTTTCTATCTTTCTTTCTTTTTTTCAATGAAGATTATTACAAAGAATGTCAGAGATCCCACCTTCTGTTCTTTCTTTCTTTCTTTTTTCTTTTTTAAATATTATGATTACAGACACAGATTTACACACAGAATAATTGTGTTTTAAATTAGTAGAATATATATATATATATATATATATATATATATATATATATATATATATATATATATAAATGTTTGTTACTAACCGATAATCTCCAGTTTTATACCACTAATTGGTTTAAGATTTTCTGAGAGTATTTTATTCGAATTCAGGCGTGTTTTTATTAACTTATTATCCAAAAATATTACAATAATTTTAAAAAATACATATTTAATAAGTCGTTTTTCTCCGAGAAAAGCCGAACGCGAATAATGATGGTAAACATTACTTCCGTTTTCCAAGAATTTTACACGTGATTTCTTTTTCTGCTTTATCACTTTTCTTTCTTTTTTGGTTAAGTTTAGTGTCTCTGTTTAACAGAGACACTAAACTTTAAACCATGTTTCCTTGGTTCAGTAGTAAGTATTTTTTTTATTCTAACGAATTGTTTACAAAATATTTTCTTTTCTTTTTTCAACATTCCTTTTTTTAGTTTAACTTCAACGAAAGACAACCATTTAAAAGTTATCTTTCTTAAACTGTTTTCCAAGAATTTTACACGAGAATTATTTTCTGCTTTTATCACTTTTCTTTCTTTTAATTCGTTTAAAATTTTGTGAGAGTATTTCATTCGAATATGGGCGTGTTTTTGTATACTTAATATCCAAAAATATTACAATAATTTAAAAAAATATTTTTAATATGTCGTTTTTCCCCGAGAAAAGCCGAACGCAAACTATGAAAGTAAACGTTACTTTCGTTTTCCAAGAATTTTACACGTGATTTTTTTTTCTGCCTTTATCACTTTTCTTTCTTTTTGGTTAACTTAAACAGAGACACTAAACATTAAACCATATTTCGTTTAAATTTCTTTTTATTCTAACGAATTGTTTACAAAATATTTTCTTTTTCTCTTTTTAACATTCCTTTTTTTGTTTGTTTAACTTCAACGAAAGACATCCATTAAAAAGTTTTCTTTCTTAAACCATAGTTCGTCGGTTCAGTGGTAACGAATTGTTTACTAAATATTTATTTTCTTTTTTTCAACATTTCTTTTTTTCTTTAACTTCAACGAAAGACATTTCATAATAAATGTTCTTTCGTTTTATTATTATCGATAAGACACTAAACTTTAAACCATATTTCGTTGGTTCAGTAGAAACGAATTGTTTCCTAAATATTTTATTTACTTTTTTCAATATTTCTTTTTTTTTCTTTTGTTTAACTTCAACGAAAGACATTCCTTAAAAAGTTTCCTTTCGTTAATAAACTTTAAACCATATTTTGGTTGGTTCATTAGTAAGTAAATTTCTTGTCATTCTAAAAACTTATTTTTAATTTTTTTCTTCATTATTGATATCCCATTTATTTTGTTGTTTAATAAATTAACGACCAACATCATAGAAGCAAAACTTTTGACAGGGCCTTTCAAAGGTGAAGATGTCCTCATACCGCGATTTCCTATGATTCGAACAAATATGTCATTTCAATTTAAGAGATTGCAATTCCCAATTCGATTGGCATCTGCAATCACGATCAACAAAGCACAGGGACAATCTTTAGAATTGTGTGGCTTATATTTACACACTGATTGCTTCTTGCATGGGCAATCATACGTTGCCTGTTCCAGAGTCGGCAATCCAGACAATCTCTTTATCTACACGGAAACTGGAACTACCAAGAATATTGTGTATCCACAAGTATTGGAAAATTAAACATTAGAAACATGCATTTTCTTTTTTTTTTTTTCCCATTTAAACAAACTGAGCCACAGCAACGTGTGGTCGGGTACAGCTATCATATATATATATATATATATAATGATCCATTGGTTGACTTGTCCGTAAGTGAAATATTTACATATTTGTCACTGCTAGCAATGAAGATTTTATTATCCAACGCTGATTTTCAAGACAAAATAGCAGGCGTTCGTTATATAGATGATGTGAACATCACCATCTTTATATTCTCATTTTTAGGTCCAATTTGGACATATGAACAAAAAAGAAGCGCTTACTAAATACGTATTTATCCGACTACACGGAGATAACGCTAACACACCATGCACACACACATACAACTTCATATATATATGTATATATATATAGAGAGAGTGAGAGAGAGAAAGAGAAAGGGTAGATATTTAAGATTAAATGAGGAAAGAATACTCGTAAGCGATTTACATAAAAGCATTACATTAAAATGACGTTTATCGAACAATGTTCAAATATATTTGAGTGCTTTGCAGAGCACATCTGAGCGTATATTTTGCTTCGGCCATGAGCGCTTGAGTAAGTGGCATTAGCCCCAGTCTCATCCCACAGCTCTCAGTCTCATGCTTACCCCTGGCGGCTGCAGTTTAACACTTTGTACAGTGGTGTTGCATTAGCCACAGAATGGTTCAACATTTATCTCAGTCTGAACGGTCTCTGTTCACTAATGTCGTTTAAAATGTTCTATGAATAGGGAACAGCAGATGTGCTTTGAACACAAAGTGCTGTCGTTGACTCCATTTTAGCCTCATACAGAAATCACGTGTTCACCAGGTTGCAGAATCCCGCCCCTTGACATCTCTTCAATCTGCAATGTTCGTGGCCTTTTCTTCGCATATCTTCATCGACCATTTTCTTATTTCATTTCACAAATTTTAACTTTTTTCCTTTCTTAAACAATTCGGGCTCTTCTTTTTCGCTGTCTGTCAATCATGTACACAGGCTTAGATTTTTTAAAAGTCGTTTCTTTTTTTCTTTTTTTTTTCTTTTGGACAAAGTTGATTCAATCTGTCCTTTTTGTTTAATTTGTAGTTTACCACATTCATTTCATTTTAAAGTTACATATCTCTCTCTCTCTCTCTCTCTCTCTCTCTCTCTCTCTCTCTCTCTCTCTCTCGCTCGCTCGCTCGCAAACTTACACGCGTGCACTCGTGCACACTTTCTCTTTTCTTTCTCTTTTTTTTTATTATACGGTTTTTTTCTTTCTCTTTTCCTCTGTTCTTTGATCAACTCATTCTTTACTTTGTTTCTTTCATACAACATAAAATTGATCGAGTTCAATCTTTTTTAAAAACAGCTTTTTGCTGTCTTTTTTTCATTGTGAGGTCGTATATTCTACCCATCTCTCTCTCTCTCTCTCTCTCTCTCTCTCTCTCTCTCTCTCATTGCACGGTCCTTTCTTTCATTTTCTCTTCTCTCAAGCTGACCTTTTCTTTCTTTCTTTCGTTCTTTCTTTCTTTCTTTTAAAATGAAATTGACCGTATTCGTTCTTATTTTTAAATTGTTATTTTTCTTTTTTCCTTTCATTTTGCGTTCCATCCTTTTCTCTCTCTCTCTCTCTCTCTCTCTCTCTCTCTCTCTCTCTCTCTCTCTCTCTCTCTCTCTCTCTCTCGCTTGCTCGCTCATTCGTTCGCTCGCTCGATCACAATCTATCTCTCATTTTCTTTCTTTTTTTTATATTTTTCTCTCATTCGTTTATCAAGTTTCTATTTTATTTATCTATTTACATATTTTTATGAATTGTTCTTTTTCTCTTTCTCTTTCATTGTGAAGTCTCACATGCATTCTCTCTCTCTCTCGTTTTCCATCTCTCTCTATCTCTATTTCTTGCTCACAATATATCCCTCTTCTTTCTTTTTTCTCTCTTCGTCTTTCATTCATTAATAAAGTTTCTCTTTTATTTATCTATTTGAATATTATTATGAACTGTTTTTTTCTTCTTTCTTTCATACAGAACTTATTCATTCATTGTATTTCTCTTTTCTTTATACAGTTCTTTGTTGTCTATGGCTTCATATTTCTTTTCTTTATTTTTGAAACGTGTTGCTTTTTCATTTATTTATTTATCTATTTATTGCATAAACTAGAAGCAAATTTATTTGATAATCATCCTTTTTCGAATCCTCATTTAGTTCGCATCATTATTACTGAATCGAATTTCCTGGTCTCGTCAGAAAATTACATTACTGCTTAAGCAAGCGGTCATTCGCTCCTTTAAGTGAATGGGTGTATTTTTAACGGATGAGAATTTTTAAATCCCCTTCGTAATGGCTCTGTGAACATTTTTACTTACCTTAATAGATTAAATGCCATGGACATGATACCTATTTTCATGATTTAGCTCAACCAACTTTACGGCCGCCTGTTTAAATTAACAAACAAAATCTAGAATGAAAAAAATCTCTATATCTTCCTTTCAATAATACTGCCCAGTCGGCAAGGGCTGCAGAATACACCGACTCCACCTTTGCAGAGTAGAAGACCCCCCCCCCAACACGTATCCTGGATATGACTCTAAACAATCTGATAGTGAGGTTCCAGTAATACTGGAGATTTGGGGAATGCAGAGTACCCCTTAATGACCATCACTCCCAGGTTCAATCAGGACCGGAGTGTTAGCACCTTATAGGGTCCTATCAATGGATCAACTAGAACTGAGCACGTATATATGCTAAACTGAATTACTTGAAATAGAACTGTTTCGACATTTAACTGTATTCATGCTAAGCTGTATTGTTTGAATTATAACTGTTTGACAAAACTGAATTGCTTGATATTGAAATTTTTTGGAAATTAAACTGTGTGCTCATGCTGAACTAAATTGTTTTGAAATAGAACTGATTATTTGTATAAAAACGGATTTGGCATTGAATAATCTCCAAAGGTTGATATGCCATAAAACCCAAACAACCAGACAACAAATTTTCAACAATATACAAAAGGTTTGAGAAAACAACGCACTACTCTTATACAGAAAAATGTTTTTAATGGATGAAGTCCTATTTCCTTGCTCTCTCTCTCTCTCTCTCTCTCTCTCTCTCTCTCTCTCTTCTCTCATTTCTAACACGAACTTTTTTTGGTTTGTTGTGCCATTAAAAGTGGGGATTGTGATACCAATTAAGATAAGAATGACTCCAATAGTAAAGGTAAATCACCTAGACAGTTAAATTAAGAATATTATTCCTCGGTAACTGTAGCTATATTTTCCATTTTGAAATGTATAATTTGTTTGGGTTCATTTAATTGCTCTTATAATAGACTAATTGAAAAGTTACAACTCAGATATCTATCTTCGTAATATATATATATATATATATATATATATATATATATATATATATATATATATTAAAAAATGTATATTTGGTAGCAAGTTATTTTTAAGGCAAGTTTTATTAAAGATGATGGAAAAGTGTTTGTTTATACTTTTTACTTGTAATTTTTCATTTATTGTGTCAGGATCCAGATGCAAAAGAAATTGTCCCATATTAAACAGCCAACTCATACTACACTACCCCTGTTGACGACCAAACGCGCTTGGATAGAAGATATGGGACAATTTCTTTACCACCTGGATCCTGACGCAAGAAAAATAACAAGAACATTTGAAAAATTACAATTAAAAATAATAAACAATCTTCCATCGCTTATGATAAGTTTCCAGACTTTTTTCGTATTGGCACTTTTATTGATAGTACACACATGAAACTCTAGTCCCCTTCGAAGTTCCAACAACTTCTGAAAGGCCCCATGGAAGTCCTCTTGTGTGAGCGTGTCAATGACCTTCGGCACAGCCTCTTTTATCTCCTCAATTGTCTCATAACGACAGCCTCTGAGCTTAGGGAATAACCAAAAGTCACAGGGCGCAAGATCTGGACTATATGGAGGCTGAGGAACTGTCTTGATGCCCATCTTGGTTAAATAGTCTGTGACAAGGATGGAGTTCTAGACTGGTGCATTGTCCAGGAGGAAATGCCACTGACCCGATTTGAAGAGTGCTGGCCTCTTCCTTAGGAATCTCTCCCTAAAATCCTTTAAAACCTCAACATAGTAAGCCTAACCCTAACCCAAACCGTTTGGCCAATCAACTCTGTTGTATTGACTTCTCTACTCCTCCCACACCTCTTATCATCCCTCACAGACTGCCTGCCTTCCTTGAATCTCTTATGCCACTCAAAAACTGATGCTCGATTGATGCAAGATGGTCGAAAAGCAGTAAAATATGGTGAATGTAGTAAAGTCACTCTGGTAACATGAGATCAGACTAGATTTGACCTTGTCTATTAACCAATACTGGTCGAATGTCGCTTAACTAAACAGGCATTTCTAACCTCTTGATCTTCAAGATTTGTATCCCGACTAAGGAACTTCTGAAAACAGCGCTGTATTGTCCAATTACAGTGATTCTTTCCACCCATGCTCTACTAATATTGGCAGCTGTTTAAGAGGATATTGAGCAAGCTTGAACTCATGAAAAAACCATCTCATCTTTCCTTTTTTCATGTTCATGTTCCAAATCAATCAAACTCAGAATGGCCCAGTCGGCTGGGGGTGTAGTATACACCGACTTCATCTCTGTAGCGGGGTAAGACTCCCCCAACGAGTGTCCTGAATATGACACTAAACAATCGTATGGTTAGTCTTTAGTAATGCTGAAGCTTTGGGGAATGCTTCCAAGTCCACTCCGGCCCGGAGTGGTAGCATCTGATAGCTCATTTCTATTTGTTAAATCGAACTAAACTGTGCTTATGGTAAACTGAATTGTTTGAAAAATAATTGTAAATATCAAAAATTTATTTAGCATTAAATAACCGATAAAGTTTGACATGCCATAAAACAAAACAAAACAAAACCAATCAAATTCAGAAAGAAGTGATTAACAAAAAAGGAAGTTATAATCATTTGGAAAGTGGATTTTTGAGCAGCCATAATGATGTTCTATAAAATCATGAAAGTAAAAGTACACTCACCGGATGGAGACACAAACTTCTTTGACATTGTCGCATGTGTGCTACAATAATCTACCTAGACTACGTAATTCGGATGTCGATAGATTTAATGAAAGAAAATGGCCTAACACTTAAAAAGCCAGGAAGCAGACGATATCCTGCACAAACTATTACGCATGCGGACTACGCTGATGACATAGCACTTTTAGCAAATACATCCGCCCGGACCGAATCCCTATTGCATAGTTTGAAAAAGGCAGCGGGCGGCATAGGCCTCCATGCGAATGCAGACAGAAGTACGTAAATGTGCTTTAATCAAAGTGACGATATCTCCACACTAAATGGTGGCTCTCCAAAACAAGTGGACGAGTTCACCTACCTCAGATGCAGCGTCTCATCAACCATAAATGACATCAATACGTGACTAGCGAAGGTATAGACAGCTGTAAATAGGCTATTGGTCATATGGAAGTCAGACCTATCCGATGAAATAAAACGTATTTTTTCCAAACAGTGATCGTGTCCATACTACTGTGTGGATGCACCAATTGGACGCTAACTAAGGGTATAGAGAAAAAAAACTTAACGGTAATTGCACAAGGATGCTACGAGTTATATTAAACAAATTCTGGAAGCCACATTTCAGAAAGCAGCAGCTGTACGGCCACCTACCACCCACCTTGAAGACAATCCAAATTAGACGAATAAGACATGCGGGACACTGCTAAATGATCAAAGACGAACTCATAAGCAACGTTCTCCGATGGACCCCTTTAGACAGACGTGCAAGTCTAGGACGATCAGCTTGAACCTATCTACAAAACCTCCGTAAGAAGACAGGATGTAACCTGGAAGACCTGCCGGAAGCGATGGATGATAGAGACGGATGGCGAGAGATTGAGAGACAGTTAGAGAAATTCGACATTAAAATGATATGATTGAACTGAATTCAAAATTTCAAAATGACCGAACAATATATATATATATATATATACGCAAAAAATAGTAAGCCTAAAAAACTACAGATATTTGATATAAATTAATACCAGTCATAGAAAGATAAAGATATACAGGGATACGCTCTGTTACTCCAGAGAATTCAAAGATGAATCGACTTTTTGTTGGAAAATTTTGCACAAAATTTATCAATCAAGATAGATATAACAAAATATTTAATGTTGTTTTCCTACTTTGTCATGAATTTTCAATCATTGTAAAAAGAAATATCTACACACACACACACACACACACACACACACACAGATATATACTTAGTTATACGTAAAATGATATCGATTTGGCGAAACTTTAAAAATATTTACTTGTACATCGCTCAAATCCGTAATTTTATACATGCCAAGCAGACTAAATTTATAAATAAAACTGAAATTTGAAAATATCTTCTCAATAAACATTCTACTGACAAACAACATCTGCATGTTTCTCATCCTTATATAGTCTCATATCGTACTGTAGTTCAAAGGTTTATATATATGTATATATATATATATATATATATATATATATATAGTCAGTGTGGGCTCACTAAACCTCTTTTTATAACTATCTCTCTCATCTCTCTCAGCCTCTTTTACTTTCTTTCTCTCTCTCTCTCTCTCTCTCTCTCTCTCTCTCTCTCTATGTATGTATATATATATACATATATTTTGTGCATATACAGCTTCGTGATTAGAACTAGCGTACATAGTCCCATTCTCACTGAGAGTATAAAATCTAAGGCTTACTAGAAATGTAGTTAAAAGTGCTACCTCTATCAGTATTCACCCGTATATGCACCACTTTGTCCGATGATCATATAGGGCTGAAATTAAAAGTCACCACACACCTCAAACTCTGACTGCACACTATCCGAATTGAGACATAGGCTCCATCGCTGATATTGAGTCCGCTCTTTTATGAATATAACAATATAACAATATATATATATATGTGTGTGTGTGTGTGTGTGTGTGTGTGTATGTGTGTGTGTGTGCGCGCGCGTTTGCTTATATGTACATACACAGACAGATAAATGAAGAGTGAGTGAAAGTGAGAGAAAGATGAAGAAAAGTGATTAGACGAACAGGAATAATATTATTTTCTTTCTTATTCTTAATTGTTGTTTTTATTCTTTACTTTTAAGTTAATATTACCGTGAAGACAAAATAAATTTGACAACGTTATAGAGTTTTAAAAAGTTGATAAGCTGCTGGATATCATGGAATGTGAAAATTTAAATTTTTCCATCTAAATTCGAAGCAGCTTAGTGTAAAACGTAGAAATATATATATATATATATATATATATATATATATATATATGTGTGTGTGTGTGTGTGTGTGTGTGTGTGTGTGTTTATGTGTGTGTGTGTGTGTGTGTGTGTGTGCAGAATGATATTTCAAGATTAGAACGTAAATAAAAAAAACATGAATATTACATCCACATTTTAAGCCTACTATGAGAAAGAAAAATATCCACCATTTTGTTTTATTATCATCTACATGCTTTGTTTGAAAGAATATATTGTCTACATGCTTTGTTGTTATGATTATATTGTCTACATGCGTTTTTTTTTAAATTATATTATCTACAATCTTTTTAAAATGCTATAAGCATTGTTTTAAGGATTACTTTGTCCTCACGCATTATTTTATTCACGTGCTTTGTTTTAAATATTATATTGTCCAAATGCATTTTTTAAAGATTATATTGTCTACATTCTTTGATTTAAAGAATACTTTGTCCTCATGCTTTATTTTATTCACGTGCTTTGTTTTGAAAATTATATTGTCCACAGGTTTTGCTTTAAGGATAATATTGTCCACGGGCCTTGGTTTAAGAATCATATTGCCCTCACGCGTTTTTTCAAGATTATATTGTCCACATGATTTGCCTTATGAGATATACACCTGGAAATTCTGTAGTGCAACCCGAATCATTGCTTCTGGTATTGCAACAATTTCATGACAAATAAAAAATTTCAGTTCATCAATTGTCTGCGTCCTGTGTTTCAAGAACTGAGCCTTCATGTACATCCAGAGGGACTAATTCTAATGAGATGAGGCGCCCAGGAAGGATTTGTGTCAGATCTTCCATTGATGCTCCTGATATACTCCAGCTGGCTGCTGAAATGTCACATCGGTTACTGCTCAATTATATACATCCAAGCTATTTAATAGCACCCGTACTTACGTAGTGGTGATGTTAAATTCGAGAGATCATTCTACTGGACGCCATATTTGTAATTATATTTATATTGAAGTGTGGGTTCCAACAATGCTTCTTATGTAAATGTGTTAAAAGTGACATAGCCTATAAAATGAAATAATAAATAAAAACTTATAGAAAACGTTGAAAAATATAATGTACTTACATCTAAGGTCGTTGCAATGAAAACATTAAAAAAAAAACGCTTTCATATTTTAATGCTTCCATTCCAATGGTCTTTGATGTAAGGACATAATATTTTCTTTAAACCTTTTCTGTAAGTCATTAGCGATTATTTCATAAGTCATGTCATACGCACACGCGCGCGTGCACACACACACACACACACACACACACACACACACACACACACACACACACACACACATACACAAACATCTATATGTATATGCATAGTGTGATGAAATATTTGGTACAAAAAAGGTGGTGCTCCTTGGTCATTTCTGAAAGAAATCTTATTAAACCTTGTGTTGCTTGAAACCGCTCACACTAACACACTGACACAGACATATATATATATATATATATATATATATATATATATATAGTCAGACACAAACACGTACACACACATACATATATATGTTTGTGTGGTGGGTAGGCAGACATTATGAATAATAACAAAAGTAAATTTTCATTTCGAAAACATGAGTCCAGCAACCATTTAATTTTTATGGCGACTTAAAAAGTAAATAGTTGTTGAACTCATATTAACGCTCACGATAAGTAGAATTTTCCACTAGATTATTATTTTTTCTTCGAAATGTGTGTGCGTACGTTTGCGTGTGTAGGTATGTAAATGCATTAATATGCAAGCGCGTATTTAAAGGTATGAATTGATAAATCGGAATATACGCACGCACGCACGCACGCACATGCACACATAACTATCTTTCTAGACACACACACGTGCACACACACACACACACACACACACACATGCGCGTGCACACACACACGCACACACACACACACACACACACACACATATATATATATGCGTACATTCGTATTGATTTTTTGAATAATATTTATATGATAAAATATATAATGTATAATAATATATATATATATATATATGTGTGTGTGTGTGTGTGTGTGTGTGTGTGTGTGTGTGTGTGTGTGTGTGTGTGTGTGTGTGTGTGCATATATGCGTACAAATATATAAATTGCCGGCAAACTAATATAATAAAAATAGTAAACTTGAGAAATGTTTGGGTTATTTTTTTTTTTTTTGTATTTTGACGTTGTTTTTCACCTTTCCAGTATATCATTAAAAGTAATTGAATTTGTGCTTTCAAAAATTTAAGATAAGGATTTCTTTTTCATTTTTCTATTTTCTTTTTTAGTTTTTCTTGTGGTTTAAACGATATCTGTGTTATTTTGTAGATTATCTCATCCAGCGAATAATGTAGATAAATACTCGTCCAATTACGAAGCAAAGACATTCATAAATATTAATTTAAATATTTAAAACAACAGATAACTTTGAAAATTGATTAACTTTTTTTTTCGTTTTTGTTTTTGTTTTTGTTTTTTGTTTGTATGCTTATTTGTGTTTTTTTTGGTGGGGGTGCATGTTTCTGGATTTTAAGGAATATTCAAAGTTTATGCTTTCCTTCTAAATAGAAATTAACTCATTGCAAATGAAAGCGGGAATCGCATTGAACATTCTATTTTCAGCCTTTACCCTGTTACTTAATACTTATTTGTCGGCCTTAAAAATCAAAATTCGTTTTTATCTAATTTTAAAAAAAGACAAGGGTCAACCACATAATCCATCACGCAGGTTTCAACAATCCCAGCAATTTTTTCCCAAGCTTAGCGGTTGCACCACATCAGAAGTATGGGGCACCCTGGGAGAATAGAACTCACTAATAATTCTCTGCTACCCTAGCTAAAATTTACACCACGTGAGTTGTCCTGTATGTGGTAGGGCAGAAAGTCAAATAAGAAAAAATAGGAAGTGGGAGATTGAGCTGCTCCAAGTTAAGTGAAACTGTCGACCCCAAAATCGAATTTTTAAAGACAAAAAAATGAAATAAAGTATAAAGATTGGAAATAGATTTTTTTACTTAGGTTTGAACTCCAATTACTTGCGGGAAATAACTTGCCTTTCTCTATGTCGAGTCAGGCCATCCATTTAGTTGTGTTTTTTTTTTTTTGTTAACATTAATATCTGTCATCATCCACATGAAAAGATGAATACAGTTTATCTGGCCAACAACCAGCATGTTATTTGCGAGTAACAGTTGGTATTCTATGAATAATGATCGATTAGAATTATATTAGAATAAATACAAATTAGCTTAACATATGACGAACAGCATACCCTTCTTGCATATCCCTAAAACGGATTTGTCCCATCTATTTCATTCATACATAATAGCATATTGGTCTATAAATAAGAGACCTTCCTTAAATATGAAGAATAACAGACATGCTTTTGCTATTGAATAATAACAGATTGATTAAATGTATGAATGCAAATGGACTGTTCTTAAATATGAATAACAGACAGTTCTTACATATGAACGAAAGACGGATCTTATATATTATTATTAGACTGAGGTTTTTAAAATCACACGCCAATACATTGTATTAGTTGTGTTCAAATGTTTTAAGTTTTTTAGTTTTGTTTTTGCTTTTGATTTGAAAAAATCCGGTTTGTTTCAACGGTGTTTTTAGTCTCACTAAAATAAAAACAGGTTTACTTTTTAATAGGGAAAACGTTTATTGAATGCTAATGAAATATCATCCGGAAAATAATAGTGGCACACTTAATGCAATGATTGTCATCATAGAAAATAGAATCGGAGACCAGAGTTAAATCCTGGACGATACTGCTTGCGTTCGCACTAATACGCTTGAGGAAAGCAATAATCTCTCTATTCTCTCTCCAGCTATGAGCAAATAATAGGAAGAACTGGAGACTTTAGCCTTAATAAAACAACGAGTCTTGAACAAAGAAAACTCTGAATTCAAACCAGCTACACTTTACTTATTAAATTTTTTTGTGTCACATCCTGATTGCGTTGGACCCTTTGGGTAAATACACACATACTTCTGAAAAATCAGAATTTGCTTAAATTAATGTTGTCCAAAATAATATCAATTGAAGATAAAGTGAGGAAGATTGCGGTACACTATTCTTTCTAGTGGATTAGAATTGACTCCCTGGAAAATCATCATGTGAAGTCCACTATTTTATCTAGCTTCAAAGATCAATGTCTGACATCGGATATAAATACATAACTCTCTCGGCCTAACAACATTCTCTACATATAAATATATTCAGAGGTATTAATTTCTAAATGGAATGGTTTATATATATATATATATATATATATATATATATATATACGTATGTGCGCATGCGTGAATGTAATTTACACCATCATTCATAAAGGTTTGCGGATGTGTTATTACCAGTGTCTATGTATCCTCTAGAATATCTGATTTGTCGAACAAACGGTTCTACGTATAAATCTAATAGAATATATTTTCTCAAGTAGCCAATATATTTCCACAGTCATCTCGTAAATCATCTTTGCTTCGTTTTTCACGCCACTTTAACCAAACATTGATTTATCGTTCTTGAGAACATTGCTGAAATAAAGGACTGGATATATTTTAACCACATTAGCCTCTTTGGCATCAACAGTACAAAACTTCTTGTAAGAAACAGAAGGTATTTAGGTGCGATTTGGGCCAGTTTGAATTCTATTCTGTGAAGACTGTCATCGTGTTTCTTTTAAAGAAGATTTATAGACTTGAAACAAATTTTCCGATAGTGAATATAAGTTTTCCGAGGTCAAAACACAAGCCTTTATTTATTTAAAGTATTTATCTATCAAGTGCAAATTTCTGAAACAAATCCTTTCTAAAGTTCTGACTGACGGATTGAGTTATTCAGTACCTATGGTGTACTTAGTTTTTTACAGTGATCAGAATACTTTTCAAACTTTATCAGATTTATATAGTAGTTAGTAACAATTTACATCCCAGTTAAAAACAAAAAAAAATTATTTTCATCAACGCTTTTCTAATTTATAATTTTTGACCAAAAGATGCGCGCAGGCATTATATATATATATATATATATATATATATATATATATATATATTGAAAAAAAAATTACTTTTTGGGTAAAGAAAAGGAAAATAAGTGAGTCGCAAAACAATACATTGAAAAATACGTTCGTTGAGCCGGTTTAGAGAAGCGAAAAGGTTATCGAATTCTACTATCAAAGTTTCACTGAAAAGGATCTTCAAGAAAACTCATTCAGAATGTGACTACGACAAACGGATATATATATTCAAGCACGATGTATAAATTATTATTGATGGCTAAATGACATATAGACACTTAATGATTAAGCAGCTATATATTTTTGTATGTAAGAGCGTTCAATATCTCAGATCTTTGATTTAATAATTCTTTAGAATGTAGATTCGTTGCAATAATCAGCTTCTTTTTCATGAAGAGCAGACCAAATTTATCATTCGCCTTGTAATTACGGTTTCTCATAACAATTTTCCACTTGAAAATAGGGCCTACGCCATATTTGGTTTTAATGTCCCGGGTATGTTTAGAGAGTGATATAGTATACATGAATTTCGCACGTACAAAGCTAGTTTTATGATTAGAAAACCTTTTTTTTAATTTCTTTGGTTAGTATACTTTTTACTTACCCATTAATTTGTATACTAGCCTTGGATATATCACATTCGCTTTGGCATTTACCATCAAGAAGGCACTCAATCTTTTTATCACAATTGATCATTATAAATTGATTTACCCTTATGAAATATTCTGATGATACTGGCCACATTTACATTCAGCTTAGTTTAGCAGCACTTTTGTTGAATATTTTGAACAATTTGTTAGTGGAGGAAAAATGCTTCGTTAAAGTTTTTAAAATGTCACTTCACAGTTTATTTTTAACGGGTGACACAAACCAAAAGATATTACTTAATCTATTTTCCCCTTTTCCTCTTACCAGAGTTAGTTTGGTCCCTCGTTAATATTCAACAGATATTCTACGGAGGTGCCCGTGGAGTAACGGTTATCGTCGCAGGAATTGAACACTGCGACACGAGTTCAAATCCTGGACTGATTGCATTTCACATTGCACTAATACCCTTGGGAAAGGTATGAATCCAATTATTCTCCCTCCAACTATTGGTAAATAGTAGGGCAGACTAGGTTCTTCAGCCTTGGTGAGGCAACTAGTCTAGGAGAAGGAAAACTCTGAATTGAAACCTGTTAAACTCCGCTTAAAAAATTGACCTCTTGTCATATCCTACCCGAGAGGAGGGGTTGGGTAAATATGTTAATATTCAACAGAAATCTGTTTTATACACACAATTGTTAAGATATTGCTCATAATCACGTTAATTCTTCTTGAAAAGGTTGATATTAAAAGAATTACATGATAATGTAGTCATTATACAGACGAGGACTTGTTTAAAACCTACTTGGGGGTGATTCGATCGTGTGTTAATATAACAAGATTTTTTTTTTATTCGTATGGAGACACAATGTCATCATTCAGGTCTAAAGTAATGTCTTAAAAGTCAACGAATTTCTAATTTGCTTGAATATCTCATCCAAAGCTGAATAACTTAAAAAGCCAATGCAGTTTTTAAGTATTATTTGTCACTTTCTTGAGTGATTCTGTCCAAAATAATTACAGCAATATCCTGTTAAAACTGTGATATCCCAGGTCTATTATAGTATTAATCTTATACAACAGTAGAAAATCCAACAAATCGCACATTTTGACTCCATTGGCACATCCTAATTACTCTCTGTCCCTTTCTTAATCTATATATCACTATTTTTGTAAAAGAGAGTTTTACAACAATGTTGTATAATTCGAAGGTTCTCTTCGAGTATATCTATATATTTTTATCCTGTCGTAATGCTTTATTTTCAGTATTTTCTGTAACAGTGGGAGCAACTTTCATACATTTTACTTATTTTACTTATTTTTCTTTACACGGGCTTCAACAGTCTTCTAGATAGGCTGTTGATTAAATCTTCCCTAAAATATTGCTGTGCTATAAAATATTGCTTTTTTGCGATTTTTTTCAGTTGGTCCACGACTCTTAATTTAGTTTCAAGTTATTTAGCTTCATTATTAATTCTTATTTTAACACAGGTGCGGTCTTTTTATAAAATTTGTAACTTTACTGAACACAAATTCGTTGTATTTTTGCATAAATTACTCGATTTATTTGCTTTGAAAAAAATTAGATGATTTACAATGTGTTCGAGCTTCTTTTCTATTTGGCTTTAGATGGGATTTTTTATGGCTTTGAATCGGATGTTTTTTACCAAAAATAATCAAATTGGATTTAAAATCTTTATGCAAGATGGATGCCAGTTGGTGTTAAATCCCTATGTTTCTTGGTTTTCACAGGATATTTGATAAACATAAAAGTGCGCCTTCCATCCCATACGTGAAATGAAAGATTCAATCTTCTTTAATAGATGTAATTCAGACTGATACATGTTTGGTATGGGTATGTTTTTATACGTATACGATATTTCCATCTTTTCATTAGTATTTGAAAGAATACTCAATAGTATAAGATATACTAAAGTTAGATATATGAGTCATTTTATTTATAAAGATACATGATTGAACTTCCGCTTATATATATGCTGATATTTTAAAACTTGTTTAAGGAAAATTATAATATGAATCATATACCTTTATATATACAATGATACATTGAATATATCATTAAATATGAGGAAAGGCTATTAATATGTTAGAAGATCGATGAAGATCTCAATATAGCATAATCATTGTCCCTTTTGGAGTCTAAGAGATATTTATGTTGGAAAATTTGTTTATTCTGTATGTGAGATAATAATTTGCTGAAGTCAATTTAAGTCAAAAACACCAAGATTTTTAAAAAGATCTTCCTAAAAGCTTATGATTGTCAGATTTTAAATTCGTAGATTGATTGACTGATTGTTTGATGGCATGCCAAATCCTCTAAAGCTATTTTAAGCCGAGTAGTTTGGGAATTACGTTAATTGTAATATCTTGTTAAATGCTATAATTTTGTTAAAATTTATAAAGATTAGATAAATCGAGCAGTTAATTTATACAAGTTTATTTCCACAAACTTTTCTTTTATGAAATAAACTTCCTATCAATTATTTGATTTATTGATAAATGAATTCATATATATCTATCAACTTTCTTCTTATATAAATACTCGTGGTTTTACGCTTATTGTCGTAAGAAACTAACCTGGCGACACGAATTCAAATCCTGGACAGGGTTCTTTGTATTTCGTATATCTCTAAATCACTTTAAAAAGTATGAATTTAGTTATTCCCCACCCCCCCACACACACGCTATAAAAATCAATAGGCCACACTGAGTAGTTTAATTGTGTTATGACAACCGATCTCGAAGAAGGAAAACTCTGAATTCAAACCAGTTTTGCTTCAATTAAAAATTGATATTATGTCGCTTCCTTCTCATGGCAGAGGGATTCGGTAAATTCTTACATCTTAACATACTTTGGCGAGATACTTTGTAAAGATATGCGTCAGTCAATCAAGGAAAATGGATTCATGCCTTTTTCTTCCATGAGCATTCTCATTGGTTCGGTGGTTCTTTATTCAAATTTAAATATTTGTTAAAAGACGAATACGACACATAAAGAAAATTCAATAAAAAAGACTGATTGTTCGTATTTTTGCGTGCATAGTATTATAGCCATGTTGAATACACGAAGATCTTTAATTTAAAAGAAATATTTTCGGTTTTGCTGAAAATGTTCATCAGATACCAGAAATGGAGAAAGAAAAAAAGTATATTTATAAACGGATATTTCTGGGTGTTTGCTATTGCAGCTGCAATTCCAAAGGTGGCACTTCGGTAGATAACATCATAGATGATGGTATTGATGTCTGTCATTGCTTTTCAGAATAAAGATGCGTTATCTGGTAACGCCAGGAAGACGCAATGATGATGATAATACGATCCACTTCGAAGCTGATGGCATTTTTATGAGAATTTATTTTCTATGTACAAGAGAAATTGGTTAGATGGGTTGTTATTGTCTTTCGTATTTCATCCACTTTTATATTGCAGTGTCGCGCTTAGTGTAATGATTATTATCGTAAGAAACAGAACCAGTGATCCAAGTTCAAATCCTGGACGAAGCTGTGTGCGTTTCCCTTTTCGCTAATGTCGCTTGGAAAGAAAAATGAACCCATCTTTCCTCCTCTCTGCAATGAGTAAATAGTAAAGCAGACTGGGTGATTTAGCTTAGTTAAAGAAACCCATCAAGGAGAAAGAAAGCTGTAAATTCAAAGCAGCAGTACTCCGATCAAAAACTGACCGTGTGTTGTAAGGGAAAAGAGACGGAATTTTTTTACCAAGAAATTCACACTCAAAATTTTATTGCTTTTTTGTCAACATTTATATTTGGTTCACTGAATTCTGATTATAAATTGCTTTTTTAAAATATAATAAGCTCCCATCTATTCCAGCTCCTCACTTATGTAGATAAGCTAGCATCTTAACCAGAGCTGCTGTAGTTTCATCAGAGCCAAGGCCAGCCCTTGCTTCACGAAGAAATGAACCTTGTGTCCCATCCAATCAGTGACGGAAGGTTTGCTTTGCTTGGGTTTTATGGTATATCAACCAATGTAGTTCATTTAATGCTAAATCATTTTTATACATATATATTAAATATATAAGATTTGTCATTTTTAAACGAGGCTAAGCTCATTTTTGTGTACAGTTAAATGGTTTCTAATATTTCTATCTTATAGGAATTATACTATTTACTATTAATCATTTGTTTGTACAAAGTTATATAGTTCCAAGAATAGCTATATAATAGTGACAATTCAACAGCAGTCATTTTTTTACACACATTTAAATTGATATACATATGATTTCAAGCGAATAGTTTCTTGGTAATTTCATTTCTAGATGATTTAAACCGAATTTGTTTGCCCACTAGCATTGCTATTGTTTCTATTAAGTTAAATGTTTTCAATTATTGCTATCTAATAGGAATAATTCTATTCAATATTAATCATTTGTTAGTACACAGAGAAATGGTTAAAAGTATTGCAATTTAACACTAATTATTCTATTCAACACTATGCATTCATTTACGCGTAGTTAAATGAGTCCAAGTATTGCTATGTATCACTAACAGTTCAATTAGATAGTCATTTGTTTATAAAAAGTTCAAACTGTTCTATTTCTAACAATTCAATTTGATGCCCGTCATTTGTTTGTACAGAGTTTAAATGACAAACAGTCCCATTTGACCCATAGATAGCACCCTAACAGGGGCTACCTCTCCGGCTCCGAGTTGAACTGGGAGAAATGGCAATGAAACAAACATATTTCTTGAATTTTCAAGGGTTGAACCTCGCCATCAGATGATTTATTGTCATAAACAGGACACTCACTGGGGTGTGGTCTTAGCTTTCAGTAGAGATGTAGTCGGTGTATTCTACAGCCCCTGCCGACAGGGATAGGAAAGTTTGAGAAAATACATGTACGAGAGAAGCTCTGAAACTAAGGCCTCTTGATTATTTTCATGGACATTAAAATTGATCCCCAAAACACAGAGAGCAAATTTTCAGCAGCAAAACATTATTTTCCACACAGTCTCCACCACTGACCAAACATTAGCAGCAGCCATTAACAAGATGTGCACCCATAAAGATTTAAAGCCGCGAAGACGATTCACTTTTTCACAGCAACGATGACCACATCGTTGTCAGGAGAATGTTGTCCGTGTAGTTTAAATTAAAGGAGTCGACAAATAATATTGTAGCCTGTAGTTTTTTTGCTCGTACAACTTCTAGAATTCGACAGATTGTCAAAATTTCTGATATGGTGGATCTATTTCTCCGAAAGCCATTTTGTTTCTTCCTAAGTATCTTCTCAATTTTAGATTCTATGCGGTTGCGTAGTAGAGCAGTGTTGATCTTGGTCGCTATAGATGTAATCGTTATAGCTCGGTAGTTATTGGCTATTCTGAGGTCACCCTTCATTGGGAAGGGGAGGATGCATCCCTTTGTCCATCTGTCAATGGTGTTTTATTATATACGGCATTACAGTATCGGAAGACTATGTTGTCGAATTGCCTGGTCTTACATACTTCTGGGGTTTTTTTATCAAGCCCTACTGCTTTTCTATTTTTAATTTTTCTCAGTACTGAATCGAGTTCTTCTTACGTAAACTGTCCTAGTTTGATGTCTAATTGTTTACTTATAATTCTCGTGATTGGTTCATGTGTAACTTTCTGAGGGTTTCTGAGTAAATTCTCGAAATATTGGCTGGTAGCTTTCAGTTTAGCTTTCGCTGTGTTCTTCCCTTTGCTCATTTCGTTTACCGTTTGCCATGCTATCCTAGATCGTCTATCTTCAACCGAGACTCTAATATTATTGATCTGATTTTGGATGTATTCTGTTTGTTCTTTTAGGTATATGTTAGCTAATTCATTTTGTGCCTTTTTAAGTTTCAGGGCATTGATATTAGTTAGGTTCCTCCTATTGCATTTGGAAGCAGTTTTCACGTGTGCACACTTTTTCTAACTGCTAATGTCTTCCATGGGACTCTAGGTTTAGCTCTTTGTTTAGTTAATATGCATTCTGTAGCTGCTTCTAAGTGGGCATTGACGAAATTCTCATATTCCTCATTCGGAGTATGTGTTTCTGATATCTCCCGTAGAGTATCGAATTTGTTTCTTAGTGTTAACGTATATCTAGCTCTTATATACCTGTTGTTAAGCATGGACCAGTCGTAGTGTACGGTGGTTGTTGTTCGGGCCGCATTCCTTCGTAGGCTCAGTCGTATTTTTGCCGTGTCAATTCGGTGATCAGTGGACACACCCTCGAAAGAGAAATATATCTCGCAATTCAATGCAGTATTATTCCATTTCTTATTTATAAAGACGTAGTCTATCTGTGTCTTAGTATTATTTGCGTAGGTGTAGGTCCATAGTTTTTCCTACCTTTTCTGAAATTTAGTATTGAGACATGTTAATTTATTTTCTAGTATGAAATCTGTCAGATATTCCTCATTTCTATTTGGCAAGTTGTGTAAGTTCGGGATCCTACGAACAAGAGCGAATAGCTCATTATAGAAGGCGATGATGTCAATTTCTTCACTAACATTGGTAGGACTGTAGAAGGAGATGATTGTTGCGCTGGGGTTTCCATGAAAAGCTGCTACCATCATCCTCCGTTGTATTTTATCGATGCTATTTAGTGATTTTAGGGTCTGTGGTCCTATAAGCATACCTACACCTCATTTCGTGGTATTAATAGAGTTTTTCCATGCAGATTCAGTGGCTAATATCTATCCATTTCCAGTATCGTGATATTTAATATCTTCTCTAAAAATGTACCTGTGTTCTTGTATGCATATTATGTCTATGTTATGATCTATCGCCGAAGCTGTCCAGCAGTTGGCCTATTCTATTTAAAGATCTAACGTTGAATGTCACTATTTGTATTGTGCGTTTGCATTTTAGTAATTTTTGTTTTGGTTTGAGCTCTGTAGCTGATTTTTCGAACGCTGAGGACAGGGCTCCAGCCTCAGTAGGATGCGCCCCTTTTTACCAGCGCGAAGAGCGATGCGGTTTGGAAATGTGGTTTGAGTGTGGGTCATGGTAATCTTCGATGGCTGTTTTTATTCTTATCTATAGAAGCTGCCTAATAGATGAGCAGCAGTAGTTCCCCGAACGTACTATTTGATCCTGGCCGTTGAACCATAGAATTCATACGCCCAGGGCCTGGTTAGGCATGGCGTTGAACAATCAGAGGGTTTGTCCGTTCGCCTTTACGTCCACCATGCTGCTTCCCATGGCTTTCAAAAACATTTTTCTTTCCTCTTCTGCCTATACTAAGTTTAACGTAGTAATAGTCCACAATGACTTTATTTTTTAAATTTCATCGAAGTCCTTATTTATTGTTCTTTGCATCCTTAAAGACATTCTATTTTACGCTAATTTAGGTTTTCTCTGCAAAAGGTGGAGAGGATTTGTCTTGTATTTTGGTAGTATGTTTAACACAGTCCGTGTATTCTAAATGTCACCTAGTTTCCTAAATATTTCTTATTTTATACAGATATACACATTTTTCCCAACATTATTCTAGCCTTACTTTCAATTTCTAATAAAGTCCAATAATATTAGCTTCTCTTGACAAGGTTCAACAGGCAGTAAATACTCTCAACAAATACCAGTGTTCTAGAAAATAAAATCCACAAAAAAGAAAAGAGTACGTCAGAAGAGCAAGCAAATTTTTCGAAACCACGTTCAGCAGTAGTAATATCAGCAAAAGAAAGAAACACCCCCATTGTAAGATACTCTGAAACATTCTTTAAATGGACCAAAGAGGAACTTAGAAAAATGGACCAAAGGACAAGAAAATTGATGACGATGCACAAGGCTTTACATCCGAGATATGACAGAGTGAACGTGGCAAATCCTTATAGTGATGAAACGACTTTGTTATATCCTAAGATGAATCAAAGACAAATACAGATTTATGAAGTCACATAGAGAGATAAGCTACATCAGGTACATGAATTCCGTCAAAATCTTTATCAAGAACACAAAGAAATAAGATCATTTACGAGAGTCATTAAAAAAACCTAAGCCTCACCAGGAATGAAGTGTAATAAGGGGGTATTTTGTTGCACAACACTTTTCCACTTCTTACATGACCCGAAGAACTCTTTCAGATTGCTGTCTTAATTTCTGTTCTGATGACGCCTACACAAACATGAATGGAGTGCAACAAAACTAAAAATGGACAAATCACAAACTATATGAAAAAGAAAGAAAATTCATGAGGCCATATGTTCAGATACATGCTGAGGACACCCCTTCCAATACAAGTGTGAAGAAGTGGGTGACGGATACAAATGAAGAAAGAGTAGCACGAAAAATGACACTTGGTCAAGTCATCCAAAATCCTCAACTACTGATGAACAAGTTGATTCTATTCACCATTATACATTAGATGATAGACCTCTTACTATCCAGCAGATAACTAATTCCGTAGGCATTACTTCAAGTTCGGTCCTTAGTGAGTAACTGAGACCCTGTAAATAAGCTAGCTATCTCCAGGATGGGTTTGAAGAATTCTGACACCAGAGTACAAGCTAAAAATATTTGAGATTTCCAGGACACTTTGAACTCAATTCCAGGCTAACATTACGAATGTACACAGCATATTATTCACTCAAATTTAAACCTGGGTTCACGATTTTGAATATGAATTAAAGATGCAAAGCAAATTGTGGAAATACTCTGATTCTCCGCCCCTAAAAAACTGCAAGCAGCCATCCTCTATAAACAAAGTGATAGCTTCTGCTTTTTGGAATTCCGAAGGCATAAACATGATAGACTATCTAGAAAAGGAAAAAACTATCAATAAAGAGTACTATGAATCAGAATTAATAAAACTGAATGAAGCAAGTCAAAAAGAAAAGAAGCTGAAAGCAGATATATTCTCGCTCCAAGGTTACGCGCCGGTGGCAACTGCTCTGTCTACAGCTGCTGAAGCAGCTAACTATGACTTTGAATTGTTTACATATGTCCCTAATTCACTAGATATACGTCCATCTGACTTCTTCCTGTTTCTTCAACTCAAATCCCACTTGCACAGTCTTCATTTCGGAATCAATAAATAAAGGAAAAAGGAAATAAATATAAGGAACAGGACTACTGAGTATCAGAACTCTGTGAAAACAAAGCAACAAGTATCAGGGAATATTAGAATCAGATACCGTCAAGCAAATTAAAAAGTAAAAACAGAATACATCAGAAAAACAAGAAAATTATTGGACACCAAGCTCTGTTGTAGAAACCTAATCAAAGGAATAAATACCTCAGAATGGTCTCATAAAAGATGCAACGGACATTTCTTAATCTGGGCAAGATAGGAACTCAGAAATATGGTCCCCTGAACGAGAAAATTGATAACCATTTATAAGGTCGTAGACTCTAAAGTTATGATGACAGATTATATATTAAAAGAAATGGAGGAAGAGGAATTACCATTGAGCTGAATCACCAATTCACGGAAGACTCACCGAAAACTAAAAAAACAACACTAAAAATCAAGGAAAAATAGAAAAATAGGAATTATACGATGAATAAAAATATGAAGAAAAATAATTTATTAATATTTCAGAAGGCAAAGGAAGGAAACTGTGGATGAGATGTTGGAACAGGAAATCAAAGGGAGAATTGAGGCCGTCCAAACAAAAGTATTGCTAAGTGTGGTTAGAATACTGAACCAAGTTTTGGAGAGCTGAAGAAACCTACTGTCACTCGGATTCAGTAAATGTTACCAGTATGTCAAAACTAGCAAAGGCAATAATAACAATAATAATAATGATTTGCCTGAGAACTAAAATAAAAACTGTGAAACAGGGATTCTTGTGGTAATTGGTGGGTTTGGAATGTTCCTAAAAAATAAGTAAAGGAATTGGAAAAGCTAAAAATGGGTGGAAGGATCAAGACCATCAAGACAACAGTATTGTTGAGATCGGCCAGAAGACTCGTACTGGAGACCTGAGAATAATTGTTTTCAATCAAACTCCAGACTTGCTAACGCTGTTATGAAAAACTCGCTATGAAAATAATAATAATAATAATAATAATAATAATAATAATAATAATAATAATAGAACAATATTAGGGGAAAATGACTAGGGAAGCTTATCCACTAGGAATTGAGTTAGAGATTAGAATTTGACTATACTACTAAATGTTGTATGCAAAAACCAGAATGCGTCAGAGAAAATGATACGCATAAAATTCACTAGGATTTTGAGATAGAGACGGACATTTCGATCCTGGTTAGAAAAGCATGGTAAAAAAGCGAAAAGCTAAACATAGTTCTTGACTTGGGGCTGAAAAAGATGTAAAACATAAAAGTGTCAGTGATACTAATAATATTCGGCGCAATAGGAACAGCTCACAAGGGCTAGGAAAAGTTAGCGGTGGAACTGGACATCAGAAAAAGAATCGAAACCATATAAGCCATAACATTGGTGAGATCGGATAGATTACTCAGAAGGGTCCTGGAGACATGAGGAAAATTGCTGTCTCTTTGACTCTTGTGAAAGATCAATAAATGACGTTTGTGTGAATAGCTTGCTAACAGTGAGATATGAACAATAATAATGATAACAATAATGATAATTACTATGGAAAATGAAAGTAACGGTGAAACCAATTTTAATTGGTGCACTTGGAACAATCCCCAAAGTGTTGGTAAGGGACTGGAAGACTTAGAAATCAGAGAACAATTACAGCATTATTAAGATCGGTCAGAATAACAAGAAGACTCCTGGAGAGTTGAGGAGACTTGTTGTCACTCAAACTCTAGTGAAAAACCATCACCTAACATTAGTGTGAAAAACTCTTGAAGTAAAATAATAAATCTTTTTTGTTTGTAACACAATAATATCTAAAGACTCCGCATGTTATAATGGTTAGGAAGCTAGATCAAAAAGTCTTAGATGTATTTTTAATAATCACGAGTTACGTATGCTTTCATCATTCTACGAAATCTAAGGTACACTTTTTAAAAGGGATCCGTAGCATAACAAATTTGGCCAGCTGTCTTTAATGTTTTCGAGTCTCATTTTTCCTCCATGACTATGTAAAATATTGCGTTGATATCTCTCTAGTGATAATTCATTTTTCCGTATTTTTTTCAGTTTGATTCTGCCAATAGTGAAATAATTTTTTACTCAAGAATTGCAATATCTCATAAGTACTGCGTTGTTGTGATGGCCGTGAGTTTAAAAAGTAAATAAATAAATCCTAACCCTTGCCTCAATATTCCGGAATCAGATGCTATCAATGCTGCAGTACCAGTTTTATATCTTTTTTAATTGTCGTTATAATATGAAATGACGCCATGTAAATGAAAATCCTAACACATTTGTTGAATTATTCCTCCCTGTTTTAACACGAACTGCATAATTAACTACTTCTATTAATGAAATGAAAAAAAAGGTTTCCTTTGGTTTTTTTTAAAGAAATCAACCCCTTATGTGTTATCTAATGTCGGAATTTGATTCCTTTGGTCAATCGTAATAATATAGTCTTTTCAGTTGTCCATAGCTTTTTAAATTAACTTTTGCTTGTCAATAATTATTTTAATTCACAATTATAAGCTACATGGATAGCTTTGGTATTAAATAATCAACGAATGCCATTAAACAAAGAAACCAAACAATTATATGATATCAAATATTCCTATATAATACCAATAATTCAAACAATCTGGAGATCTTTAAATAATTTTCATATTATCATCATTTGTCGGCATTTCACTAAGAGAAAATACCCTTCAAAAAGGTATGTGTCTTACGATTCTCCCTCCAGCTATGGGTGAATAGTTGGGCAGACTAAGTTGGTTCAAAGTGCCTTCAACTCAGGCAGTTGCCTGGGGTATGCCACGTGCTTACAGGCACGATCAAGGATATTTTCATGAGAAAATTTCTATAAAATTAGTGCCAAATATCTGCTTGCCTAGGGTACCACAACCACAGAACCAACACTAAGAACAGACTAGGCTCTTTAAATTTGGTAGCGCAAGTAACTGTTCCGATTTAATAATACTCATTTATTAGCAAAGTTATATAGTCTCTAGCATTCCTTTCTAATACCGCTCTTTCTGCTGAGGCAGTACAATACGCCGATTGCACCTCTGCAGAAGAGTAAGGCCCCTCTAATGGGGTTACCTCTTGGCTGTGTGACAATCTGTAAGGACTGAGGACGGGTTCCGATTCGCTAAGCGGTCCGTCATCCACGTCACCTTCAACACTTCACTTCGGCCTGGAACTAGAAAGGCAGTTGGAGTGGTCTGATCCGATCAATCGGTTGGTCATTTCAAGCCCAAGCATCTCAATAATTAAGTACCGACCTTATTGTTCGACTTTCTCTAATGGCAAACAAACGTCCAGCACTTTTTATCTTAAATTTGCTTGAAGTCAGTGGTCAAACGCGTCAAGAGAAGCAGTAAATGAAACTAATTGCTACTTATTTATTAACAGACATGAGGTAAATGAAAAATATACCTTAAATTTATTTCTACTCATTTATCAAAGCATATAAAGTTGATTGTAATTATTTCTAACAGTTTATTAATACACATGAAATTAATGCAGATGATTTCTATGAAAGTATTAACATACATTAAACCATACATTAAAAAATAAAAAATTTGGGATCAAATCGACCACAGTGTTTGATATGCCATTTAACGAAATAACTAACCAACCAACAATAATAATAACTAGATTTGGCAGAAAATGACCCAGAATGGTTGATAAGCCATCGACAATGACCAAACCAAACCAAATACTAATAATTTGTACAAAGTTGCATGGTTTCAAGTATTCCTACCGAATACTTATTATTTTCAAAATGATCTATTTGACCTTGAGATGGAATGCTAAGAGAGAACCGGATAGTTATGACAGAAGGTTATTTCTCTCATGCACACACATACACACAGCAAAACTCCAGAAATGGAGCTTTACCACTAGATGCTGTTTTGTGTTTTACCCTGGACACCGCTCGAATAAGCGTTACCACCTATACAGGTGGGGGTGGTCGACATATTCTAAGCTACTCTGACAGACCATATACAAATATGGCAGTAGTGGGTACCTTCCTCGCCACAATAAAGTCGGAAGGGTTTTGTATGATTGTTACAATAATAATAATAAAAAATCTAACATAAACAAAAAAAAGATATCAAACAAACAAGGAGGCTGTTTGAGTGTAAATATAGTTTTCAGTGCCAACTATTCCGTATATTAGCAAATAAATAGAACAAGAAAATAAATAAAAATCATTGCAGGAAATAATGAAAGATAGTCATTTCAAACGCTGTGATAGATTTTATTTCCTTATTTGGTATTGACAACGGCTGATAATGGTTCTATATATGGAACCAACTCACCGGGTATCGTCAGTTGTGGAAAAGATACAGGGGTGGGGGAGAGAAAGAGAGAGACGTACAGAGAATATGCATGCAAAACTACTTACGTCAACAGGAAAACTCACATGAATATCTCCAGAAAGAAAATCACGTGCACAGAATCTGACGCAGCCACAGAAACGTTTGTTTCGTCAGGAAAATATGTTTCATATCAAACAATATTCTGTAATATGAAAGCACATACGACATAAAATAACAATTTCTACGGAAAGGACACTTCTATCTTTTCCTCTCTCTCTCTCACTCTCTCTCTCTCACTCACTCTCTCTCTCTCTCACTCACTCTTAATCAATCTATCTATCTTCCTTTGATTTATCCCTTTATTGGTTTCTTAGACGCCCCACATAGTGTACTGGTTAGTAAAATAAACTAGTAAACCATTAATAGTGAGTGCATCGTACATACGGCTTTGTGCCACAATTAAAAAAGCTTTATTGGTTCTCTTCATTTTTCTCTGTCTTTTTTTACTCCGTTCATGAGGAGTTTTTGTCTTTTTTTACCTCTTTTACATTCTCTCTCTCTCTCTCTCTCTCTCTCTCTCTCTCTCTCTCTCTCTCTCTCTCTCTCTCTCTCTCTCTCATTTACCTATTGGCTTTTTCTTCTTTTGTCATACCATTCTATCCTATTTCTATCGCTCTCTTTTTCTCTCCCACTTAATTCTTTGGATGACAAACTTTTCCCATCATTCTTTTTCAGTCAATTCTCTCTCTCTCTCTCTCTCTCTCTCTCTCTCTCTCTCTCTCTCTCTCTCTCTTGTGATCTATTTCAGTCGATTTTCTTCGACTTACCCCACATTTCTTTTGCTGCATCAGTTTTTTCCTGGATTTTCTACCCCTGTCTTTTTCTGTCTCCCTTGTTCTTACGTTCTCTATTTTCCATATAATTTCCTTCTCGTTGCTTCTTTGCTATCTTTCTCTATTTTCGGTCTCTTTATTCGGTTTCTCTCTCTTCTGCATTCTGTATTTTCGGATTTTTGCCTTCACCACTTATTAATTTCACTCTCTCCCACTCTCATGGAGGCAGAAGGATTGTCAGAACTCTCTGCTGATCAACTGGAAGATCCTATTTTGTGGTAAAGATCATTATTACAATGCCCATTAATATAATAGAGAGTGGAATTAAGTTGTTATTTTTTAATGAATACACTCGACAGTTAAAATCAAAATTAATTCATATTACATGATTATTTTAAAACAGCAAAGTAATATACTGTTTTCATTTAGAGAGACAGAGAGACAGAGAGAGAGAGGGAGAGACACACACACACATACACACACACACACACACAGAAATAGAGAGAAATGACGACCAAAGTTAGACTTTTGGGGCATTGAGAGACGATAGAAATCGATTGGTATTTATTCTGTAAAACCAACTCAGTATAAGGTCATGCTATGCGTCCAAATTCGTATTTGGTGTCAGGAAGATTAATCGATAAAGAGATATTACGTGTAGGGATTGATAGATAATTTTACAAAGGTATTTCTCTCAGTCTAGGTACTTCTGTATGACTGTTGGACTGTTTATCTTTATATATATATATATATATATATATATATATATATATATATATATATATATTTACATATAAATGAAATGAAATCGAAAATCAAAAAATACAGTCAAAAACCGTTGGGATTTTGTAGGAATCTTTAAGTGTGATTGTACGTGTGTGTTGTTGAATACTAAATTGAGGTGTATACCGTGATCTCCATCACTGGAGATCGATCCAGCAATCACAGAGCCGAAACTCTACAACTGAAACATCAGTCCATATCGCACACAAGTGATTCCAAATTAATTTGTCATGGTTCGATCTCCAGTGGTGGAGATCACGGTATAAATTGCAGATGAGGTCGAAACAGCTGTCCATTGTTTCTGTATGTCGTGCATAAGTGTTCGCCGGATTTTCTGGTCATGGTAATTCAATCGACAATATGATTCCTCTACGTAAAAAAGAAAATGTAGATCTAAATTGAGGTGGTTCATCGAACTTATTCAACGAATCATTTCTACACACACACACACACACATACACAAATATTTATATATATATTAAGATTAGTAGGTCTACGAAGAGATTTGCTTTTTTTTAAAGATTTATTTATTTATTTCGTTCTTACATACGTGTATGTTTCCAGCTTGTTGACATATATGGCTTAAGGACTTGGTTATGTGGTACTCAATGAGACTTAAACTCTCCCGTGTTTTCATTTGGTTATGGGTTTATATAGAGGTTACTCCTCTCTTTTACTCTGAGTGTTTTTACCGTTGCCTGTTTTACTCCTAATTGTCTCTTTGATATTTGATATGTATATATACCGGCCCATTGGTTTAGCGGATTGAGTGTTAGTCAATGCGCTGGGAGACTGGGGTTCATTCCCAGGTCAATACCAAAGACTTAAAAAAAGGTACTTGATGCCGCCCTGCTTAACAGTCAGTATTATAAAGTAGGGATCACTGATACAGTGGAGCAATCCAGGGAAAGGAGTCGCGCCTGCCCTTAAACCTCGGTGTACTGGCTATTGAAAAGGGAGCCTTCAAGTCTCCCTCGATTATATATAAAATATTCTAAATCAACAAATATCATATATGTAGTGTATATATATATATATATATATATATATATATATCATTTACACATTGTAGATAAAAGCACATATATGATTTTCCCTCATCTATATCTGTCTTTATATCTATCTGTATATATATTTGCTGTAAAAGTATATATGATACATCATCATCATGTCGCGCCGCCTGCGCGCATATCCCTGACCGTCTCTCGCCATTTCTCCCTATCATTCATCGCCTCCGGCAGGTCTTCAGGGTTACATCCCGTGTCCCCACATAGCTGCTGTATGTAAGTTCGTGCTGGTCGTCCAACTCTTGCACATCCATGTGTGGGGGTCCACAGGAGTACATCGCTTATGAGCTCGTTCTTGCTTCTCCAGCAGTGTCCTGCGTGTCTGGTTCGTCGAACTTGTATGGTTTTTGTGATGGGGGGCAAGTGTCCGTATAGTTGGAGTCTCGTGGGGTGTTGTCGCCAGGACTTGTTTAATACTGCTCTCAACATTCTTGTATAATTTCCGTCCAGCCTCCTCTCCAGCCGCTTCGTAAGCGTCCATGTGGTGCATCCATATAGCAGTATCGACACAACCGCTGCCTGGAAGAAATTGCGTTTCATTTTATCAGTTAGGTCCGACTTCCATATGATCGAGAGCCTATCGATAGCTGTCCATGCCTTCGTCAGTCGTGTGTCGATGTCTTTCTCGGTTGATGAGACGCTGCTTCCTAGGTAGGTGAACACAATATATATATATATATATATATATATATATATATATATATATATATATATATATATATATATTATAGAGTGTATCTGTGTGCGTGCGTGCGTGCGTGTGTGTGGTGTAATGGTTATCGTCGTAGGAAATGGACACGGCGACACGAGTTCAAATCCTGGGCGAGACTGACTGCATTTCACATAGCACTAATACCCTTGGGAAAGGTATGCATCCAATTATTCTCCCTCCAGCTATGGGTAAATACTAGGGAAGACTAGCTTCTTCAGCCTTGGTGGGACAACTAGTCTAGGAGAAGGAAAACTCTGAATTCAAACTTGTTAAACTCCACTAAAAATTGACCTTGTGTCAAATCCTGCCCGAACGGAGAGGTTGGTATATATATATATATATATATATATATATATATATATATATATATTGCCCAGTAAGCTAGTGCTGTAGAATACACCGACCGCTTTTCTGCACAGTGTAAGACCCGCAAAAACGAGTGTCCTGGTATGACATTAAACAGTCAGATGGTGAGGTTCCCGTAATGCTGGAGCTTTGGGGAATGTGAAATTGTTTGCAGATCCACTCTGGCCAGGAGTATTAGCCCCTGATAAGGTCCTATCTATGGGTCAAATATAACTAAACTGCGAACTTGTATTAAACTCAATTGCTTTAAAGAGAACTGCTTTGACATTTAAATTACATACTTCTGCTAAACTGAATTGCTTGAAATAAGACTGTTTTGATATTTAAACTATATACTTCTGCTAAACTGAATTGTTTGAAATGGAACTGTTGACATTGAAATTGTACTTACGCTAAACTGAATTATTTTGACATTTAACTGTGTGTCAACAAAAACTTTACTCATACTAAACTGATTTGTTTGAATTAGAACTGTTATACTTAACTGATTAACTGGAAATAGAAATACTTTTTGACAATTGAACTGTGTACTTATGCTAAACAGAATTGTTTGAAATAGAACTGTTAATTTGTTTTAATGGAACCGGCATTAAAAATCCTACTAAGGTTGATATGCCATAAAGCCAAAACAAACATATATATATATATATATATATATATATATATATATATGTATGTATGTATGTATATATATATATATATATATATATATATATATATATATATATATATATATATAAGATACACCCGTAAAATTCAACGAACAGCAAGTATTACAATTGCATGAATATGAACTATAAATAACAGCCTGTAATAAATCATTTCAATCTCTATTTTAGCATTTAGTTAAAGAAAAAGAACGCCAAACCATAATGAATTAAATATAACCTTACATTATCGAATAAATAAATAAAACGGGGATGGAAAAATTGAAAATCTGGTCTATAGAAGTAAGTATTCACACTTTGGTGATAAATAATATATTTACATCGTTTTGAAGGAAAGCCTTTTTCTACTTTTTATGTGCTTGTTTTGATTTAGAGTGAGATTAACGTTGCCCGTTTGCGATAACATAATCATTGATAAGAACACTATCGTAATCGAAGATAAGTACAAAATCTCCCATAAATAACAATAAAAATGACTCAGAAAATATAGTTATTCATTTTTAATATCATTCTTCCTCATATTATTTTGTTTTAACTGGTTTTTTTTTTCGTCAGAAATTTTAAATCAAAATAGACGAATTAGCTACATATATATATGTATATATATATATGTGTGTGTGTGTGTGTGTGTTTGTGTGTGGGTAGGTGGGTGTATATATATATATATATATATATATATATATATATATATATATATATATATTGAAAAATCATTGAAATGTCCTGAAATTTACTCAGCTTTTTC
The DNA here is from genome assembly GCA_963585895.1 of Sepioteuthis lessoniana. Lineage (NCBI taxonomy): Eukaryota > Metazoa > Mollusca > Cephalopoda > Myopsida > Loliginidae > Sepioteuthis > Sepioteuthis lessoniana. Next base: position 36,544,254 of record OY757913.1, read on the forward strand.
ATGCTTTTGCATACTGTCAAGTAAATTCTAAAGCAAATTTGAACTTTTTTTTTAATTTGCGTAAATATTCAGAAAAGAACATCGCTGTTTGAAAATCTGTCATTCTCATTTTATTCAACACAAGAAAATATCACTGTTGATGAAACATGCTCTATAAAGAAAACGGACGAAATTATCGGCATATCCAGGACAGTCTTCACATCCTACAGGATATTTCAAAGAAAAAGTTATCTGTTTCGTGAACTAATAAGCACATCTTTTTTCCTGATAACAAATTGCGATAAGCTAAATAAATCTACACTGCACTATGCTCTAGTGAACAATTGATTATTCTCAGTGAAACATGAGGTGAAAGATGTTATGGAGTCTCCCAATATTGAGGAAAAAATATGGAATAATCTTGTAATTTGCATTTTTAAAATAAATATCATCAGTCTCTGATTAATTGACTTATCGACATATCAACCCGTTTGTCAACCCATGCCTAGAGGTTAGGAAATTGCGTACATTGCCCGTTTATTTTTATATATTTTATGTAGTTTTTTTAAGAGGATTTACCCACTGTTATAAGATATAAAGTATTCCAATGTAGTGCAAATAATTTGTTAACAGGTTTATTTGACCCATAGGTGGAATTCTATCGAGTACTCCTGGTCAAAAATGGTCTTTGGAGTAGTGGCAATGAAATAGCACTCCACAATCTCTTGAAGTCCAGAACTCAATATCAGATGCCATTCTGTGTCGTACCTAGGGAAGTCTTTTCTCTGCAGGATATTTGGGCATTTGGGTCTGCAGTTAAAATTATGTTCTCATAGACCTTAGCAAACGGTTGGGTATACCTAACTGAAATGAAACACGGAACCAACGAAAATAACTATAAATTGGACCAATAGAAAGAACCGTAAAACTCATTTAAGGAAGCAATTTATTTCTTATGATAAATTTTTCAAGGTGAAGTATAAACCATTGAAAAAAGAATTTAATGACTGATTGGTGGTTGTCCATCGGATCCGATGATGACGTTTGCGTTCTGCTACTCATCTATAAACACGGAGGTGACTCCGCAGGCCCAGCCCAGAGGCACAGTCTTGAACAGTGGGGCCACTGGAAGTCAGTTGTGATTACTGCCGAGGCTGCTCTGCGGTGTCTCACTCTGGCAGCAGTGAGTTTCTGTCATCGAGCCTCTTCGAAGTTGGCAGCAGCTCTGTGAACCGAGCCATTTTGGTCTGTCCATGGCATATCCCTCCAGGTCTCTCTGATTGATGTGGCACCACTGGAGATTGGCTTTGACCGTGTTTTTATACCGCAGTTTTAGTCTACGTTGGTTTCTTTTGCCGGGCTGTAGTTCCCCGTGCATCAGGCGTCTGGGCATCCGACACTCCGCCATTCGAATCACGTATCCAACCTATCGAAGTTGGGCCTTGATGATGGTGGCCTTTATGCTGGTGGACTTAGTTTGATCGAAGACCTCCAGATTGGTGATGTGGTCCTGCCACCTGATTCCCAGGATGGAGCGGAGATCTCGCATGTGAAACAGCTCCAGTTTCTTGATATACCTGCGATACAGTGTCCACGTCTCACAACCAGAGAGGAGGGAGGGAGGGAAAAACCACGGCATTGTATACCTTCAGTTTCAGCTGCGTACTAGCCCTACTTCACGCCGTTGCTGATCACGAAAGCATCCGTCACATTGCAATTGGAGAAGACCTGGCCAGTCATGGAAGAGCCTGATCATCGATACCAACTTTGGAAGACACCCGATGCGTTCAAGGACTATCCAAAGTGCCTCCCTGTCGACGGTGTCAAAAGCTTTAGTCAGGTCAATGAATACTGAGTAAAGGGGCTTGTTTTGTTCAATGCACTTCTCTTGAAGTTGTCTCACAGCGAATATCATGTCTACAGTGCTCTGTTCGGAGACTGTGATGAGTCTGTTAAGGATGACTCGCGCAAAGATCTTTCCTGCAATTGAGGGGAGGGAAATGCCCTTGTAGTTCCCCCAGTCCGACTTACTTCCCTTTTTCTTATAGAGGGAGACGATCAGGGCATCGCGGAAGTCGTCTGGTATCATCTCCTCCTCCCAGACAGTGAGCAGGACATCGTGGAAGGCCCCAAGGGCGTCGGGACCCGCTGCCTTGCAGATCTCAGCAGGGATGCCATCCTTTCCCGATGCTCTGCCGGAGATTATCTGGAAGATCGCCTTCTTGATCTCCTCGATGGTATGGTTTTGCGAGCGAAACTCGTACGGGCTGTTGGGGGATCTGATTCAGGGTGTCTGAGTCAATTGACGAGGGCCAATTCAGCAGGGTGCTGAAGTGCTCCCGCCAGCGCTTGCTGAGACCCTCCTGGTCCTTGAAGAGCGTCTTCCCATCTGACGACAGTAGTCGGACGCTGCCGGAGGCAGAGGGGCAAGAAAAAAAAAAACGTTTTCAGTGAGCTGAAAAATTTCTTGGAGTTGCGAGTGTCAGCGTAGTGTTGGACTTCAGCTGCTTTGTCCCGCCACCACTGGTCCTGCATTGCTCGAAGATCAGTCTAGACTTTGGCCTGGAGGACCTTAAACTTCTCGCGCTTGGAGACGGAGGACGGATCATTCAGCCACTCTATGTCAGACTTGTTCTTGGCATGTATAGCTTCTTTGATCTTTTCGTCATTCCCATCGAACCAGTCTTCATGGGTTCTGGTCTCCACTCCAAGGACTTCCTTTGCAGTCTCACTGACTGTTTCTTTGAAAGAGGTCCATTTCTTAGTGCTGCATTCGGTGGTCAGACTATCTTGGAGCTTCTCGTCTAGCACTGGTTGGAATTGTGCCCGGTAGGATGGGTCCTTCAGCCAGGCGACATTGTTGGCGGCCCTGACAGTCTTGGGTATGTTTCCGTGGGGCGGTGCAATGTGCAGCGTCAGTACAGCCCCGACCAGTTTTCGGTCAGTCCAGCACTCAGCGCCTCTCATGGCACGGGTCACACGGACATCCCTGTAGTCTCGTTGGCGGACGATGATGAAGTCTATCAAATGCCAGTGTTTCAACCTCGGGTGCATCCAGGTGGTCTTGGACTTGTTTGCCATCCTGAAGAAGGTGTTGGTGATGCAGAGCCTGTGCTCTGCACACTTGCTGAGGTGGAGCAGGCCGTTGTTATTAATCTTGCCTACTCTGTGTCTGCCCAGTACGCCTTCCCAGCTGCTGTAGTCCCCTCCCACCCTCGCATTAAAGTCTCCAAGGATGACTAGTTTGTTGCTTGTTGGGGTTGACCTGATGACTTGATCAAACTGTTCATAAAATTGTTCCTTGGCATCATCTGGGCTTGTAAGTGTAGGGGCGTAAGCGCTGATAATTGTGAGGTATCTGATCCTGCTGAGAGGGATGCGCAGTTTCATGAGGCGCTCGTTGATTCCAACTTGTAGCACAGGCATGCTCCTCAGCAAAGCTGTTCTGAGGGCAAAGCCAACACCGTAAATCCGGACTTCTGCTTGCGAAACCCGGGTCGTCGCTGAGTGCGGCTATATCTACCCGGTAACACTGGAGTTCCCTTGCGACAAGCGCTGTCCCTCGTTCAGGTCTTGAAGTAATAGCTCTATTCAGTAAGGTTCGGACATTCTATGCTCCAAGGATAATCCTTTTATGTTTTCCTTTGTGCATTGTTGTTCGATCGCTTAGAGGATGAGTCCGTCAACCGCGGTAAGCTGACCAGCAAAGGACAAGCATTTGTCTAGGGTACCTTTTCTAACCCCCTTTTCATGCGAGGGTGGGCGGTGGTGTCTTAAAGAAGCTGCCCAGTTGCCCACAGGTGCTGCCGAACTCTCCTGTTACCCTTGGATTCAGGGAAAAGACCGACCACCTGCCCATGGGCCGCCTTCGTGAAGGTTTGTAACGACAACCGCCAGAGTTCACCTACAGCTGTTGCTTTCGCCACGCGCCCATCACCGCAGGTGTTCGTAAAAAGATCGGTAATCGGTGATGAGTTGCAAAACTGACCTGTGTGTGACAGTTTTATAATGAGAAGACCATTGCACAGCGGCAATCCCACTCTCTCGGCCTGCTAAGTCTTGATCCAGTGGCATGGAGAACCGTTACGACAGGAAACCGCCAGGCTGCAGTGGATGATCAGGACTTCTTTGGGTGCCACATCCTACTCTAGGCGCTCCAACGACACTTGCTGCCGCCGCCTTCACAACCGAACAACAGGTGAACTCTTCCGCATCACCTAAAAGAAAGGACATGGCGAGACCCCTTGCCAAAGGTACTGACCACTCCCTGAACACCCCATACACTCCAATGACTGAATAGTTGGACAATATATCTATATTGGAAAAACATTAGCAAAAACACTGGAAACATTTGTCATAACCTCAGAGATCAATCGGTTAGTCGATTACTTCTTGTTAAATATATTGGCTGGTCTTCTTGCCGATATTTCCCCGCCCATGAAGATAGCTGCAGAATTTAACAACGGATCGTTTCCAAAAGCCAATGATTAACTTCTTCATTTTTCTGCGAGTTTTTATCTGCTTTATAGGAAGTCTGTGGCTAGATTATTAAAACTGGGATGATTGATTTAGTAATTATATTCGTAATTAATTCATGATGTTTCATTTTTGCCGTGAGATGTTTTCTCAACTAAGGCTTCGTTTTATAGTTTTAGTCTGAATCTTTAAGTTCATATTCTGATGTACTTAGAATAGTATTTTTACTTTGGTTGTTGTCCGTAATCTCTATGCCTCCACCATGTTTGTTGTATGTATTTACCCAACCACTCTGCCAGGAGCCTGATGTTACACAAGATCATTTCTTCAACAAAGTAAGGCTAGTTTGAATTCAGAGTTTTCATTTTCTTAGACTGGTAAAAAGGCTAAACAACCCAACCTACCCATAGTGGCCCAATCCATCTGTTTTCTGGCTATAGCATTACTTCATCAGGTGTTTGTTATAGTCGGAAACCTCCTGGTGGTTAGATCTTGGTATACTACTATCTATTCTTAGAATATATCTTGCAACAGTTAATTCTTTCATTAGATTTAATTTTGCAAGATCGCACCATCAGATCGTTCAACAATCAGTTGCCTAATAGATAAAAGCATTGGTTCTGGTGTATCAGGTGATGGTCGTGTTTTTTAATCCGTTGATAAGACTGTACATAAATCGCGTATCTTCTGGGTGAATAAAAAAACTGAGAAACATTTCCAACACCATGTAACTTGTCGTAAGATTTTTGTACTTGGAATAAATATCTTCTAATGAAATAAATATGTAGATCTTAGCCTATGTACGTATTTAGCAAACACTTTCCCAACTTTAAGTTGACTAAAGCTGGTTTGGATTCTGAATTTTCTTTCCCTGTCAATGCCACGGTAGGAGGGGTAGGATTGCTTATAGGACCAAGAGCGTTAAAAACACTTAATAGCATTGATAGAATACAACCTAGGATGATGGCAGCTACGTCTAATGGCAATCCCAGAGCAACAATCATCTCCTGCTACAGCCCTACCAATGTTAGTGAAGAAACCGAACTAGTCACCTTCTACGAGGAGTTATCCTCTCTAGCGCGTAGCATTCTGAAACACAACCTGCTAGTCATTGGCGGGGATTTGAATGCCCAAATCGGGAAAAACAGAAACAACAAATACAGCCTTCACAACACATCAAATAGGAATGGACAACATCTAACTGATTTCATGATAGAAAATAGATTAACATGCCTCAATACAAACTATAAAAAAAGAGAGGGAAAATTATGGACCTAGACATACGCTAACAATAGTAAAGCACAGATAGACTACGTCTTTATAAACAAGAAATGGAAAAAGAGCGCGATGAATTGCGAGGCATAATCCTCTTTTGATGGTGTGTCCTCCGATCATCGAATAGTCACGGCCAAATTACGACCAAGCCTACGAAAAAACGCCACACGAACAGCAACCACTAAGCACTATGACTGGGCCCTACTTAACAACAGAGACATTAGAGACAAATATGTATTAGAATTAAGAAACAGATTCGGGAAACTACAAGAGAAGACAGAAAAAGGTACCCCAAATGACGAATATGAGAATTTCGTTGAAGCACACCTCGAGGCGGCATCAAAGTGTATTCCAACAAAACCTAGAACTAAATATAGAGTCCCATGGGAAACGGTAGCGGTTAGAGAAAAATGTGCACTCGTGAAAACTGCCTCCAAAAGCTATCGGAAGAACCCAACAAACACAAATGCCCGAAAACTAGAAAAGGCACAATATCAATTAGCAGGTATCATCTAAAAGAACACACGGAATACATACAAAATCAGATAGATAAGATTAGAGACTCGATGGAAGATAGGCAATCTAGGATAGCCTGGTAAACAATAAACGAAGTGAGTAGAAGGAAGAGCACAACCAAAGCAAAATTGAAAGCTGCAAACCAACAAGAAAGAGTAAAACTGTGGAAACAGCATTTCGAAAATCTACTAGGAAACCCACCGAAAGTAACAAATCACCAGAATTATCAGTAAGCAATTAGATATTAAACTAGGTCCGTTCACCAAAGAAGAACTCGGTTCTTAGAAAAATTAAAAATAGGAAAGTTGCAGGGCTTGACATGATCCCCCCACCCCACAGAAGTATGGAAGACCAGACAATTCGATGACATATTGCTCCGACAATGCAACGTAGTCTATTATCAAAATAGGATAGAAAGATAGATGAAGGGATGCATCCTTCCTTTCCCTAAAAAGGGTGACCTCAGATTAGCCAAGAACTACCGAAGTATAACACTTACATTCATAGCAACCAAAATCTACCATGCCCTACTACGGAACCGCATAGAACCCAAAATAGACAACATCTTTAGGAAAAACCAAAATGGCTTCCGAAGAAATAGATCCACAACCTCACAAATATTGACCATCCGTAGAATCCTTGAAGGCGTTCGGGCAAAAAACCTACAGGCCACATTACTATTTGTAGACTTTACCAAGGCCTTCGATTCCATACACAGAGGGAAGATGGAACAAATCCTACTTGCATACGGCCTACCAAAAGAAACCGTAGCAGCAATAACGATTCTCTACAGAAACACCAAAGTGAAAGTACGTTCATCGGATGGAGACACAGAATACTTCGACAGTGTAGCAGGAGTACTACAAGGGGACACGCTAGCCCCATACCGCTATATCATCTGACTAGACTACGTGCTTAGAACTTCGATCGACAAAATCAGCTGACAAAGAAAAGAAGAAGGTACCCCGCAAAAACAATTACCGACGCCGACTCCGCTGATGACATAGCGTTACTGGCGAATACACCTAACCAAGCCGAAACACTATTGCATAATTTGGAACGAGCAGCTGCAGGCATTGGCCTCCATGTCAATGCACACAAAACTGAATATATGTGTTATAACCAAACAGGCGACATTTTCACACTAGATGGAACATCTCTGAAACTAGTAGACAAATTCACCTACCTAGGAAGTAACGTCTCATCAACCGAAAAGGACATCGACACACGACTAGCGAAAGCATGGACTGCTATCGATAGGCTCCCGATCATATGGAAATCAGACCTGACCGATAAAATGAAATGCAGTTTCTTCCAGGCAGCGGTCGTATCGATACTGCTATATGGATGCACTACTTGGATGCTAACTAAACGGCTGGAGAAGAAGCTAGACGGCAATTACACAAGAATGTTGAGTGCAATACTGAACAAGTCCTGGCGGCAACACCCAACATGGCACCAACTATACGGCCACCTGCCTCCCATCACGAAAACTATACAAGTTAGACGAACCAGACATTCAGGACACTGCTGGAGAAGCAAGGACGAACTCCTCAGTGATATTCTCCTATGGACCCCCAGATATGGCCAAACAAAAGCAGTACGACCAGCTCGAACATACATACAGCAGAAGCAATGAGTGATAGGGAGAAGTGGCGAGAGAGGGTCTGGGATATCCGTGCTAGCGGCATGACATGATGATGATGATGACCAAAGTCCTCATTGGGAAGCGTCACATCCATCCACCCACCAACCAACCAGAAAAATTGTCATTAATAAAGACGGCCATACGTGGGTATTGTTAAATTCGCTTATACTTCTTTTTCTTCTTTAAGGAACTGACCCACGGCTCGTACAATTTCGATCAAAACTTGCTGCTGACTAATCTTGTCATTTAAAATTTTACACAAAATGAAGTTGAACTGTTCAACAGGAGACGCTTAAGTAGAATTTCTTAACAGTCTTTTTTTTTACAGAGCGTCGGTTATATTTCCTATGAAATTTGTAGGCGCAAATTTATCATCGAAATTTTGTTGCAACCATTAAAACAGTTATCTATATCAAGTATATGATAAGAAAAATACCCCAATGGTTTCCGGAAATGTTTTGATTGTTTATGATTATTTCAGAAAAAAATTCTTATCCATAACTACATTTTAAAGTAAAATCTCTCAAACATGCTCATTTGGGGTGGGGTGTAAAAAAACATCAGAATATTTTCTGTATATCTGCAAATATCATGAAAATGTCGGGATAGAATTAACTATTCACGTATATGCATTCTACAAGAATAACCTATAATTTCATTTTATTTTGTCTCGGATATTTGGAAAACATCTATTATCAGAATTTGCTTTAAATAACTAAAGCTGATTTCTTGTATAAATATTATGTACATAACATGAATGATTCCATTGTTAGAAACCCAAATCCTTGTGAAACCGTGTCTATTCATTTCATCTAGTTTTATATTGCCATGTGCTATTAATACTTTTCCCGTTTTTGGTTTTAGATGTAATCTTTTAATTGTTTTTCCACTTTTACGTGTGTGTGTCAAAAGCCTAATAAATATTGAATTATTTCCAACACAGGGCTAAGAATCATAAATATGTGCTTATTGTATGGCTTATCATATTCTCTGACAAATTTCTAATTTTCAATCCAAACATACACAAAATGGCAAAGTAATCCCACTGTGTAGTATTTACATCAGTTACGTAGGCATACATGCATGGACGTTGACAAGTTCTTTTTCACGCATTTGTTGTACTTGGAGACGTCATGGTGTATAGAAAAAGTTTACCAAAAATTCTAGATCCCAAGTCAAGAATATTTTTGTGATTTTTCATTGCAAGAGCCAGATTAATTGATTGATTAATTTTTAATAGCAATTCAACCTGTCTCGGGTTATTTTATGCCTAGAGTTTGGGCATTAGTATTCATTGTACATTCATATTTACATTTTTGGTAAAATTCCACACGTGCACCTGTTCAAGTTCACGGGGAAAAAATTCTTGTACTTTTGTTTTTGAAATTTAAACTAATTAGACCCTCACACTCATCTTTTTTTATTAAAAAAATAATAATACATTTTATGGAGGGAATTCACTTCAATATTATAATTCGGTGTAGACTGATCACTCTCTCCGAACTGTTAGTGGAATTATTATTTTTTTTAGTTTTATTTAAGAGTAGGCTTTTATTAACACTTGTTTCAGAAATTGGTGATCATTCTACGTTAAATTAGAATATGAAAGTAAAACTCTACTAATGAATGCAATTTTTTTTCGAAAAACAAAAGAATGCGGTGAGTTTGATGGTTTAATTAGTTCAAATCATACTAAAGAAATTCTAGAAAATCCTTTTTCCCAGTGAAATTGAACGTGTGCACAGTTAAAATTTTAATAAAAATTTAAATATGACTATACAGTGAATGCGATTACCTAACCTCTTGATATAAAATAACTCTAGACGGTTTTGAATAATACCACATTTTTTGTGTTGTTTCTTAAGATTTTTTTACGCACGTTCCTATTGAATACTAATAAGTTTTAAACAGATCCATTTTACTCATAGATGGAACCCTAACAAGTATTTCTCCGGATCAAAGTGGACCTGGTAGTAATGTTGATAAAGGGATAGTCCACACACCAGATTTCCAGAAGTGGAGTCTCACTATTAGATGCATTTTGGTCTCATGCGCTGAAAACCTCTATTTGGCAAAGAGTTAGACAATAAAACGCTGAATGTTTTATTTATTAGGTCTATAGAAAAGTTTCCATTATGCATTAAATCTCTGAACGTCAAAAAAGTCCATGGTGTAATGATTACCGTCATAGGAAATGAACACAGCCGTACAAGTTCAAATCCTACTAGAAACTCTTTCACATCCCTCTAATAACCTTGGAAAAGGTATGAATAAATTTATTCTCGCTCCAGCTATTGGAAAATAGTTGGGTAGACTGGGATTTGCAACCGGTTAAAAGAAGGAAAACTCTGAAATCAAACCAGTTAAACTCTGCCTAAGTATTGACATAGTGTCGAATCCAACTTTTGCGAAGGGGTTGGATGGATATATAAGCAAGCATTCGACTGGAGCTTTGAGATTTTTTTCTAATTAAAACGGCAGAATCTTGAATGCTGATCTTGAATGTATGTTGGCCCTTTACAACACCGAAAATTGCCTTTAGAAAACCTTTTTAAAACCCATTCCGACCTTGTGCCACACTTGGTTCAACTGTATAAATACCATAAGAGGTAGAAAAACAAAAGAGCATAAGACGACCTTCACATGCCTGAAATGTTTCTATGAGCATAAGAAGCATGAAAAAAGGTTTTTAACGAAGAAGCCACAACGAATGATGAGGGGGAAAAGGTCATTTGCGTTTAGGGCAGTGACGCTAAATCATCGAATTATTTCTTTAAATGGCGAAGGTAGGAAAAGGCCCGAAGCAAAATAAGGATATATATAGAGAGAGATTGGAGGAAAAGCAAAAGAATTGCAGAATCCTGAAATAAAAGTATGAAAGAAGAATACTGAGACGCAAAGGAGTGGTCAATTTAGGAGGGAAAAAAAGGAAAAATAAAAAGATGCATGAAATTTAGGGAACGAGGGAAAAAGAAACATTTTAAGAAAGAAGAATTAAAACTCTAAGGCAGAAAAGAAGGAGGGAGTCAGAGAAAATACGAAAAAGGTAACAAAAATAGTAGGTGAGAAAAAGAAAACAAAACAATCGAATAGTTATAATAAAAGAAAGAAAATATTAGATAACATATGGAAAGAAGAAATCTATAGCCGTGAAACAATGATAGTAAAATGTGTCTAAAAAATATGGTAGGGTGTTTGATCAACACAGGTTGCCTCTCTTGGATAGCTTCGTGTCTGAACGAAGTAAGCTTACTAACTCAACTTGTCGGTGGGGCTTAGAATACGCTGACTGTATCCCCTAGATGAACTCAAGACCACCTCCAAATAGATGTCTTGCGTATAGCACTAACCTGCATCTGATGCTGAAGCTCCGGATCTGTAGAACTGGGGGGAGAGGAGAACACCTTTATTACCATTATTCCTTGATCCACTCTGAGCTGGTGTAGTAGTTGTAGTTAAGCTTCCATACATGGGTCAAATAGATCTGTTTGCAAATCACTTGTTTCAGAGGTGGGCGTCCTCGTGGTGAAAAGGTTAAAGCGATGGACTGCAGAATTGTAGTAAACGAGTTGGAACTCCAGTCACACTATTACTTTCTTTTTCAGACAAATACCCTTGGGTAAGTTATTAACCCCCTTAACGGAACCCCTCTGAAACTAGTAGACAAATTCACCTACCTAGGAAGCAGCTTTTCATCAACAGAAAAGGACATCGACACGCAGCTAACGAAGGCATGGACATCTATCGATAGACTATCAATTATATGAAAATCAGACCTGACCGATAAAATGAAACGCAGTTTCTTCCAGGCAGCAGTCGTATCGATACTAAATGGCTGGAGAAGAAGCTAGACGGCAATTACACAAGAATGCTGCGTGCAATATTGAACAAATCCTGGTGGCAACACCCCACAAGGCACCAACTATACGGCCAGCTGCCTCCCATCACAAAAAATTTTCAAGCTAGACGAACCAGACATGCAGGACACTGCTGGAGAAGCAGGGACGAGCTCATAAGTGATGTACTCCTATGGACTCCTATGGACCCCCACATATGGCCGGGGAAAAGCCGGACGACCAGCTCGAACATACATACAGCAGCTATGTGAGGATACGGGATGTAGCCCTGAAAACCTGCCAGAGGCGATGAACGATAAGGAGAAGTGGCGAGAGAGGGTCAGGGATATCCGTGCAAGCAGCATGACATGATGATGATGATGATGATGATGACAAAGGTTGATATGCCATTAAACAAAGAAACAAAACTAAACCGAACTTGTTTCAGATAGGATTACGTTATATATAAACGTGTGAAATAAACTCTATGGAAACTACACAAAAACATTAGATATAAATGTACAATGTATATTCTAAGAATAGAATAACTCCAGATGAGTTGATATGCCATTAGAAACAACCAACTGATCATAAGATTAATAGCATATGAATGAAACAATGATAAATTTGTCATATGACGTTCCGAGGTTTCCAAGAAATTTGACGGAGACAAAGACGAGATGAAGTGACGACGACAGGTTCTTATGAAGAAAGGAAAATGTCAGACATGTGGCCACAGAAAAAAATGCCCTACTTTATTATTGCTGTTGTAACCTGGACCGGTAGCAGCAAGAGGGCGACGTGAAATAGTATTCTCGAGTCTATGAAAAAATGTCTTATTGTTTTATAAAATGGGGCTTACTATAAATAGTAGGGGTTGTTTCGTGAGCACCGAAATTCAGTTCGTTCTTTCTTGCACAGCTTAATAGCAGATAACTGATTATTTTCGGAAATTGCCAACTCTCGTATGTGACAGTTCTTGTGACTGACTCTTTGTTGTCGGTCACACAGCCGAGCACCGGGTTCACTGGTTGGTAGTGGAAAATTCATTACAATCTCCCGTTTTCATGCCTAAATAGAAATAGGAATTTTCAATAGTGTGGGATGTTGTAAATTGACAAAATATTTTTACATGTTTTCTTTTGATGACACTGTCCTTCTCTATAATCTGTGGCTGCACTACATGGACGCTAACAAAACGGCTGGAGAAGAAGCTAGACGGCAATTACACAAGAATGCTACGTGCAATCTTAAACAAGTCCTGGCGGCAACACCCCACAAGACACCAACTGTACGGCCACCTGCCCCCTATCACGAAAACTATTCAAGTTAGACGAACCAGACATGCAGGACACTGCTGGAGAAGCAGGGACGAACTCATAAGAGATGCACTCTTATGGACCCCCACATATGGCCGTGCAAAAGCAGGACGACCAGCACTAACATACATTCAGCAGCTATGTGATGATACGGGATGTTGTCCTGAAAACCTACCTAGGGCGATGAACGATAGGGAGGAGTGGCGAGAGGGGGTCAGGGATATCCGTACTACCAGCGCGATATGATGATGATGATTTGTTTTCTGGTTCTGTGCTAGTCTAAAGATCCTATTTACCAACCCCTCCGCTCGGGCAGGATATGACACAAGGTCAATTTTTAAGCGGAGTTTAACAGGTTTGAATTCAGAGTTTTCCTTCTCCTAGACTAGTTGCCTAACCAAGGCTGAAGAACCTAGTCTGCTATTTACCCATAGCTGGAGGGAGAATAATTGGATTCATACCTTTCCCAAGGGTATTAGTGCTATGTGAAATGCAATGAGCTTCGTCCAGGATTTGAACTCGTGTCGCCGAGTTCATTTCCTACGACGATAACAATTACACCACGGGCACCTCCTAAAGATAACTGACAAAAATATTAGAAAGGATTGCAGTTTCTTTAACTCTCCAATTCATCATCATCATCATCATCAGTAGTAGCATGTAATTGTCTTATAACCCGAAATGTGCGTATGGGTAGAGTAAGAGAGCGTCGAAGATGGCTGAAACGCAAACATAGATAAGTGACGGCGTGGTTCATCTGTGAAACCTTTCTGTCTTTTTGTTTCGTTCTCCTGGATTGATATCTTCACTGGTTCATGTAATTTTTCGGACGCCCACGGAATGTTTGTTGTCACACGTTCTGCCTACGCGTTGCATGTGGACACGCCTCCATTCTAGCATGTCACCACGCAACTTACGCAGCACTTCTTCTGAAGTAAAACCTACGTCCTGTTTATATTAGAAAACAGGTGTACCTCCTTTTGTTTTTCTGCTTCCAGTTAACATGCTTTTAACATGCCACTCACGCAATTTACGTAGCATTTCCGCTGAGGCATCTGCATCCAGCTTACTTAAGGAAACATGTCTATTTCTTATTATGCCACCCACGCAATTTACTCGGCATGTCAAAAGGGGTCTTCAAGGCAATATTCAATATAAATCAAAGTAAAAATTGCAAAGATGACCCGAACTGTTTGCTCGTTTCATTATACATATTAACTCCATGTACATCTGGTCCCAGAGGCTCAGAATTTCAGCTTTTAATCAGAATTTGTGTTTTATTGTATAGTGATTATTAGAGGTCTAACCTGAAAAGAAAACACGAACAGGATGTGACACAAGGTCAATTTTAAGTGCAGTAAATCTGGTTTAAACTTAGTTTTCTGGTTTCCTAACCAAGGCTTAAGAACCCAGTCTTTAACCATGGTTAGGTAACCAGTCCATATCACGATGAACTGAAACCTCCAACTCAAGATTCATGCTGCAGATTGGCATTCAACCAGATTGATACCTACTTTCTTCTAATGGTACATCAACAAGCTTATGATGAAATTCAGTTGGTTTTTATTACCTTGTTATGTAAAAGTCTTATTACGCAACCCATACATATCTGTTCGTTATTTTACGATAGCAGTCATCTTTGGACCGACGTCAGATGCGTATGCTACCGATATCAAGACTTTTTACAAAACGTACTGTGAACTCTCTGTTGGATTGCGTTTCAAGTATTTTAATTCAGATTCATTTTCGCTTGTATTTGTCTTAATTCCATTAATGCTTCCATTGTTCTTTCATAATGCGGAAATTCATTTTTACCGCAAATTGTAATATATATATTGTGAGAGACAGAAACAGAGAAAGACCGAAAAACAGAGATAGAAAAATAGACCGACGAAGAGAACTGGTCAATAGAAATTATACAGCAAGAAAGTACATGGAAGAAAATTCATTTAGATGCATCGAAACAGCAAGAAATAAAAAGTGATTACACACACACACACACACACATATATATATATATAAATATATATATATATATATATATATATATATGCAATTTCGAGTGTTTCGGCAAAAACGGGATTGAAAGTAAGGTTGAGTCTAATTATATCGAGTAATCTGCTCATTTGTGGGGTTTTCTTTTTTTATTTGTTTTGTTGGTTGCACGCCAGTCTGCCTGGGGTTTTATATAATAACAACTTCTGTCAGATTATGTTATCTGTGAATCCGTCTGCGGTTGATAACGTCAGTTATTTCATCCATTTCTTGTTGGTCATGTGGAGGTTAGCTCATTAATAACCCACGAGCCATCTGATGGCAAAGGTTGATTTATTTTGTTATTTCGATATTTTTCTGTTGTTGTTTTTTTTTATTACGTTTCATTTTGTTTTAGATTATTTTATTGAATTTTCTTTTATCATTTTTGGCTCTTTTCTTTCCTTTCATCTTTATTTGAATCTGTCTTTTGCCTCTTGTTCTTCTTTTCTTACTCTCTCTCTCTCTCTCTCTATCTATCTCTATCTCTCTCACACACACACACACACACACATTTCATTGTCTTTCATTGTTTGCTTCCCTTCTTTCTATTCTATGTTTTTGTACTTTCTTTCGTTCCCACTTTTTCTATATATTTCCTATTTTCTGCCCTCCCTTCCTTTTGACTACATACTCCTATGTTGTTGTTTCTTGTTATTTTTTGTCTATTTCTTTCATTCTTTCTTTCTTGCTTGCTTTCTTCTTTTCAGTGTTTCTTTCCTTCTTTTAGTCTACTTGTTTCCTTTTTCTTTTCTCGCGTCATTCTTACTTTTCTTCTTTCTCTTTGAACATTTCCCTTCCTTTTGTTTTTTTCGCTGTGTTTTGCTTACTTGTGTATACATTTTCTGTTTTCTTTCTTTCTTGCCTAACTTTTCTTTCTACTCTTTACATACCTTTCCTCTTAGCTGCATTTCCGTTTTTGTTTGTTGGTTTGTTTTATTTATTTCAAGATTTCTTTTTTCTCTTCTTTCTGTCTTTCTTTCATTTTTTTTTTTTTTTTTTTTTACTTTTTCATTATTTTCCTTCATCTTTTCTCCATCCGTGTTTTTACGTTTTTGTTTTGTTTTGTCATCTAGCTTTAATTGTTTGCTGATTAGTTTTCTTTCTTCTTTCATTCTTTCTTGATAGCCTACTTGTTTCTTTCTATCTTTCTGGCTTTTTTTTTTCTTACTTTCATTCAAGCTTTCTTTCCCGTTTTCTCTTGCTTTATTACTTTCTCTCATATATATTCACACGAACTAATAAGAATTACGTGCGAGGATAATATGGTAACCTTGGTGTAAAAGACAAAACAACAAAATTATTATGCAAGATTATATGTATTTGAAAAAAGAACTGGTTGAATTTAAATGAGAAATCTCCCAATCTTTATCTTTGTGATTTCGTCTTAAGTCTAATTATTTTCTGTTTATTCAGGAAAACCTGCAGGCTTACCTCATTTGTCAGCAACAGCGGATTTAGAAAGAAAAATATTAAAATCAATGTTTCCTTTGGATTTTAATTATGAGTAGATGTTTACCTAACTCATGATATCATATGTAGAATTTCTACTGGTCACACAAAATTTCCCACTTGTTCTATATATTTATATATAAAAAGAAATTTTCAGGGGGTACAAAATTTGATCATAGCAATAAATAGACCCACATTTTTATTCATCATGAGAAAAAAGCATAAAAGCAAACAATATGTGACTAGCTAGTTAGCCGGTTTCGATTCTCGTTCAACAGAGCTAAATCGAGGATAATATGGTTTAAAACAAAAAAATACCTGAAATATGTAAGATAAAGAAAAAATGTTGTATTGGAGACTATTTCGAAATTATATTGTGTCCTGGCAGACATTCTCTTTGTTTACAGAGAGATGGTCAGCCTGACAAAATATAAATTATCTCCAATACTACAAGACTGAATGAAGACTGTGATTTGCTCAGTATGGATAACAAATCGACACTAAATTTCCCAGCACAGTCATGGGTCTTTATAACGTATTCTCCAATTGAAGACACGTACGAATTCTTAAGACCATCAGTCGGACCAACGTTATATATATATATATATATATATATATATATATATATATATATGTGTGTGTGTGTGTGTGTGTGTGTGCAGTTATATATCAGATATTTAAGAAAATATGAAAAAATTGCTCGAACATTTATTGCATGAACATATAAAGAATATACCATTCATAATTATGTAATGTTTATCATCGCAAAAAATAGACTATGCAACTTTATTTAAAAATCACAAAAGTGGCTGTTCGCTTTTCCCTTGGCTCTAACACCTTTGACAAAGACATGAATCAATTTTTCTCTTTCCTTCCAGCTATAGATATATAGTAGGGCTGACTGGATTATTTACTCTTGTTAAAGCAACCAGTCTAGGAGAAAGAAAACTCTGAATTCAAACTAGCCATACACAGCTTTAAAATTTACCTTCAATCGGATCCTGCGCATTAGAATACGAACATTAATTTTTTTTAAATATTGCAACAAATTCTCTGCGAAAATATTAATTTATGAGACGTACGCATGAAATGTTTATTTCTTCTTTTCTCAACAGATTTGAAAAAAAAATTACTGTTAATATGTGTTTGTACTGAAAACATATCCCAGCGTCTCCTCCACTTTTTAAAGCATTCGACAAAATCGTCTTTCGAGATCAGCATCAGCTGCTATTTCATGTTATATCTAAATTCTTTCGTGGCACTTAAACGAAAATGTTGGCTAATGAAAAAACTAGTTGCATGAAGTCAAATCTGGTCAGTTGCAGATGTTGATCTTCTTGCGTAATGTGATATTTTGCAGAAAAATATATGACACGAAGAATCTACACGTTTAATCATTGTGAATGTAAGGGTCACACAGTAGGCAAGCTAACTAAACGGTTTTTCAGTGTCGATTGAGTAAACCCATGGAGAATGTCTGTTTAGGCATGTGTAGGCAGTTGGCATCTGATCAAATGTTTTTCGTTATATTCAACGTTGCCTAAATTTGAATTCATGTGACGTTATGGATGTCGTATACTGCCTTTTTTAGGTAATTTATTCATCTTAGTTTCATCTGTTTGGTGTTACACTATGTAATTTGAATCCTTTTGATGTTTTACTACTTGGTATATATGCTCTATATCCGATTTCCAATGTAAGGAGATGGTTAATCTCCTTGATATGGTTCATTTTGACTGTTTCTTATGGTGACCGTTGAACACTAACACTTTTAATGTCAACTCTCGGTGGTTCTTTTTTTTGTTACAACAGAAACTTCTTTTCACTTAATCCAATGTGATGATGGATTTTCAAATATCCATTCATCTCTCTCACACACACACACACATGCACACACATACACACACAAAACACACACAGATATATATATATATATATATATATACCTAAAAGAACAGAGAGAATACATACAAAATCAGATAGATAAGATTACAGGCTCAGTGGAAGATAGGCAATCTAGGATAGCATGGCAAACGATAAATGAAGTGAGCAAAAGGAAGAGCACTACCAAAGCTAAACTGAAAGCTACCAACCAACAAGAACGGATAAAACTGTGGAAACAGCATTTCCAGAATCTACGAGGAAACCCTCCGAAAGTCACACATAAACTAATCATGAGAAGTATTAGTAAGCAATTAGACATCAAACTAGGACCGTTTACTCTAGAAGAACTCGACTCAGTACTAAGAAAAATTAAAAATTGAAAAGCCACAGGGTTTGATGAAATTCCCCCAGAAGTATGGAAGACCAGACAATTCGACGACATACTGCTCCGACACTATAATGCATTTTATAATCAAAACCCGATAGATAGATGGATGAAGGGATGCATCCTCCCCTTCCCTAAAAAGGCGACCTCGGATTAGTCAAGAATTACATCCATAGCAGCCAAAATATACAATGCCCTACGACTCAATCGCATAGAACCAAAAATTGACAACGATCTTAGGAAGAATCAAAATGGCTTCCGGAGAAATAGATCCAAGACCTCTCAAATACTGACTATCCGTAGAATTCTTGAAGGCGTACATGCAAAAAACCTACAGGCTACAATATTATTTGTCGACTTTACCAAGGCCATTGATTCCATTCACAGAGGGGAGATGGAGAAAATTCTACTTGCATACAGACTACCGAAAGAAACTGTCGCAGCCATAATGATTCTCTATAGAAACACCAAAGTGAAAGTACGTTCTCCGGATGGAGACACAGAGTACTTCGACTCTGTAGCAGGAGTACTGCAAGGACACACACTAGCCCCATACCTCTTTATCGTCTGTCTAGACGACGTGCTTAGAACATCGATTGATAAAATCAAGGAAAACGCTTCCAAGCTGACAAAGAAAAGAAGCAGAAGGTACCCCGCAAAAACAATTACCGACGCCGACTACGCTGATAACATAGCACTTCTGGCAAATGCACCCGCCCAGGTCGAAACCCTACTGCATAGTCTGGAACAAGCCGCTGCTGGCAATGGCCTCCATGTCAATGCGCAGAAAACGGAATATATATGCTTTAATCAAACAGGCGACATTTCCACACTAAACGGTAGCTCTCTAAAACTAGTTGACAAATTCACCTACCTAGGAAGCAGTGTCTCATCAACCGAGACAGACATCGACACGCGACTAGTAAAGGTATGGACAGCCATCAATAGGCTATCAGTCATATAGAAGTCAGAACAGACTGATAAAATGAAACGCAGTTTCTTCCAAGCAGCAGTCGTGTCGATACTGCTGTGTGGATGCACTACATGGACACTAACGAAACGGATGGAGAAAAACCTTGACGGCAACTACACAAGAATGCTGCGAGCAATATTGGATAAATCTTGGAGGCAACAACCCACAAAGCAGCCGCTACCGCCCATCACGAAAACTATCAAAGCGAGAAGAACTAGACATGCAGGACACTGCTGGAGAAGTAGGGACGAGCTCATAAGTGAGGTACTCCTATGGACCCATTCACATGGCCGACCAAAAACAGGGCGACTAGTTAGAACCTACGTACAGTAGTTGTGTGGATGATGATATATATATATATATAGATAGATAGATAGTCCATTGTTCTAATGGTAAGTGTGTTCGTCAATGGCCTGGAAGACCAGGGTTCAACTCCAGGTCAAGTCATACCATTGACTCGAAAAAATACCTCGTAGCTTAATACTCAGTATTATAAGGTATGAATGAAAGGTAAAGTGCGGCAATTCAGGGAAAGGAGTAGCGCCCTTCTCTACACCGAGGTGTAGCAGTTAATGAAAAGGGACCCTACGGTCGCCGACATTATATATATATATATATATATGTGTGTGTGTGTGTGTGTGTGTGTGTGTGTGTGTGTGTGTGTGTAGCGTTTGTAAATTTCAAACAAATTCAACTTAATATTGTTTAATGATTGCAACCCTCACGTGAAAACCATCTTTATGTAGATCCCTTTTTACAGTTTCTGTAGAAACTGAGTTCACGTGATAGTCATTTAGCTCTGTTGTAATTTTTGGGGCTAAAAATCCGCATAAGAATCCGACGTTCCCGATCAAACGGCTTTCACTTTCTTCCTGAGTTTTGCTTCAGCGAGGAGGTTTTTCCATCTTTCTTAAATGCTGTCATTACTTCCGGGACAGAACTCCTTCCTACACAAATTATTCAGCGGGTTTTGTTACACTAGTGCCAACCAATCGAGCACCAACAATTTGACCACTTTTAAAGTTTTATAGATTTGCAATTTTAATGAAAACAACAATTTTGGTAAAATAAATCGAGAAAAATTATTAATAAAATTAAAAGACATATAAATAACAAACGTTTGATGGTTTTATAGGAGTTTCAAAATTATGATACTAAGTTTCTTGATGTTTACATTATTTTGTTCGACCCTTGTGTGTATATATATATATGTGTGTGTGTGTGTGTGTGTGTGTGTGTGTGTGTGTGTGTGTGTGTGTGATTAATACTTCTACTTATAAAGAAGTAAAGAATTGTAATTAATATTTCAAAGAGTGTTTTAATGGCATGTTGGTGAGTGGCATGGGAAATCCTTTCCCTCACTACCATACGTGGCCGAAACATTTTAGTATTAAATTGATAAAAACGTTCTAATTCGTCCATTTACCAAATAAATGGTGAGGTGGGGCAGAAATATTTTAGAAAAAATTATGACAGGATTTATTCGTATAGAAAATTAATTTTTGTTTGAGAAAATGTTTATAGAATATAATGTTTTTCCCGAGTGAAGTCGGGTTATTATAGGTTATACATACATACATACATACATACATACGCACATACATACATACATACATACATGCACATATATATATATATATATATATATATATATATATATATATATATATATTCAGCATTGAAAATATGATAAATGAGAATAACGATCTTAGGTATTGATGTAATCAAGGCAAAAATCTTGTTCTTTGTGAACATTATGCATATGCCGACACGGATTGTAATTCGTAATGAGTGATATTGACCTGAACCCAAACCAATGCAATTACCCGCTTGTCGTTTGCTCTAACCAACAAACCGATTCGTTCTGAATGAAGTTACTTGGTCGCACAGAATTGGAAACCAGCAATTTCACTGAAAGAAAAGAAATAATCAAATTTGGATCCTCCAGTCTTTGGTTCCGATTGCGAAAGAAAATGTGAGCCATAAATGAAAAGCGCTGCGAGGAATGAAGAATTAGGATTTATTGTGAGTTTAAATTTGAGACATATCCGTGTAAATTCGAAAGAGAAGGAAGTTTTAAAAGACTAAGAAAGGAAGAGACCAGTTCTTATAACTATATCTACGTGCATATATATATATATGTGTGTGTGTGTGTGTGAGAGAGAGAGAGAGAGAGAGAGAGAGAGAGAATGTGTGTGTGTGAGAGAGAGAGAGAGAATGGCAAGAGAAAGGGTGATACAAAGTGAGAAAGGGAAAGAGAATTAGACGGAAAAGGAGAAGAGAATATTACAACTGAAAGTGGGGATATGGCGCTTAAGCCCTTCAGCTAAAAACTTCTATTTTAGTCAAGTCATGGTTTGATCCTTTCTCAGCACCCGCCTCATTTTGTTCTTGGTTCAATCAGCGAGCATTGGGCAACGAATCAAATTTTAAGGATGCGTCATCGATCAAAGTGTGCGTTTGATGGGATTGAATCAGCTGAATTGAACTAAGTGAACGATTACATTTCTCGTAGGGCCGAGGGTCTTCAAGACTAAATAAGGGTCGATAAGGAAAGTGTACAATAAGCAACCCGTGTTCGTCGAAAGCACCTTTAGGTTCAGAAGGATCTTAATTACAAACATTTTCTGAACCAAGGATCGCATCCTTGCTTACATACAGGGTTTACCAGATATCCGACATTTGTTTTCCATGAATGAAAGAGGGACAAACGTGATATTACTCGGCATACGCCAAATATGAACATTGTCATTTCTTTTTCAGAACCATCGAGACCACGAGTGTGGCAGCTTTTATAATTACACAGAACATGAAAAGTATTCTAACTGCCTACAACAACTTCATGATAGCAATTTTTTTTTAAGTAACTGGGTCGTTTGCGTAGAAGGTCTGAAGCTCAGGAGGTTACTGATGGAGATGTGTTATTCGTAGCCAATAGAAATATAGATTCTAAGTGGTGAGACAACAAGCCTTTTGCACAGCAGGTCTAGGATATCGAGCTAGTTATTGTTGGGCATCTCATGCTAACCTAATCTTCTGACAGATTCTCAAATGTATCCAATACAAGTCTTTTTTGATGATAAATGAGTTGTTCCTAACTTAAGAATGCCAAACCGAGCAGGATTTTTCTCCCTAATACATGGCTTTTATTTCACAGGATTGATATTGATATCCAAGTGCTTCCGAGACTGAATAAATATTTTAAATTATAATTATTATTAGTTACTTAAAATGATATTGTTTGCATTAAGAATGAACTGATTTTGGCATTGATAACCTAACAAGTGTTGAAATGCTGTAAAACCGACCATATAACAAAAACAAAGAATTAGAACCAGAAGTTAATCTTGAGTTTCATTTGTAATTTTGAGTTAAAATAATTTTATGTGTTATTTAGATTACTGAAATCAGGATAATATTTTGATCTTCTCAATTAGGTATTAAGTCATGTACGGCCACCTAATACCCAAAGTTAGACGAATCAGACATGCGGGACACTGCTGGAGAAGTAGGGATGAGATCATAAGTGATATAATCCTGTGGACCCCTTCACATGGACGAGCAAAGGTGGGAAGACTAGCTCGAACCTACATACAGCTGCTCAGTGCCGATACGAGATATAGTCCTAAAGACCTGCCGGAAGCAATTGTCGATAGGGTTGGGTGGCGAGAGAAGTCAGGGATATCCGTGCTGATAGCGCGTCGTGATTATGATGATGATGATATTTGATTATGATAATTACAATCAGTTTCTAATTAGTATTACTGAAAAATGAGATACTTTCTTTCTTTTAAATGAATTGTATGAATAAAGACGGTAGTTGAAACTAAAAGAATTAGCTCAAAATTCCAGACAACTTTTGGAATAAGAAATGTAATTTTATATCTAAAAATATAGAAATGAATGAAATCTGTAATTCAAACCTAATATATAGTTTATTTCACATTGAATTGTCTTAATAATGTAAGTTATCAAAAAATGAAGATAACACAACACTTTCATTATGCGTTCCCACAAATCATAATGTCAATAATTTTATCACCGCAAATAAAGTGAGCATTTCTTTTCACTTTTAAGTCTGCACATATTTGGTATGATAAGCCTTTTATTGAAGTTCAAGGATATAATACTGAAAGCCCAATTAATAGAAAAAATAGTCTATTTGTTTCCTCTTACTTTACGAAGAAATACTATTGTTTAAAATGTTTGTAAAGTATTAAACCAGGAAAAAGCAATTTTCATTTGTCTGTTGAAAATCATATTTTGTTTAAGAAATGATTGTAACAGCAAATAATTTCAACTAAACGATGATTTTTTCATTTATCGATTGATTAATTAACTGATTGATTGATGTAATGTCAACCCGTCTAGGGTTATTTTATGCCAATAGGTTGGAAAATCGGGTTCATTATATATCCATATTTACATTTTTTTTGTATAGTTGTTTCTGAAGATTTTTTTTATATACGGTCCTGTGGAATTCAAATGTTTATACTGATCTATTTGATATCTAGACACTAACAGGTATTACCGCTCCGAGTCAGAGTAGACTTCAGATTAATTGCAACAATTCACATTCTCCAAATCCCAAATGTCTCACTTTCAGATGCATTTTAGTGTCAGACTCCGGACACCACTTTCATGGTTGGTTCCTCGCCTTCTAAAGGAATCTACTCAGCGCTTCCAAAGCCCCATTTATAGGGCCAACATTTTTGGTCATAATAGGATCATTTGATTTCTTTGCTAAACTCTATTTAGTAATAAAAACTGAGTTTGTGTTTAAAGATAGAATATATCCAGACACTCAACAAATATTTATGTCTTGTGTAAATTATTCCTCATAAAGATGAAAGTTATAAAAGTTCTGCTTTGAACAGAAATATTTCTTTGAAGAATATTTGTTTGCGACTAAGATTGATGGTTTGATTTTGATGGTAATGAAATAAAAAGAAAATTGACAACTGTTAATTCTTGTTTCTTTCGGTTATAGTTTCTCAAAATGCGTTTGTTAACTCGTAATATAATATGGTAATAGTCGTTCTTTTATCTTTCACAAACTTAAGAATATCAAATAAAGACTATTCTATTGAGGTTTTATTAGGGTGAAAAGGATAATTGTGAAATGTATAGTGTGCGGAAATTTAACATTAACTTAATCTTTCGTTCACTTGGATATCAATAAGGAAATTGATAAGATTAAGTCATTGATTATCTTATTTACCGTTATTCATTCCCTTGTAAAATTACAAAATATGGAACTATTTTACTGAATAAGGTTTTAGCTTTTTTAAGTCGAATATGCTTAAGCATTTTTTTTAACCCGGACGCTTCATGAATTACAATCGGAAAATTCACTCTTCTGTATTATTATTGTATATGAAATATCAAATATTTGTATTCTATATATAAAATCAGATAATTTTATATATTTCATATTACCTGTGAAATGTAGTAATGTTTTCACAGGTTTACAGTCTCTTAAATAAGAATTCATAACATTTTTCATATTCAGCTATGTTCAGTCCGAAACCCAGAATGTAGGGGACACGAAATCAGGGGTAGGTTTCTCAGGGTAAGATACATACTGTTTTGTTTTGTTTTTTTTTGTTGTATACTTTTGTTTTACCTCAACTTTCATTGTTTTCAGAATTACTCCCAACAGACATAAACATTTTTAGTTTGGCTTTGATAATTTTAGTTTTTTGTGATTTTTGCGAAAACTTGAGCGACACTATTTTTCGGACATGACAAAAAATCCTATTTTATTAAGAGCTATGTTCATGTGTATGTTACTGTATGCAAATTTTCTGCTTGTACACTGTTCTGGGGCACTGGCGCCCCTACTACTATGTTAACATAGGACAATCTAACAGCATAAATAGTCCGGACATTTCTTAGCAAAACAATTAAGTTTAATGAGGTAAATGCATTCAAAAGAAGTCGTTTGTTTGGCACGGAAGAAGCGGGAAGATGGCCTCAGCATCAGAAGGATCACCATGGATTTGAAGCCGTCGAAATCAACGGTCGAATACATGCTGAAGACAAACTCCGAGCGGAAAAAGAAGAGAGGTCGGAAAAGATCAATTGGCAAGAGGACTGAAAGGAGAATGAAGAGGACTGTGACACGGCTTTTGACATCTGGAGAAAAAGTTACAGCAAGAAAAGTGAAGGAGAAATGTGAATTGGATCTAAACGTCCGAACAGTACAAAGGACGCTGCATAGGATTGGTTTGAAGTATGCAAAGTCTAAGAAAAAAAATACACTAACAAAGAAACACAAAGGAGCAAGACTGGAGTGTGATAAAAGGCGGTTAACTAAGCATGTTGACTTTAAGAAGTTTATATTTACTGATGAGAAGCGTTTCAAGTTTGATGGGCCCGAGGGATGGTGTACTTGGTCGAGAAGGGGTGAGCCTGTTGTACTGAACAAACGACAGATGGGAGGAGGAGGAGTTATGGTTTGGGGTATGATCTTTGCTAATGGAAATATATGGTTGGAGTGGCTGAAAGGACGACAGAACAGTGAAAGCTACAAACAGTTGCTGGACGAGAAAGCCCTACCAAGGATAAGAAGAGAGATGGGGAATCATTTCATTCTACAGCAAGACAATTGCAGCATCCATGTGTCAAAACTCATGAAAGAATGGATGGCTAAAGTGAATATGACTACTTTGGAATGGCCTGCAAGAAGCCCAGATCTAAATTTAATAGAAAATGTTTGGGAAATTCTTGCGCAACTTGTCTATGATGGACCTGAAATAACGAAAGAGGCTCAACTATGGGAACGAATACTAGGAGTCAAAAAACAACTAATAGAAACACGTAGAGATGTTATTGTGCACATGTTTGATCATTATGAAGAGAGATCGATAAAAGTTATTGAGAAGAAAGGTGATATTACAGACTATTAACAGTTTTTCAACGATGTCCAAAAAATAATGTAGCATGTGTTTTGTAAAAAATGATGAAAATTAAATATTTTTCCTTACCTAATCGATTTTCTTCCATTTTTATTACAGGTATTGTCTTTATATGTTTATGCTATTCTATTGAAGGAATTTCGCCACTCTATGGTACTCGGAAAGTCGAATACTAAAGTGTCCGAAAAATATTGTCGGGCCCCTGTACACTTTGGTGCAAAAAGATAAGGCCACCATGAAAAAATACAGAAATTTGGATTGATCAACTTTTTATTTCAAAAAATCATATTTTCATTCTTAAATTTTGCAAATAAATCTATCTATTAATTTTTTTTTTTTGGAAAAATTCATTTATTTGATTATTTTAGCATTGAATAAAATAAGCATGTTGCAAAAAGATAAGGCCATTAAAATAAAATCGCAAATACCATCACTTAATACTGTGTTTTTCTTCCTTACGCTGCAATCACTTCTATGCGACGATTTTTCATCGACCCTATCAGACTTTTGACAGTTTGATCATCTATTTCGGACCATAATTTCATAATTGAACCAGTCAAGGACACCTTTGAATCATGTTGTTTACCCTGAGCGTAAACTTGTCGGGCAACTATACCCCAGAGGTTCTCGATGGGGTTAAGATCTGGACAATGCTAGCCAGTCCATTAGCACAACATTTTTATCACTGAAAACACGCTTTTGGATGCCTTGACACATGAATTGGGGAATTGTCTTGTTGGGAAATAACCTGATTTCCTGAAATACGAAATAAGTATTCCAAAAAAATGTTCGGTGAGCATGTCAGTGTATTGTTTTGAATCCATGTCAACGCTTACAAGAACAATTTGAATAGTCCATTAGAACAAAATGCTCCCCATGTCATTACAGAGCGACCTCCACTTGGGCGTTTTTTTAAAATCTTTTTTTTCTTTCCTTAGGTCGTCCCAATAGCAATGGAAACCATCGGGACCATCTAAATTCCATTTTTTTCTCGTCTGTAAATACATCACTCCATTTTCCCCCGAACGAGACGTAATTTTTTGCCCAATTAATCTTGCCTTTATGTGGTGTTCCTTCCATGAAGGAGCTTTTTGTCCCTTTGAATATTCAACATTAGGGCAATTTTTTTAATGTTATCCGTAAGGTCCAACGTGAAACATCAATGTCACCAGGAAGTTGAATTTGAGAAACAGATTTACCGGATTTTCTAACATCTCTGATAGTGGCCCGTTTATTCCTTGGACTGCGTTTTTCTGGGCTACTTGGAATCTTTTTGGGTGTTTTGTTCTAATTTTTTAAGTAATTATTCACTGCACATCTTAATCTGTTGATTTTCTTGGCGATTTCTCGTTGAGAATACCCATCGTTTTCAAAAGCATCGATCATTCCTTTCTCGCGATTTGCAAAGGAATTGCCACGTTCCATGATTTGTTTTTAATTTCTATAGCTTATTTTTACGTAAAAATTAATCTTAACATAAAAATCAGTGAGTTAATTTGTTTTGACCTTATCTTTTTATAACATATTAAATTTAATATTTTCTGAAAAAATAATCAATTAAAAATTTTTTTTTAATTTTTAATAGATAATTTTATTACTAAATACATTTATAAAAATATGAATTTTTGAAAGAAAAAGTGGATCAATCCAAATTTCTGCGTTTTCTCGTAGTGGGCTTATCTTTTTGAACCAAAGTGTATATATATATATATATATATATATATATATATATATATATATATATATATATATATATATATATATATATATATATATATATGATTGTACATATTGTTTTGGTGCTAATTTATCATTTCAAACGTGTAAAGTGATTCTTTGTGCGACTTATTGAAGTATTTCTTCTCATTCGTGCATCGTTTCATTTACTTGTGACTTTTTGTGATATCTACTTCCACACTGTTTGTTAATTTTTAAAACCTTTATTTGAATTAATATACTAACTGTTACATAATCTAAATATACGAGCCCATACCATTCATTCTTTAACAGAATATATTCCAACAAATAAGAAAATGAAACAGGTGTGTGTGTGTGTGTGTGTGTGTGTGTGTGTGTGTGTGTGTGTGTGTGTGTGTGTGTGTGTGTGTGTGTGTGTGTGTGTGTGTGTGTGTGTGTTTACGTATTTGTGTGTGCGTGCTCATGCGGCTAAAACATATTTTAAATGTCGTATGAATAAGAATGTACTTTTCATAAATTGCGGATTATTTGAAAGGAATATTATTGAATAATATCTTTGTTTTCTTCCGATTGAAATTTGTTTATTCAATAAAATAATTTTATAATTAAATTATGCTTGTAAAACATCAAGAATTATATATTCACTCGTTTATAACTTTTGAAGTTAAAACTAAACTAAAGGCAACATTAAGTAACGAAAACTAATCCTAAACGTAAGCTTTCAGTTAGAGGTAAAAATAAATTATAATAAATTATGTTAATTTTAATTTGAAAACATATCTAAAGACATATTAATTTAGAAAGTTGTATTCGTATACTGAGATAATTGAAATTCGGTCATTCCTTTAAAAGATTATTTCAAGTTAAACAGAGAAAAAGGTTCCTATTATACCAGTAAAATTAAGCAAAAACGAATCTGCTCTGTACACAGAGGAGTGATCACTTGGCAAGAAAAGAAATGAAACTACAATTCAAATATGACTTGAAAACAACACAGTATTTTCAAACCAATGTGTATACCCCGCTTCTGATAGAAAAAACATTTCTGTTGCACAGGAAAAAAAAAAGATTATCATTCGATTCACCAAGGATTTTTTAAATCAAATTTAACCTAAGATAAAGCATATTTTCCCATCACCTGAAAAACCTGTAAATATAGATATTTTGTTAAGATGTCTTTAATTGACATATAATTTATCTATGAACCTTCACTCGAAATATCACAAGAAATATCAGTTGAGATCCGGATACATCTTTTTTAATTTTACAAAGACACAATTGATTAAAGAACTTTAGATAAACTGTTATTATGTCTTTGAATTTGACCCCCAGTGTATTATAATTATTAGCATGCTATACTAACTAATCACTGAGTCTGATTCTCATTGGGTGTCCCATCTGACGCTGTACTATCATTTGAATAAGCCTAGTAAATAACTACGGCATCCTGTGCTTAATTTACCTATATTTACCTATTAAATTCATACCCTTAGAAATTAATGAATGTATTCTTTAAATTCCTTTATTTCAGTATTCAAAATATTAATGACTTGGAATATTAGAGTCAGTTTAGTGTGGCTGAAGAATCTGAGGATGGTAATTTGATGGTAAATTTAAAAGATGCAAGTCAATGTGAAACACGACCCTGGTCATTTTCTACTTTTAAGTTATTGATGCTACTTATTATCATAATTTTCTGAAAGTAAACAAAAATAATAAAAATACAATTTAAACTTATTTTTTCACATTTTTGCTTTATTCTTTCTGCCCTTTTTTGTACTTTAATTGTTATTATTAAATGCCATTAAACAGTAAAGAATTTTCTTAAATAAATAAAGAAATAAAGTTACTCATTAGTAACATCGACCAAAACGAATTCTGTCGCCAATATTAGAGTGATTCTGAGGCGATTCCAAATATATCATAAATTTGTATTCAATCATATTCAATAACCATCGCCTGCTATATTTTTAATCCACCTTATTTAGCAGCCTTCAATTTTCTGTAATTTTTACGCATATATATATATATATATATATATATATATATATATATATATATATATATTTCAAAGAGGTGACATCTCCTCACTAAATGGTGGTTCTTTGAAACTAATGGACAAGTTCACCTACCTCGGAAGCAGTGTCTCAGCTACTAATGATATTAAAACACAACTACCGAATGCATGGACGTTTATCGATAGGTTATTGGTCATAAGGAAGTCAGACCTATCCAATGAAATAAAACTCAATTTTTTCAAGGCAGCTGTGGATGCACTACATTGATGCTGACTGAGCGTATAAACGAAAAGCCTGGCCGCAATTGCACGAAAATGCTACAAGCTATATTGAACAAATCCTGGAAACAACATCCCACAAAAGAGCAGCTATACAGCCACCCACCTCCCATCTCAAAGAACATCCTCATCAGACAAACAAGACATGCGGAACACTGCTGAGAAAGCCAGCAAAAACGATCCCTTCATACGGACGAGCAAGAACTTATCGACAACAATTCTGTACGGACATAGGATGTAGTCTAGAAGACCGGCCGGAAGCGATGAACAATTGAGACGAATGGTGAGAGAGAGAGAGAGAGAGAGAGAGAGAGAGAGAGAGAGAGAGAGAGAGAAATCCGTGCCAGTGGCACGACATGATCATAATAATGATACATGTACATATACAATTATTGCTGAAGTCAGTCTTTTAAACAATAAATGTTATAGTTAAAAATGAATAATGATGATAATTATTTGGAAATAATTTTAGGTTCAAGTAACTTTTTTCAATACAGTTAATTTGCAGATAGTTTTGTGATTCCACGTACTATATCGTTTGCCCATGGTCTGGGAGACCGGGGTTTTCAATCCCAGATCGAGTAATACCAAAGATTCAAAAATGGTACTTGATGCAGCCTTGCTTATTACTCAGTACTATATGGGGAGGATCAAGGGTAAAGTGGAGAAATACTTGGAATGGCGTAGCACCCTCCCCTACACCTCAGTGTAGTAGCTGTTGAAAAAAGAGCCTTCGGGTCAC